>JADLZK010000770.1:0-556806 GCA_015847255.1 Hyparrhenia diplandra
AAAGTGTTGATTTGATCCTGAAGATGAAGGCATGACGGTTAGTGAAGTTTTAAACATTTTGAAATAGGAAAACTGAACTTTCAGTTGTAGCTGTGCATGCACCTGTGAGAAATTATTTCTCATTTCATGCCCATTCCACTCCAACATGTATTTTATCACAAAAGCGCCACAAGAAGAGCTACATTGTAAAGGTGATTTGTGAATCACAACATGAGTAGGTGGCCATCATATGTAGAGCATTAAACTTATGTGTCCGTTTGTTGGGGAATGTTTGCATAGTACTTTTTCTTCCATAGAGCAAGGTTGACTGAATCGGGATTGTTTCGAGCCATTCTTAACAGCGTCATCAATATATTGGTCAATACACTTCTGTAGGTTCGTAACCTATTGCATATTTCATAATTAGTAAAACCACGGTGATTGAGAACAGTTGTGTAAAGAGTTATTGGTGGTTCAGGCAACTTACCATAGTATCTTCCATTTCCTCGTTGCGGAACTGAGGTACAGATGCGAAGGAGTTGAGAATCTGGACCTGCTTGCGTTTTTTATTCAGCACTAATAAGGGCCAGTGGCATCCCCAGACATTCATGGGGACAAATATCTTGCATTGGAAGAATATATATTAGCTCTCCTAAGTGGAGTGTTTGGTGCTAGAAAATATCGTATACAAAACAGTAGATGCATTAATGCTAACCATTTGTCGTGTTAAACATCTTTCACCGACACTTTTGATCCACGACCTTTCGTTTGTAGGATCAAATTCACCATGTTCGCCTGATAACTCTTGGCTTTGGAAGGTGGAAATGAACGCTGTTTTGTGATTTTCTACATTAGCGATGTATGCATAAACATTAATCACCTGCAAAATTTGATAGGAAACAAATTAGCGACAAGGTCGCAAACAATGTACACACGAGAAATGAAGGCATGGAGCATACTTACATCGTCATATAGCCACCCACCATCGACATTTGGCTTTAAGAATTTTACAATAAGAGGAATTTTTGCAATATCAACCACAACAGCATATTCGTAACTATGCCTGATAAATTGTATTGCATCTTCATCGTCCGTTGTTAGGGTGTAGTCATTGTCAAAACCTGCTAGTCAAACATATTGAATGATGTAGTTTGTCTTGTTCCTAACATTTGTGTTGTGGTTACAATGTACAAATGATTATGAAAACAGATCCGTACCTAGATATTCGGTGGAATCAGTTTTGTCCTTGTCGCTACAAAATAAATATTGTGCTGCGCTTCGGTCATAGATGTCACGGCCTCCGGTCTTGCGTAGTAGTTGTTTGCTTGCTAGCATTGACTTCCCTCCAGTAGAAGGTATCCCCTCAATGGCTGCATGTAACTTGTTGAATGTTTCTGACATTTTACTGCATTCTGGAATTTCAGGCTGGAAATTTTTGGATGGATGGGACAGTGTTGGTTTCTTGGCTGTTGGCTGCTGAGCAGGTACATGTTTCTGTGACGAGTTGGATTTCAAAGAATCCTTCACTGGTGTATTGTAATCATCGAAGTTGTGTTGTGTTTCATCAGGGGAAGCTGGGGAGATCCTAGTGGAATTTGTAAAGGCTTTTTGCTGTTGAAGAGGTGTGTTTGTGTTGCCTGGACGTGCATATTTCTGAAAATGAAAAAGGTTGCCTCAGATGGTGAAATTTCTCAATATAGGATGCTGCTGCACTCGAATTTGACATGTAAGTATCACCTGTTCATATTGATGACCATGCATTGCTGAATTTCTGTCGCCGTATGCATAATGAAGTTGCTGCATAAATTTATATGTGTTGGTAAGTTTGGTCAGTCATATTTGTTAATTTAGTATGTGTAGAACGCGAATCTTCATAGCCATACTCATTTGTCCAATCTCGGCTTCCATTTTAGAGAGCCTACTTTGCAGAGCAGCATCCGATCTGCGATCAGCCAACTCTTCTCTTATACTGAAAATTTTGGAACATATTCTTTCTTCCATCTGCATAACAAAACGCTCCGTTGACAGCCGACTTTTTGTGATTGCTTCAAGTATTGTTGCCATCTGGGACAAACATACAAAATTTTATCAAATGAATTATGACTGATATTAATAGAACCAGAGTGTTACGATGATGTAGTGAGATGGCTGGTTCATACTTGTTGGTTATCTTGATCAAGATGGGCGCTCCTTTTAGTAGGTTCTATTCCTTCTTGATCATGATGGACGCCCCTCTCAGACGGTATTCCTCCTTGTCCTATTATCGGTGCATCATAACTTGAAGTGTGTCCAGTAGGGATCGGTGAAGAAAGGCACTCGATAACCTTGCATTAGTAATCATATATAAGTTATAGTAATATATGGATGGAAGCATAAGACATAGCTGCGTTGATTTACCACTCCCCCATCGATGCTGTCAGCTTCATAAGCATCCATTCTAAGATCTGTATTATTCTGATCCCATCGATCCATCAGCGGATGCGGCACAGGTAAGTAGGAAACATAGTGCTCGCTGTAAGCATGGACATGCTCCCAATACCAGTACTAATAATGAAACAGATGAACATAGCGAGACATGTGCTACATATATTGTTTACAGATGAACATAGTCTGTATGGTTTCACATTGAGAAGTAGCACTTACTTGAAGGAGAGCCAAATTGCACTGAAGATTTTTTATCTCTCCATTTTTGAAACTTTGTAAGCTGCTCAATAGATAACTCAATGTGAACTGGCCCCGGTTAAACTTTCGAATGTCTGCCACTTTTCAACTAGTGCCAAATATTTAGAATGGACATGAGGTTTCGTAGTAGATGCCAAAATGCATCCGATTGTGTACAGAACAAATTGACGTATAAAGTGATCATCAGGGTATTTGGACGTAGCAATACTCTGCTCAAGAGCATTTAGAGTAATCTTATTCTCACCCGGGGATTGGCTTTTTGTATGCATATAATAATTCTGAATTGATCTTTGTATTGTCAGGGACTACTATTTCATCACCATCTATCCGAAGACCCATGATGTGGTATACATCTGCTAGAGTCATAGGAAGGTGAGTACCACCGAGCAAAAATTTTGAATGTCCATGTTATACCTATCCACAAGGTTTAGCAGCATGGTACGGCGAATAGTTATTTCCTTCATGTGGAGCATTCCTCCGAAACCAATTTCCTTAATGGCTTCTTTGTGTGCAGTAGATAGGTCTCGGATGGTCTTGGCGTATCTACTGGGTGAACCAAGTTATCTTCATTTGTGGGCACTGAGAATTCAGGATCTGCGATTACATAGTCAGTGCATTATACTTAGGAGATCACATTTTTTAAGTGTTCGGAATGCAACATATACCTATGTTTCTGTTTCAGCTTGAATAGTGGACTTTTGGATGGAGACTGGGCTGCATTCTGATGCTGTACTCGCTTAGACGCACTGGTGTCGCCATCCCCGCTCGTCTTATGCTTTGATGTCATTTTTTTCTTCGATGGTTGATTTCAATCAGGAAAACACACACTGCTGTTGCAAATGTGCAGGTCAATAAAACATAATTAATGAAAACTACAACTAGTCATATAGGATGCATATGAACACACTGATAGAATGAAGTAATACTCTGAAATTCATGATTATTTGACAATTTACTTCATTTTTATATGATTTTGCAAGTTCAAAATGTGAAGGCCATCCGTGACAAGAATTCAGGGAACAATGAACAATGAACAGTTAGCCATATTTTTTCTAGGCCTAGCATGAGACCATCTTCTACAGTAACTTTAAAAAAATCAGTGTCGGTATTTTCCTAATAACGTCTAATCAGCTCAAAGCCCTTCCAGAAGGCATTGGGAAGTTGGAAAACCTGGAAATCCTGACGTTACACTACAACAGAATCAAAGACCTGGAAATTGATTTCGCAGTCTGAGATTTTTCTATTATAGATGGACATAAGTGGATATATGTGCATTTTTTTTTTTTGAATTGTGCAAGTCTATTACGTTATAAAAGCATTGCCAATCAGTAAATGGTTCTAAAAACCTTAGTGCTCTGTGCTGCAGAACTACTCGAATAGAGTATGATTTTGTTTCATATGCTTACTTAGTGAATTGTTTTTTTTTTTAAGAGATGCCATCTTCTTTTACTTCAAGAATGTTCAAGCAATAAGATCAGTAATTTAATGTTTCCTTCTTCAAGACACGCATCTCGCTTAATGTTTAGCATGGGTGCTGGGTGAAGACTCCTCGGATGGCCATGGCCTGACAACCACAGCTCATGAAAGTGAAGGCTCCTTGGGTTTGTGAGTTGTGCAGCCATAAAGTTGATGCCTTTCGGCACCAGGCGTGCGAAGATCTACAGGTAGATGCAGAGAGGTTGTAGGCGAGGGAGTAATGGGCTAATGGCTGTTTTGTTCATGTATGTATAATCTGAAATAATGAGCCAAAGCCAAAGATTCCTCTGTAAAAACGTAAAGTGGGTGAAAAAATGCGTAGCACATTGAAACACAAACGAGCAGACTGTGGCGCCGCCGGATCGCAGTGGCAACGGCGGGCACTCCGGGCCGCGGCGGTCACGGCAGTGGCGTCCACACCTCAGCTCGGCAGAGCAGCCACGTCCCGCGCGCCCTGAGCCAGCCGACAAAACCAAAACAATCCCAATGCTTTGATCATTACCTGAAAAGTTCTTTGAACTCAGCTTCCGCAGTCCGAGGAGGCAGCGCGATGACGAGCAGGACGGCGCACGGAACGTTGAGGGCGACGGCGCGGGGAGCGATGGCGGGGTGAGATGCGCGTAGGGCGGCGGCGCCGGCAGACGAGCAGTCGTCGGCACAGAATGTACACGAGGGAGGCAGGGAGAACCGCTGAGAGAGAACCGTGCGCCGGCAGCCGAGTTGAGCGAGTTGAGCGAGTGGGAGTCGTGCGCACGAGTGGCGGTTCCGCGGAGTCAGCGAGCTTTGCCACGACGACGCGCGGGAGCGGGGAGGGAATTTGACGTGCGCGGTCCCAAAGCGGAGATGGGCGAGGTTCGGATCGATGGTGGATCGCTGGTGCAGTTCATCGAACCAACCCATAAAATGTATCCAAATGGGCCCAGCTGCAGTCAGGCCAGCTGCTGCGCACGGACGTGCACGAGCGCGTTCGTTCCCACAGCCGATGCAGACAGACCATGTCCGATATTATTACATTTTATTACACGGTAATTCACAGAAAATTCAAATAATAACTAAATGTGTAGTTAGAAAATTCCGTAAATTCACACAACAACATATTCATGGTCCATAACCATACCATAAAAATTTCAAGCGATTTCAAAAAAGTGAGACTATATCCCATCACAAATAGTTGCATCTCTCACAAAGTCACATTTGCTAATGTGAGAACAGGTCCATCTGTGAACAATGTGCACCACCATTTTGCTGAAACCGTCTGGATTTTTTTTCCAAAGATTGTACACGAACATCAAGTTGTCATGCAAGTTTGTACATTTTACACTAAGTCTAGATATTATTACATTTTATTACACCGTAATTCGACAAATTGACACAACAACATATTTTGGGTCCATAATCATGCCATAAAAGTTTCAAGCGATTTCAATGAAGTGAGACTACATACCCATCACAAATAGTTGCATCTCTCACAAAGTCACATGAACTAGTGTGCAAACATGCCCATCTGTGAACAATGTGCAACACTACTTTGTCGAAACCTTATGAAATTTTTTTTTGAGTGATTGTACATGAAAATCATGACGTCATGCAAGTTTGTAGATTTCTTGACCAAGTCTACTTATTATTACATTTTATTACATGGTAATTCAACAAATAATTCTAATAATATCTAAATGAAGTCGGATAATTCCGTAAATTGACACAACAACATATTTTGGGTCCATAAGCATGCATAAAAGTTTCAAGCCATTTCAATGAAGTGAGACTATAAACCCTTTGTTGACGTTTCTTAACGTCGCGAGAAGAATCGCAAGCGCTGAGAATTGTCGTTGTAGCTTTCACCCGAAAATATTCGTGGTATCGTATTTTCCACGTGGAACGGAGGTACTCTCTCCTAACCCAGTTCGCCCAAGGACACACAAGACCATAGATGGGGAGGATTACTGAGAAGGATTCGTACACCTTTAAGGTCTATGGATAGCCTCGCTTTAGAGCTACTTGTTCACTTCGGCACCAGGCAATCGCCCAAGGCGGGATGGAGACAGGCATTTAGCACTGCGCCACACCCGAACGTGGGGGGATTACAAGGGACGGACAAGGCTGTCACAACCCGGCCGCCCTACCCCCTCAACTTAGGTGGGATGCGCCACAAAAGATAGGCAACCCCTAGCCTAGACACCACGTCTACACTAGTGATTATTACTCTAGCGTGTTAACAAGGCTTACCCCGTCCCCCGGGGTCCTTCTACTAGAGCACCGCCACAAGGGCGACTATCAATCCCGCAAAGCAGTAGATAATGCTTGGATAAACATGAGACAATAAAGGTTATCGGAATCATGGAAACTTACTTAGCCAAGATCCCATGAGGGAGCCGAGCACGAATCCACCGAGGTACAAGTCAGGGGAGTCGCCGACAAGTCCGGCACTTCCCCCGCTCCCGACCCCTCACATCTCTCCTCCGCCCGATCTCTCTACTACTAATGTGAGCCTAAGCCCATTGGAGTGAGGTAGAAGAGTAGAGGGAAGAGCCCTACTAAGAGGAGGGAGAGCTCTTGCCTTTGGAATTGGTGTGTGTTGAGAGGGGGGGAGGAGAGGCCTATTTATACACAAGGGGAGAGGGGCTAAAAGGCCACACTACCCCTAAACCGACCATGGCAGCACGTCTAGGTACATTGAACCAGCCGATCCACCAAATAAGACCGCCCTCCCATACGGTTTAATGCACCGCCCGCCAAAACTGGCCCTGAACCGCCTCGGGATGGGTGCGGGCGCACCGCAGGGTGCGGCCGCACCCCCGGGCTCGGCCTGGCCCGGGCTTTGGTGGGGTGGTGGTGTGTGCCTTGAAAAGTCTGGCTGGTGGGCTTTGCTCGGCCTGGGTTTGGTCGGTTAGGCCCCAAAACACTCTGGGCTTGTGATCTCCAATAGTGCGCTTTCGAGTTGCGCATTTCAGCCATATTTCCACTTGTTTTTGTATAATATACGCATAATAATAATTTGGACACTACAAGTGGAAATATATTAGTAGTAAAGGTATATGAGCATGATAAGGTCGAGTTTTACTCCCTTTTTGGTGGAATGTTGACGTTTAAATTATGTAGTTGGTTACCGTCAACAAACTCCCCCAAGCTTACCCTTTGCACGTCCTCGAGCAAAAGATAAGTACTTGGTTGTTGATCGGGAGTTGCTACTATGCCGATTACATTTCACAAGTGCCAGGGTTTATAACAAGATTTTCTACTATAGTTTGAATAAAATGGCATGCCTTTACTCACCCTTTATTACCTTTCATCGTAGCGGGGCTTTTTAGTTTGTCTCCGAGCCTTGGGCCGGTTGCGGATAGAATGGTTATAATAGAAATACTTTTCATTCATTCTTTTGATCAACTTTTTTTTCATCCGAGATTTATTTATTTAGATTATATTTATTTTTTCAAGAAAGTATGGGCTTATTACTATATTATATATATATATATATATATATATATATATATATATATATATATATATATATATATATATATATATATATATATATATATATATATATATATATTTTTGGAGAGGTGGGCTCTACTCGCCCTAGACTTTCGTCTTTTATTTCCTCTCTTTCTTTTCTCTTTTTTTTTCTTTTTTCTTTTTTTTTTTTTGGAGATGTGGGCTCTACTCGCCCTCGGACACGTGTCCATTTTTCATCTCTTTTCTTTCTCTTCTTTTTTTTTAGCATAGCCCATATCTTTTCTCTTTTCTTTCAAATTAGATTCCCGGATGTCAAGTTTCTCTCTTGAACGAAATCATAGCAAATCTATTTTGTACCATATCATATTTGGCAACAACTTAGACTGGATAGAGCTTATACAACCCACATGAATCGGGTTTTTTCAAGATGAGTTTTAAAACTTAGCCACTAAACCCAAACTTTAGAGAAATTCAAGTTATAAACTAGGCACAGGCAAAACATAAGACAGAGCAACTATTCATCATTTCAACGAGGGTCTAAAACTAAACATTTTCATAGCTCATAAGTATAGGAGTGGAATTTTGCCTTCCCCTTTTTTTTTAGTATAACTCATCATTTCATAAGATAGAGAATATAATCAAAATGTGAGATACACGTTACCTTTCTTGGAGTCCTCCCCAAGCTAGCTCTTTACTTACCTTTCATGGTTGTGCTAGCTTGAGCGCCAAGAATGATTTGGTCGCGTGGTTGGAGGCTCCCCCCAAGCTTGTCTTTTGATGTCATCACAAAAATAGGACAAAGAACTTGGGGTTGAAGGTTTATCTCCTCTTCTCTCATTTCTCCTCCTTCTTTTATTATTTTTGTGAGATGTGGGAGCGAGAGTTTTGCACAAACCACCGTTTGAAGAGGAAGGAGTTAATGATAGTCGTTCGTCTCGGCCCTTCAACATCATGAAATGCTTTCGGTGTTTGTGCATTGTGTTGGGGAGATCTCGAAGTTTGTCCATTGTGTTTGGGAGATCTCCCCACACTGAGACTTGTACCTGGTTTTTATTCAAAACAAAGAAAACAAAACAAAAAAGAAAAAAAGACATGGCTCTATCGGCAAGAATACCGTGGAGCTTTTATTATGAGAACTTTATTTTATTTTATTTTATTTTATTTTTTTTTTTTATTTTTTCACCTCATCATGACTCAAGCAAGGCTCACAAAAAGGCAGTGTAAGCATAGCCTTGATTCATCTCCAACATAAAATACTCTCATAGATCATGACAAAACTCTAGGTTCATTAACCAAGATCCAACACCATGTCGAATTTTGATTAAAGGAGATCTTTTTAACCTAAGCACCATGCTCAATTTAAAAAGACCTATGAATGCACCACAGTGAATACACCCAAACCAGAGCATATGACATAAACATGAGAAGCATAAAGTTTTTGGTTCTATGGAGACAAAAATGAGTGAAAAGTGTTGGTGAACATTTATTTCCCTTGCATACCGGATATACTTACCGGCCGGTATCTACGGATGAAGCATCGAAGTTGTTGCTGCGGTTTGCGTGATGGCCCTGCCCGGTGCACCTCAAGGCTAAGCCACACACACACACGCGTGTGCATGGGCCGTGGGTCTTGATGGTAGCAGCAAAGGATGAGAGACAAAACCCTTCTTGCTTGTTGAAGCAATGATGGGTGGAGTCGCAAACACTTTGGAATGTATCTTGACCACGCGGGGCCAACTCTGCTCCTCTCTCTTATTATTATTATTATTATTTTTTATATATATATATATTTTCTTTTCAACAACACTTTTTTTTTCTTATCTATATTCTCTCTCTTTTTTTCTCAATCCTTTTTTTTCTTTTTCTATCTTTTTTTTTTCTTTTTTTTTTCAACCCCTTCTCTCTTTTCTTTTCTTTTTTTCAACAAGGTAGGGCTGACATCATCTTTTATTTGCCATCATCATTTTTTCTTGAATGTCCCCTTGGTGGATGAAACTTGAGATTATCACCATCTTCCCCCACACTTAGACTTTTGTGCAAAGTCAAGTGTGCAAGGTCCGGGGTCTCCTTGTGAGTGTGTTCCATCACCCATGAGTATCAAAGTTTTCTCTCTCTTTTTTTTTTTTTGTTGATGTCGCCCTCATGTTTTCAAGCATCGCGTGCCTCTTTTGATCTTCTTAATCGATCTCCACCTGAAATGGTTAGCGATAAGAATACCCCGAAGGTGCATACTAGCCTGAAAAACATGTTCTTGCTTTTATTAATAAGAGAAAGAAAGGCTTCTTTTTTTTTGATAATCGAGGTATCTCCGGCAGTGCTTAAGTTATGGTCATAAGCTTGACCGCGGGGAAAACATCTTGCAAACTAATGGTGGTGAAGTTCCCGGTTTCTCCACTAAGAATTTAGCGTTACGCTCAAGCTGCAAGATTAGCGTCATCGTGCTACTACGAGACTTGCAACCATTCTCTTGAAAAGTTTTACAACGAGGACCAAGAGATGGTTGTGATCTCTATAGAAGCACTCAACTAGAAGCAAAACAAACTCTAGAGAACCCAAAGGTGAGCATGAAACATGAGATGTTTTGAAAGAAAAACTTATCATGCTCAATTTCAGGTTTCGCTTGGTCTCAAGAGTTGTCGCTTCATGCATGTCCATGGCACATGAGTGAAGGGACGAACATTGAATCTCGACCATTGTCAAGAACAATGTTTTGTTGGCCGGAGGGACATGACTTGTGTTCAAGTGAAGGCGAGAGGTATTTCGTTTCACTAAGATGCAAAAGCAACTTGGGTGAAGCGAATGGAATTATGAACGTCGCCTCCTCAAACATGTTTTGGTTGGGAAGATGCTTCGCTTTTGGGATTTCTAGGTGAAGGGCGAAAGCGATCTTTCCCAACTTCTCATCATGGCTCCCCTCTATAGGTTTTTCGTGAAGAAACTTTTCAAGAGGGTAGCCTATGAGACGCGATTGAAGTCAAGGATGAATTAGATATGAAAGTTCACGCGCACCTCGGCTTCATGAAAGTCCAAGGTTCCATCATCATCCTTGAATTCAATCGCGAACTCCGAAGGACAAAGCATTCCTTCCTTCGGTGTTCGTGGTTTGGGAGAGGGCTCAACGTCGGTTCTAATGATGGTATGGGGAATAGTTCGACCGATGAGGGCTCCTCAAACTTGACATGCCCTCGGTGTGGAGGGGAATAGGTTCTACAACGGGATAAGCGTACTTCTCTAGGATGTGGTGAAGGTTTTTTCCTCTATTCCATTGTAGGTTCACATGCAAACGACCCTCCGACGGTCATGTCAAGGCATAGGGCAGCGTTTATGTCAAGACCGAACAAAAGAGTTGCAAAAGCACACTATCGGGTAATGACAAATCTAGGCCGGCAAGAATTTAACGTTGTGAACCCAGCCCTGGGCTGCACCTATGGACTCCTTCTCATCCTACTCGAAATCGAGGATTGTCCTTGGTTGGGAGTTGATGGGGAAGAATGCTAAACAAAAATTGTCTTCGAAGTTCTTCACAATCCCTTTCAAACTTCCTATGACAATAGTGTACTATTGTTTTGCTTTCCCGAAGAGGGAGAGCGTAAAACAAATTCCACATGTGAATTTGAATCATGCCAGAATGCCGAGGCATGATTATAGCTCCTCGAAATCTCGTAGGTGGTTACATAGGTTTTCAAGATAGTTACCAAAGAAGGAGTGTGCCCCAACCAAAGGTTTTTTTTTGAAACTAGGGTGGAGTTCATGGCCGGATGAAGACTTTGATTTTTTTAAAAAAAAATAGAAGAATGGCCCCGTGAACTCTCCCTTTGAAGCAAAAAGATTTTTGAATTTGAGCAAAGCTGGCTTCAAATCGGAAAAAGGAAAAGAAATAACTATTTTGATTTTTTTTTTTAAAGATACATACGAGGACTCACTAGGTTCGAAGATAATAGCAACCGTTCCCAAGAACGGCGCTTTAAAGCTTGTTGACGTTTCTTAACGTCGCGAAGAAGAATCGCAAGCGCACTGAATTGTCGTTGTAGCTTTCACCCGGAAATATTCGAGTGGTACCGTATTTTCCGAGGGAACGGAGGTACTCTCTCCTAACCGGTTAAGCCCAAGGACACACAAGACCATAGATGGGGAGGATTATTGAGAAGGATTCGTACACCTTTAAGGTCTATGGATAGCCTCGCTTTAGAGCTACTTGTTCAATTCGAGGACACTTAGGCAATCGCCCAAACCGGGATGGAGACCGGCATTTAGCAACAAAGCCACACCGAGCGTGGGGGATTACAAAGGGACGGACAAGGTCGTCACAACCCGGCCGCCTACCCCCTCAACCGTGGGATGCGCCACAAAAAGATAGGCAACCCCTAGCCTAGACACCACGTCTATACTAGTGATTATTACTCTAGCGTGTTAACAAGGCTTACCCCGCCCCCGGGGTCCTTCTACTAGAGCACCGCCACAAGGGCGACTATCAATCCCCAAAAGCAGTAGATAATGCTTGGATAAACATGAGACAATAAAGGTTATCGGAATCATGGAAACTTACTTAGCCAAGATCCCATGAGGGAGCCGAGCACGAATCCACCGAGGTACAAGTTCGGGAGTCGCCGACAGTCCAAGCACTTCCCGCTCCCGCCCTCACATCTCTCCTCGCCGATCTCTCTACTACTAATGTGAGCCTAAGCCCATTGGAGTGAGGTAGAAGAGTAGAGGGAAGAGCCCTACTAAGAGGAGGGAGAGCTCTTGCCTTTGGAATTGGTGTGTGTTGAGAGGGGGGGAGGAGAGGCCTATTTATACACAAGGGAGAGGGGGCTAAAAGACCACACTACCCCTAAACCGACCATGGCAGCACGTCTAGGTACATTGAACCGGCCGATCCACCAGCGCACCGCCCTCCATACGGTTTAATGCACCGCCACGCCAAACCTGGGCCTGAACCGCCTCAGGATGGGGGTGCGCCCGCACCCTCCTGGGCTCGGCCTGGCCCGGGCTTTGGTGGGGTGGTGGTGTGTGCCTTGAAAAGTCTGTTGGTGGGCTTTGCTCGGCCTGGTTTGGTCGGTTAGGCCTGAAACACTCCTGGGCTTGTGATCTCCAATAGTGCGCTTTCGTAGTTTGCGCATTTCAGCCATATTTCCACTTGTTTTTGTATAATATTTGCATAATAATAATTTGGACACTACAAGTGGAAATATATTAGTAGTAAAGGTATATGAGCATGATAAGGTCGAGTTTTACTCCCTTTTTGGTGGAATGTTGACGTTTAAATTATGTAGTTGGTTACCGTCAACACCCTTACAATTAGTTGCATCTCTCACAAAGTCACATTATCAATGGAGGGAACATGACCATCTGTGAACAAAGTGCAGCACTACTTTGCTAAAACCTTATGAATTTTTTTGAGTGATTGTACATGAAAATCATGACGCCATGCAAGTTTGTAGATTTTTTGACCAAGTCTACATATTATTACATTTTATTAATTCAACAAATAATTCTAATAATATCTAAATGAAGTCGGATAATTCCATAAATTAACACAACAACATATTTTGGGTCCATAAGCATGCCATAAAAGTTTCAAGTCATTTCAATAAAGTGAGACTATAAACCCTTACAATTAGTTCCATCTCTCACAAAGTCACATTATCAATGGAGGGAACATGACCATCTGTGAACAAAGTGCAGCACTACTTTCTTTGAAACCTTATGAAATTTTTTTGGAGTGATTGTACATGAAAATCATGACATCATGCAAGTTTGTAGATTTTTTTGACCAAGTCTACATATTATTACATTTTATTACATGGTAATTCAACCAATATTTATAATAATATCTAAATTAAGTCGGATAATTCCGTAAATTGACACAACAACATGTTTTAGGTCCATAAGCATGCCATAAAGGTTAAAGTTGCAAAAAACTAAATATAGGAGGCAAAAAAAGGGTATATGAAGCTAAAGATAAGTTGCAAAATATAGAGTGCAAAAATATTAAATAAAGAAAATTAAAAATGCAGACTACAGATTCAAACCCATGTGCACTACGGTGTGGATGATCTTAAGTCTTCTCCCTTAACCAATCAGGCAAAGCTTAATGTGATTAGGAGAATTAAACGTTCTTTGATGAACTTTATGTGTTCAAAATACCTGCTACCTACCAGATGTGATGATCTATTCAAGTACTTTGTAGGGCTGCCTGTGCACGGTCACGGCCCAGATCCATCGCAAGATTTTTTTTTTTTTTTTTACTAAATCCACATATTATCAGAGATTTGTTACCACGGTAATTCAAAAAAAAAAAAAAATGCTAGATAGATGGGGTTTGAACCCAAGCGCTCTAGGGAGCAGAAGACGTGGAGTCCTGCCCCATAACCACTCGAGCAAACCAGGTAAACATGCATACGGATACTTAACTTTTTTTAATAACATGTTGTAGTAACAAAACATGCTTCATTACATACTGTAACAGAAGAGCTTACGATTTTATATCTCAACACATCTCTACATAATGCCATTTTTTAACTGAGGAAAGACGTAGCTTTTATATAAAAACAAAGTGAAAAGTGTTGGTAATGGTAACAGCAAAATAAAAAAAAAAAGATTCATAGGAGAAACTGTAAGAAAAGATAGGGGATCCAGTTTACAAAGTTGTGCCTGAAGATAAAACTAAAACGACTTGAGCTTCCAGAATGAGAGACTCCGAAGCTACAACTAACAATAAAGAAACACCTAATAACACACAAAGCTAAATATACTACAGTAAAGCACGCCTTCAATTTCCATTTCGGCAGTCGGCCCCAGAACACTTGAAGCCACCACATCATGATAGTAATCATGTATTTCTTGGTACTTGAAATCCCCTTTTCTCTGTAGCACTTTCCATTTCTGTAAAAATGAAAATGTTTGTCATAACTTCATTAGTTCATCTCAGAAACCACTTCTGTATCAAGGTACATCCATGTGGCTATATTGTATTAGAGTTAGGCTATCAATCTGATTTCACAAATTGTTCAAACTTCAAACAATATGTCAAGTTTAGTGAATGTACTTGTGTTATGTTGGCACATCACTTGTTCAGCTCAGGTCACAGATAAAAAGTGAAATTAATTAGATGTGTGTTAGAGAAGGCTTCCTCTATGGCAACAATCACTAGTGAATTATGGATATTGCATCACATAATATGCTATCTGTCTGCCCTTCTAAATCATATTCTATAAGAATTATTTCTTCCATCCTGCAAGTGATGACAAGTACAAGCCCTAGTAGATCACCAGTCACCAGACCACCTAAAAATTGATGCTAAAGGTGCACTAATCATATTACAGATCTTCCAAACCTTGATTTTTTACAAAGGCTCAAAATGACATGCGCACATTTATAGCTGAATAAAAAAAATGGATGTAACTAATACATCATTTCATATAAGAATTGCAACCTTAACATGTTTCTAAGATAAAGCGACTGCAGGATTCGCCTTCAACAACATAATACAATTATTAAAATCAAACATGTTTTAAATTCCGTAGTGACAAAAATAACCTACCTATCATTAGCGTGTTGCTCTCCCAGTATGTGATACCTCATTCCAACATCTGATCCTTCGTTTCCTACAAATCATTATATCAAACCAAAAATGAAATCTCATATTGGATTCATAACAAAAGCGGACACAACAACATAGAGGTTAATTTTGTAAATATATGTACTGGTTCTTTTAACTCGGAGCATGTACGCCTATTGTGACCCTTCTGCTTACACTGGCTACAAGTAACTTGTCGTTTTTTCTCATAAAATGCCTCAATTCGTTTGCCTTTCTTAGGTGCACCTTTATACTTTATGGGCACAGGATGCAGAATCATGTCCTCATTTGGTAACTCAGCTTGCGAGTCTGCGCTAACACTGGACCACAGCTCACGTTGTTTACTTGGGCATTAGCAACATCGTCGCTGCCAACTATCTCACACAGAACACGCTTCATGTACAAATATGTGCTTTCATCTGACATGGATGCTTTGAAAGATGCCTCACGACTCAAATTGCGGAGCTCACGATACTTATCTAGCCTTTGAGAAGTATCGTACATGCTGCTTTTCCTTATCGGAGGAAATCCAGCTTTTGCTGTCATGGTCCACCTCTTGAGCACACAACAACTTGGAATTATTTCTGCACGCAATACTTTCAAGACACAGAAGATGTGACCACAAGGTATGCCATCGCGTTCCATCTTACGACAAGAGCACCGAATCATATTTAATGTTGACTCATCGTCGATTTCACATTGAACCTGGAACTTCCACTCCCTTCTGTTCTTCACACCAATGACATATGTCGTGATATCATATCTATCTTCAATTTCCCAGATAACATAATTACCTATCGAATCCATTTTTTCCTTCACCAATGCAAAAACTTTAGGTGTAAAAACACTAGCAGCATGTTTCTCCATAGGATCAGCTTGCTTTTCCGTGAAGGAATCAGAATCAGTTGCGGAGCATCTAGATACGCCTTATTTCGACGTAGATTGGCTAAGCAATGCTCATAGTGTTCATACATATCTAATAGTGTCATCTTCCTATCCAGATTTTTATGCAGTTTGGAATTAAGACTCTCACTGCGTTGGTTGCTCCTCAGGCCTAAGAAACATCGGCTCACCTGATATGCAGCACACCACAGGTTCCTGATCTGGTACATTTGATACAACCACTCGTGCTTAGCTGAAATTTTGTTCTTTTCTAAGAAACTGTCCCATTTCCTCTCAACCTCTTCTATGGAACACCGATCGTATACAATTTTTCTAAACTGTTCACTGATCTTAGAATTGTGCAAATTGCGCAGTATATTCTGCTCAATATGCCATACGCATAGCCGATGATTGGAATGAGGCAATATAGTTACGATAGCTTTCGCATTGCTAGGTCACCATCTGTGATCACGGATATTGAATGCTTCTTGAGCCATGGCGGTGAGGAATGTTTGCAACTTGACCACTCGTCACGACTCACTTGTTTCATGGGATATGAGGCCACAACCAAATACAACTGTGCTCCGATGGTGATTCAACCCAACAAAAGGCACGAAAAGGTAAATTGTATCGATTTGTCCGGTATGTGCTATCAAAAACAAGAACATCACCAAATGCTGCATAGTCAAGATGAGACTGAGTATCAGACCAGAACAAGTGCTTTAGATGCCCCTCCTCATCAAGAACATATCTAAAGAAAAAATCAGAATCCTCCTCACGCTTATGCTTCATGTGACGAATAACTGTTTCAGCATCGCCTCTTTCTATTGCCTTCATCTTGTATCGATAGCAGAAGTTATATAGATCCCTTGATGTACATCCAACCTTATCATATCCACCATATTGCATTTCCAAGTATATTCATGATTTGGTGCTTAAGAACTCCCGCGATCTCCATCTCAATGATGTCAGCTTTCTGCTCATTACTAATTCCTCTGTGAGACCGCAGCAGACAAACTAAATCTGGTGAGGCCAATGGATGGTTGTGTTCATCAATGAAATCCTTGACATACCACTGTCCTGTCTCCTTCCTGAGTTTAATCACCATTTTGGCTGTACACCCACAACGACTCAAATTCCGTGGCTTCCTCTTCTTAATTGCTTTATCCATGTGCCTAGCGTCCACGGAACCCCTCGACTGCTGCAGACAAATTTCCTTAGACATATTTCCTTAGTTGCCGTGTCTCTTTCCACATAGCATCTTCTCACGGAAAACCCTCTGTCAAATGCGTAGCTGTTGTAGAACACATAGCCTTCTTCCTCACTACGGAACAACTTGCTGACAATTTGATGATAATCCAGTGGAGCCTCTTCGCTCAGATCAACCATTTTGTCTTGCATCATACATGTACTTTTGATAACTGTCGCTACACAAAAAAATAAATTTCTACCACTCAAAAGCATCAATACAATATTCAATTATTCAACATATTTGGTACATATGCAGCTTCCACCACAGGACCAGATCACGCACGCATACAACACTTCTGCAGGCTAACAGATGTGCTGATTCCATGGAATATACTAATTTACACTGAATCAATGTTAATAATACAAGCATACTGAACTATAAAAAAACACATGACAAATCAACATGACTGTGAATAGATGACAGATCTTAATGGCCAATTAAATTATGTTGCAGCCAAAACCAAATAGCTTCAGCTCAAGAGAGATTTGAATGATACAATAATCTAAGGCAGGTACCATGAGCGAGGCCTAGTGCATTCACTTCAAAAAAAAAAAAAAGATTCATGCTCACAACTCAACAGCAGGGTGCAAGTGTCTTCCTAAATCTTGTGCTACTTTAGTTAATTCATAGATAAATGAATCATTCGGCATCAGGGAGCACTCATATTGATGCCAATGTCCTCCCCTATTGAATTTGCATCAACTCACTACATCTAGGCTAAAATGTATGCAAAATCTTTCATAGCAAATAGGTAGAGGCACATATAACCGCAAATGGATCACCAAATTAGCACACACTGAACTAGATCAAGGTGTACGCCCATTGCCTCCTGGCCATTTCCGTGCTAGCAAAAGGCAAAAGGAACATTGGTTTATATAAATTCATAAATTAAATATGTCAAAGTCAGGGCAAAAGGAAAAGAAGTGAATACACACACTTTTAAGTTTTATCTAGCAGTCAAGCCAAACGTATTGAATCAATGTATGCCGATGTTTTACAGATGAGGCTTCAAGAAAGTTTGGGACAATCAGCAAGCAAGCAACTCATAAATCAGGGAATCTGCCTATACAAGTTTTGACAGCGTATATATGGGTTACCTTTCAAACAGTTTAACCTTCCATCCACAATTGCAGGTACTTGTGCCAATGGGTTTATCTCTGAAGAAAGGAGCAGAAGCGGATATCAGAGGGAATCAAGCAACTCGGCAAATACTAGGGAGATGAGTTTCATGAATTTTTCCACCACCAGTAGTGAAAGAATATAGTCGGGCAAAATACTAATGATGACCATAGTACACATAATCCGCACTCAATTTCGAACACAGGTGAAACAATTGCAGCAATCTTGGCAAAAACGGGATGGAAATCAGGAATGCACGTCGGCCACAGGTGGGACTAATGAGGGGAAGGAAGGGGTACTTTTCGAATTCGGGGGTGAGGTGGTGAGACTTGAAACAGATCCACCGTGACCTCCTCGAAAGCTTTCCAAACCAAATCTCCTTACGCAAATTGTTTTACTCTAACCTTCTTATTGTAATACTTGGCAACATGCATTTTATTCTTCTCAATATTTTCCAATGCTGGGAGACGAATTTGATGCAAGTCTTCTAATTCATCTATCATCAGATTGTTATAATCTTCAGTTCTCAAATCTTTTCAGTAACATGACTCTCCTTGAATCGATTTTGCATCTCCCATGGCAATACACTGGCAAGATGTCCATATACTAACTCATAAGGAGATGTTTGAGTAGACCTATGGCAAGCCATTCGGTAAGCCCACAAAGCTTCATTAAGAACCGGATGCCACTTCTTTGGCTTTTCATCAATTTTCTTCTGAATGATCTTAATCATAATCTTATTTGACGCTTACGCCTAGCCATTGGCTTGTGCATAATAAGGAGAAGAATTGTATAATTTAATCCCCATACTCTCGGCAAAATCACAAAATTCTGAAGAAGTAAACTGAGTTCCTTGATCGGTTGTTATAGTTTGAGGGATCCCAAACCTGTAAATTATATGCTCCTTGACAAAACTGATCATATTTTCAGATGTGACCTTCTTCAAAGGAATAGCTTCAACCCACTTGGTAAAATAATCTATAGCCAAGAGTATGAACTTGTGCCCTTTGCTTGATGGTGGATGAATTTGTCCAATTAAGTCTATACCCCAATCCTACGAATGGCCAAGGCTTGATTATTGGATTCATGGCAGATGCTGGAGTTCTTTGAATATTGCCGAATCTCTGACAATCTTGACACCCTTTATAATATTCAAAACAATCCTCCAACATTGTCGGCCAAAAATAACCTTTGTCCGCCGATTATCCACTTCATCCTATAAGCCGACCGATGTGCACCACACAAACCATCATGTACTTCACTCATCATCCTCTTTGCTTCTTCTTGATCCAAACATTTGAGCAGTACTCCATCTATGGACTTGTAATATAACTGATCATTAAGAAGCACAAACTTAATAGCTTTGTACCTGAGCTTTGAGGAAACTTTTCTATGATGTATTCACGAGATAATCGGCAATTTCAGTCCTCCAATCATTAAGCGCTTGATTGATGCGAAAGCATATTCATCTATAGCAAAGACCTCTTGATTCTCACGATATCCGAAGCACTTTGAGCCAATCGTTTTGTTTCCTCATTGTGCTCCTTGGGAATATGATGTAAGGTTACCACCAAAAGCTTTTCAAGAGTTCCCTGCATTCTTCATAGTAGCTTCTTAGTATATCATTTTTGCACTCATATTGGCCGATCAGTTGGTTAATTACTAATTCAGAATCTCCAAAAACCTCAAGCTGCAATGACCTTTGCTTCTTTAAGGAATTGAAGTCCTCTAAGCAATGCTTCATATTACGCGCACGGTTATTAGTGACATGAGGTTGAATAGGAATAGCATATTCAAATATTACTCCTCGTGGAGAAATCAGCAAAATTCCAACACCACCACCTTTTTCACATAATGAACCATCAAAGAATAAAGTCCAAGGTGCAATTCAACCATTTCAACAAAAGATCATGATGTTGAGTAATAAAATCAGCAATAACCCGACCTTTTAACTGCTTTTGCCGATTCAAACCTCAAATCAAATTCGACAAAGCCAAAACCTATTTACCGATTCTTCCACTCAAAATCGACATTGATAACATGTGCTTAATTACATCAAACTTAGAAACCACCACACATTCGGTCAACAAATAGTGCCAAAATTTGGTACATGAATAATAAACACATAAGCAAAGCTTCTCTATTGCCGAATACCTTGTCTCGGATCTACTTGACTTTTCGGCTAAGGTAAGCCACCACTCTTTCTTTCCCTTCAAACTCTTGCATAAGGGCCGATCCTATTGTTAGGTTATCGGCCGCCACGTACAACTTGAAAGGCTTGTCAAGCTGTGGAGGTACCAAAGATGTGGTGCCTTCATATACTCCTTGATTTCCTCGAAAGCCTTTTGTTGTGCGTCGCCCCATACAAACACTTGATCCTTCTTGAGCTTCAACAATGGAGAGAAAGGCAAGACTCTTTCTAATAAATTGGATATGAATATTCTTACAAAATTAATCTTGCCAAGCAACGACTTGCAGCTCTACGGAGATTGGTTGGAGGAACAACTTTATCTATGGCTTCCATACTTTTCTTTCCCACTTCAATTCCTCCTTTATGAACCAAAACCCTAAGAACTCTCACCGGTAGAGACCCCAAAGGCACACTTATTCGGGTTCATCTTCAAACCATGCTTTCTAGTGCACTCCAAGGTTCTTTTCAAATCGGCTAAATGTCCTTCATGATCTCTCGGACTTGACCACCACATCATCGATATATATCTCTACAATTTTGCCGATCAACTCATGAAAGATACAATTCATGGCTCTACGATAAGTTGCACCGGCATTTTTAATCCAAATGTCATAACAATCCACTCAAATAAGCCAATATGCCCGGGACATCGAAAATTTGTCTTTGAAATATCTTCAATTGCCATGAAAATTTGATTATACCCAGCGTTCCCATCCATGAAGGCGATAACTTCATGACCAAGTTTTGCATCTACCAAACAAATCGGCAAGCGGCATAGGGTATCCATCCATTGGTGTGGCTTTATTGAGATCTCTCGAAATCTATGCACACTCTCATCTTTCCATTCTTCTTGTATTGGGACTATACTTAAGATCCACTCTGCATATCTACATGGCCGAATGAAATCTGCTTCTAATAATCTTTCAATCTCTTTCTTCACATCGGCTAAAACATCTTCTTTATATATTTTTCGTGGAGGCTGCTTGTATGGCCGATATCCAGGCTTAATCGGTAATCGATGCTCAACAATAGAACGATCTAATCCGGGCATCTCTGAATAATCCCAAGCAAAGCAATCTTTGAATTCTTTCAGAAGACTTATCCACTTTAACCTGAACTCTTGATCTAAACCAAAGACGATATATTTTGGCCTTGGTTTGTCACCATCACCAATATCTACCTCTTCTAGCTTATCGGCCGACATAAAACCGCGCCCGGCTTTCCTTTGTTGCCATCGATTGGATTACCCATTAAAATTGCTGTGAGAGCCCATCGCTTGGATCGGCCGTTGATCTCTATTGAACACATTCATAGGACCTTCTCCCCAATCTTTGCCCGAAAAAGCAATCAACACCATCATACTCCCAAAGAGGCGGGTTTGGCAAGTAGCCACACTTACCGAATCATCGGCTTTGGACAATCTCAACATCATCTCCAACCTTTGGATAAGAACTTGATGCATAGTTGGGGATGCAACAATTAGCATGAATCAATCTCTCCCCGTAGCAAATCGTATGCCCCTTGCCATCAATGACAATGAAGGTAGTAATCAACGTCTTTGACCCGATCATCAACTCAACATGCACGGCTCCTCGGGTGTCGGAAGTATTGCCAAAGCAAAGTCCCCGAGAATCATGTCAATCTTCAATAAATCTTATTTGGCCATCCCAAGCTTCCCGAAAGTGGTGTATGGCATGACATTGATGGCAGCTCCTCCATCAACAAACATCTTGGTCGAGGCTTGCCATTGACATATCCCTTTAAGTAAAGTGGCTTCAAATGCCGATTCTTCATTGGTTTGTCAAAGACTTTTTGTTTTTGTCGGAACAAGCCGAGCCATCTAATCCACGAAACTCGGTTTCATCAAAGTCGAGTAGACTTCATCTTGAACATCTTGACCTTCGGGAGCCATGAACTCGATGGAAGGAAGAAAGCCATGCATGCTTTAGCGAAGGACCGATTCATCGAGGTTTCTTTTAGGGACGCCATACTTGCTTTCTTTTTGGCTGCTGCCTGTTTCAGCTCCTTGTTCCTCAAATGTTGAACTCTTCTCTTTTGACTCTTCCTCAATCCTAGGGGGCACCACTGTCCTTTCTGCCATACATAATCATGAAGACCTTCTTCTTCATCATACTCTTCATAGTCGGCCATTCTGATCGGCAAATCTCTTTCCTTGACGATCTTCAGAGTCATTTATTTTTAAACGCCGATCGATTTCAGGATATTGAATCCCAAGCCTCTCATGGACCGGTCGGCGGTTCGCTCTAGCCCGCTTTGTACTCAAAGTCCGACACCGCGCATTCGTGGCGCTTATTCCTAGCCGGTAGCTTCAAGCCTTCATTCCAACAATGTCTGAAAAATGAGCATCCCCAATGAGATCGTTCTTGCTCTCTCTCGTACATCTCCTCTTCGTACCTTTGATGCTCCTCTGCAAATCTTTTTCTTTGTTGATAGCGTGCCTTCTCTTGCTGCCTTTGCCACTTATTCAATAGAATACGAGATGTGACCCTAGGCTTGGATGTTTCACCCCTTTCAGTTCGGCTATTCGGGAACCGAATTCTCTGTTGTAGCTCTTCATTCGAAATTTGCCGACTGGGATCGACAGAGCCACTCTCCCTTGCTCTATCAGAGGTCAATACTTTCACCTTTCCTTTACCCTTAGGGTCATTGAAAGACACCATATTCATAGAGAAACCGACCATGCACGTTGGAAAAGGATCACCATCAACCTTCATTTTGCCATTAAACTTCAAGTGCCCTTCTTAAATAGCTCTCTGGATCCGCACTCTGAACACTCGGCAATCATTGATAGAATGAGAGTTGGTGTTGTGGTAACCACAATATTTTTTGTCCTTCACTCCTTCAGGACGCAACATAGGATGTCCCTCGAGTAATTTGATCCGCCCTTCTTTCACCAACAACTCAAAGAGCTTGTCTAATTTGGAGGCATCTAAATCATAAGAACCCTTGTTCTGTCTCAACCAGCACTGACTAACTTGAGTAGGCTCCTTTGCCCAGACCAGTTCTGCTGCAGCTATTTCATCTTCATCCT
Source organism: Hyparrhenia diplandra (assembly GCA_015847255.1). Classification (NCBI taxonomy): domain Eukaryota; kingdom Viridiplantae; phylum Streptophyta; class Magnoliopsida; order Poales; family Poaceae; genus Hyparrhenia; species Hyparrhenia diplandra. The sequence goes on from JADLZK010000770.1 coordinate 23,669, forward strand.
CAAACTCCTCTGCCTGCTCCAGGAATTGTTGATACATGTCTACAGCAGCATTGTTCTTCTGGAAGCGGTTGTCTCTCCTAAACCCTTGAGCTTGATTACTCATCATCACCAAGCGCTGTGACAGCTGACCAAGATCTTCAAACTCCATGCCAAATAGCTTTTCCCTGGCATTCGGCTGCATGCCTGCTATTGCCATCCCCGGTAGGCGATCATCCGGCAAGGTTAAGGAGTAACAAAGATTTTTGGTCTCTCTAAACCTGCGATGGTACTCTTGTGGAGTCTCATTAGCCCTCACGCCTCGGGCTCATAAGATCAACCAACTTCTTCTCATTGGTGCATGTGAAGAAATATGAGTAGAATTTCTGTTCTAACTCCGTCCAGGTGCCAATAGAATTAGCTGGCAAAGATGAAAACCATGTGAAAGCTGGCCCTATAAGAGACAAAGGAAAATATCTAATCCTCCAAGCTTCATCTGTAGAGGCTTCTCCCAAGCTGCATCAAGTACCGATTGATATGCTCTATGGTGCTGGTGTCATCTTGACCAGAGAACTTAGTCAAATCAGTTGGAGGTTTCACCCTTGGAGGAAGTGCCACCTTGTTGTACCACTCTGGATATGGAGACCTGTACATATAGGACTGATTCTTGGGCTTCAATCCAAACTGGTTCTGCATCATATCAGCCATCCTGTGCATGATAAGGTCGACACTCGAATCTGGAGCTCCAGGCGCTTGTCCTCCAGCAGGCTGTCCAGAAGCACTCTTGTACCCTAGATTCGGCAAAGCATTAAGGGCATTGTAATCAACAAACTTACAATATCCATCTCCAAACATATTCTTGTGCAGCCTATATGACGATGGAGATATTCTATTGGCCGATGCTGGTATGTTCCCTGTTGTACCAAATGCAAGTTGGCCATAAGTTGCAAGATTTGGCTGTTGGGGAGCTGATGCACCTTTTTGAGCTTCACCTGGCCCAGATGTTCACTATCTTCAACGGTCTTCTCCTTTCCCTTTGGTGGCGGATTGAAATATGTAGGCCCCTGAATCGCCCCATGGTTTCTTCAAAATACTTATCGAATTTGAAGGGCTGAAAGTACTGGTCATGATGGAGCGAAAGGTGTCGAGAAAAGCCGAATGATGGTATGTCATAGTATCTCCCAAGGCCTTGTGGATCGGCTCGACATCCTCTCGGCGTCTTCCTCTTGATGTAATCGGCCCGGTGTGCAAGAAGAACTCTTGGCAATGATTATACGGAGAACCTTGTTGCTCTTATTCTTGGAGAAAGACATCAAGCACTTCTACAGTAGTCGCCGCATGCCTTCCTAACCAAAGCCTGTAAGTCTACTGGCAGATCTTCCATGGTCACATCTAGAGCATCGCTGTTGTTGATCTCAGGCACCTTGAACTATTTAGGGTCCCACCGGGCGTGCCAAAAAGTGTATTGACACAAAATGTGGCGCCGCGTGCCTCACACACGGTGAAGCCGAAAGCGTGGCTTCAAACGGGTGCCCGGGCGGTTGGAATCCGGAAGCGTGCCAGTCAATTTAACCTGAAACTAACAAGGGATAAAACTGTTAGATACAAAAGCTGGAACATGCTAGGTGTGACAGACAGGTTCCATATATACGCCCTCGAAGCCACTTACGATGACATATAGCTATGAAAGCTATGCGCCAACATGTTATGAAGCATTCGGCTATTATAAAATTAGAGGCATGCAAAAATACGATTGCCGAATGTGAGTAAAGAAGACATGTTTGAACAAGTGAAAACTGATCATCGACATCATATATCATTAAAAGCATATAACATCGACCAATAAAACCATCAAACATGATAAATATGGATGGGCAACTCATAAATATAAATCTAATCTAAATAATGCATGCATAGGCCTAATTTGACTAGTCTGCCGCACGTCTAGTTTCCTTAAACCCGTCAAGCATAAAAATAAGTAAGCTAATCCACCGCACGATACCACTTACTCAAATCTACACCACTTTCTATAACTAACGAAAGTGCACGCGCCGACGGCCACCATGTTGAGAGTAGAAAGCTAAAGGCATGCATCTATCTAAATAGATCTATAATTACTCGCTACTCGTGAAAGCATAACCGTATTTGGCAAGTTTGCGAATCGGGTCCATGAAGAAGGAACAAGCGTGCAAACGTAAACAAACCTATCAGATTGAATTGAATTCTAGTACATCGGATGACTAGCTCTAAAGCAACCCAAAAACACGCATCGCCGCAGACGATACCTAGTTCTCGTCAAGGCCTATGTAACATCCCAGATGTTAATATACAATTAAAATGTTAATCATGCATCATAAGCATTGTAATGCATTCATATTAGTCAACCTTGCTATGCATTCACTAAAACAAGTTTAATTCATAGGCTTGATTGTGCTTAAGTGAAAGGATGTGATTTGGATGCTTTTTATTTGAATTTTAAAATAAACAAAACCCTAATTTCCTACATCCTCTTTTATCCCCTTTTTGATAACTCCAAATTTATGCAAATTTTGGAAAAGGTTTCAAAAAGCAACTTTGTAGATCTTGTTTAGATATACAAAGTTTGTGTTTTGAGTTTTTAAAGTTTTTATGTGAAATTTAAAGTAATTTTAAAAGTTTCAAATTTCCTTTTTGACCCCATTTCAAAAAATCAAATTTCGAGACCAATTTTGAAAATGTCCCTTTTATGAAAAGTGTAGATCTTTTTGAATTGAGCAATTTTATGTTTGGAGATTTTCAAGTTCTATTCAAAATTTGGGAGAATTTTAGTCAAATCCGAGTTAGGGTTTTGAAAATTGGAATAAGAGAGGGGGCCACCTTCTGATGCGCAAGCGGGGGAGCGGCGGCGCCCGTCATTCCCCGTCGCCGCCTTAGTGTCGGTTTCAGGCGCGTCCGCGGCCGCGTCGTCTGCCCGGCGGCAAGGGAGGCTGGCTGGTGTGTCATCATCTCGTCCGTGGCCATTCTAGCTAAGCGAGTTGGCCGACTTCTTCTTTTCTTCTCCGCGCAACCGCCGTCCGCTCGCCGTGGTCGGCCGGTCGCCAAGCTCGTGCCACCGCCCGTCCTCTCCTCTTTGCCACCCGCTTCGCCTCCTCCTTGCGCATAGTTTGAGCCCCAATCGCAGGATTCCCGTAGCGAAGTCGTGCCGCGTGCGTCGTCTTCCTCGTGGCGGTCGGAGCGCGCCCGCGGGCCACGTCCTACGCCGTTGTGAGATCGTCTGGTGAGCTTTGCAGCGAACTACCTTGTGTACTAGCTTCGCCTTCATGCCTTGATCGTGGTCAGCTCACTCGTTTTGCGAGAAGCAGCCTAGCAGCGCGGGCATAACCCGTGCCGTCGGGTTGCGCCGCCACCATTGCCTCCACCGCCGACAACCCTGTTTAGTGCGTCCCGCCCTCAACCAGCGCGCACACCGTGTTTTGGGTGAGCTCTGCCTGACCGCTCTTGTGCCCTCTGTTTGACGCTTCTTGTAGTTGCGAACATCATCGTCGGCGAGAACTGCCCCGTCGTCGCACTGCGTCGCAGCGTTGCCACTTTCGCGTGTAGGGCTGGATTAGTTTGGGTTAGGAGTGCGATTCGAGTCGCCTAAGTGCTGCGGGTCGTTTGGTCGCGTCGTCGTCACGGGGAAGCTCCGGCGGGCGCTTTGCGCCGCTTCGCCGCGCCGCCCGGTCCGCCATGGACGCCCGGTGAGGTCACCGCCATGCTCGTAGGAAGGGGAAAAAGAGTTCCGGGAGATGCGGAAGAAGGGAGTAAGATGGGACAAGTCCCGGCCGCCCGCGGACCTGCGCCCATTGGCGGTTTTGGCGGTCCAAAACCGGCGGCCGCCGTGGTCAAGACGGTTGGCGTCCGCCCCCGGGCCGCCCTGAGCGGGCGGCGTGTGGACCGCCTGGCGGTGTGTGGGCGAGCGGGCCAGTTTTGGCCCAATGGCGATTTCCTTTTAAAATTGATTTTGCGATTTTCTTTAGAAATGAATAGTGCTGAATTTTGCAAAATTCATAGAAATTCAAATAGTGCTTCAAAAATTTTGAAAACTTTTGTATAGCCTTCCTGTGATGTTGTGTATCCATGAAAAATTTGAAACTTTGATTTTGAGTAGTTCTTGCATGATTTAAAAATACATTTTTAATTGAAAAATGCATCTTCCTTGATTTTTAGAAAATAAAATATTTATTCAAAAATCATGAAAATTTATTTGGTGCTTTTTTTATGATATTACCTACTTGTATAAAAAGTTTGGAGCCATTTTGAGATGTTTAATCTATTTTCTATTTTATGCTTTATTTTATTTATTAGAAAAAGCAAGTGTTTAGTGTATAATGACTTAGGTTTTGTGTGATTTGGGATTGCTTTTGTGAATCTTGGATCATACCGCAATCAAATGGTCCTTGAGAACTCCTTTAGTAGTAGTAGAAGTAGTTTAACAAGTTGGTTTTGTTGGGTTGTAACTTTATCGTGAAGGAAAGTTGTACTCAAGTGAATGTTTATTTTCATGCACTTTCAAGCATCATGTTTATCATTATTGGCATCATGTTGAAGCATACATCTTACTTCGTGTAGAGAACGAAAGTGAGGGTTTCAAAGTTGAAGAAGTGGCGAGGAGAATCCACGTCCGGTTGAAGTGGGTTTTGATATTTGTGGAAGTGATCCCGAGCTTTGAGTTTTTCATCATTTGAAGGCAAGCCCCGGATGCATTTAAACCCTTCCTTGATGTTTTAAAAGTTTTAATATCACTTATGTTGATAATATGATGCATTAGGTGAATAGGAGTTGAGTGATAACCTATTTGCCTTTGCATGACCAACCTTGCTTATTGAATTATTATCCTTGATAACCTCGTTTTTATATAAAAATGCGTAGTTGCTATGCCTTGCTTAATGTTTAGGTTCTTTGTAAAAATGTTTTATATGTTTTTAATGATGCCTCACATTTAGAGAATAGAGGAAATGATTAATCTCGAGACCGGTCGGGTAACTTGCACCGAGAGTGGAGTCTACGTGTAGTGTTTCCTACCGTGTCGGTTAAGCACCGCTCGTTGATAGGATTGAGTGTTATCGGGACTGTTGAACGCATGTTGCGCCGAAGACCGTTGGGTCAAAGGCACGATTATCTCGTTGTCACCCCAGATAAGTCGAAACAACACATGCTTTGGTAAGCGATCTCGGGGGATGCAAATCGGAGGCGGCAAACCACGCGACCGGGAGTGGAGAGATGGCGGGAGTACGTGTACCCTCGTGGGTTAGAGTCCCGGATTGGAGGTGTATCTTGTATTCTTGGGTGGCGTAGGCCTTGTCTCCGTTTTGGGCTTAACGGGAGATGGTTGATATATGCAAGCTTCGGTGCTACATATATCGTGTGGAAGGGAATCCCCAGCTGGGTGTTAAATTCGGTTCGAATCGTCCGTGCTTCTCGGTGAAGGAGACCCGATCCTTTGCCCTTTCATCGTAGTTAAGATATGGAACTTTGGAACTAGTAATAATGATGGTTTGGATGAGAAGTGATTGCTCTAGTGTAGGATCACTTAGAGGATATGATTTACTAAACTTGAAATAAAACGTTGAAAGTAAGGATCAACTATTAGTAAGCTTTTTCGCAAAAAGAGTCCTTGATTCTTGCTAAGACCTTACCTTGAATCCCTAAAGCCTGCATTCCTGAGTCTTCTCCTCTTTTATTTGTCGGTTAAGTCTTGTTGAGTACTCCCGTGCTCGGGGGTTTGTTAACCTATTTGTGAGTCTTGACTCGTCTCTTTGCTAACAGAATTGGGTCGTGTCGGTGGGCTCGACATGATCTGGTTGTCCCTCAGAGTTCTACTTTGCTTCCGCAAATTAAGTTAAGTTTACTCAAATGTAACCTACTCACCTTTTGTAAAATTAATGTTATTATTCTTCCGCACTCTCGATCTATATTTTTTGTAACAAATGTTGTAATGATGTAGCTACTCCTTTGTTGATCCCTGGTATGAGATTGTGGTGTAATCGGGGTTTCCGATGACACCCGGCCGTGCTTCTTAAGTTATTAGGTGCATGCATAGCTGTCGGAGGTCTTTGGGACAATGACAGTGCGAGGTGGGCCCGATAATTAGGAGGTTACGTCATAGCCTACTTACGTCTAACAAGCTTGAACCCACAACACGTGACAACCTAGATTGATCTAGCTTGGCTATTGTAAACACACGATCTACTTGTCACGGCAAGATGAACATAAAACATAAATAGATCTAAGTAGATCAAGAAAGAATATAAAGCCGAGCCTTATCAATCTAGATTGGGCAAAAGAGTGTTACAAATATATAAATATAAATAAAAAGAACATGCAACACATGGTAACTTAATGAATCTACTAGATCTTGCCAAATCTAATAGAGCCGATAACTATCTTGCCTCGCTAAGCTATCAAAGCAAACGCTCTTTGCCGCGGCCATTCGGTCGAGATAAACAAAGCATAAGTGAAGACTTCCCACTATCAAGCGAGGCGCTGCCGCCGCGGCCATCCGGTCGAGATAAATGAGACTACTTGCTACTAAGCAAACGCTTTTGCCGCCGCGGCCATTCAATCAAGTAACAAGGTTGCGAGAACTTACGGAGGTCGACGGATCGATGGCTCCTCTCGAAGAACTTCGACGATACGTCAAAGGGACTTGAAGTTGGCACAAGGCGGTTGATTGTATTTGGTTGTGAACAGATATTACAATGGCCAAGGGTTCATATTTATACCCCTGGACTTGACACGAGTTCTAAAAGGTTACGATTACAAAGAATAATCCTAAAAATAAGATAACTTTAGCTCCAAGTCTTCTCGAGTCCTTGTCGCCCTCGTCATCGTGATTTTCTTCTTTTGATCGGCTACTTACTTGCCATTCCTTCGCTTTCGAATGGAATCAATGCATTCTCAAGATAGCCGACCGCCGCATTATTTGCTGAATCGCCACAGATAGCCGATCGCATGGTCGTTTTGCGAGAATCTTTGCGCATATCCGTCTTTTTGCCGAATGCTCCTCATTCCGAAAGTGAACTTATTATTAGCATCTTGCACCGCCCCCTGTCATCCTCTCGGGCTTACCAAAATCTAGTGTTAACACACGGGTTAAACTATTAGGGCCCGTTTGGCTCATTGAAATTGGCCCGAATTGGAATTTGATTTCGAGTCCAACCTGTTTGGCCCACCACGGGAATGGAAAGAGCAATTCGGCCCAATTCAAAGCTGAAAGGCTAAGCCCAATTCGTAGGGTGGGGAGGGGAAAGAACGATTCCATCGTTCTCCCGAACCCCCGACGCCCTCACGCGGCAGCACCTCCCCGCTGCCTCCCCATCGCACTCACCCGGCGCCTTGCCTCGCCGCCTCCCGACACCTCACCACCGCCCCACGCCCTCCGCTCCCCCATCCGCCCCCCCACTCACGCCCTGCTTCCCTGCACGCAGCGCAGCATTGGCGAGTTCGAGCCGGGCGGTCGCCGTCTCCGGCGCCAAGCTCCCTAGCGAGCAGATCGGACGGATGAGGGTCTTTCAAGCCCGCTGCAGCAGGCAGAGCCGAGTACCGGGTGGCCAGATCTGACGTAGGAAGGTCGGGGCTGAGCTCAGCAGCGGCGGCGCCCGTGTCCGTCCTTCACGGCGACTCCCAGCGCCGGGCGCTCATGCGGCTACCAGTGAGGGCAGGGAAGTAGGCCAGCCCCCCCCCCCCCTGCAAGACGTTCAGTTTAGAACGAGAGCATGTTCTTCATCTTTTGTTCAGATGGGTGTTGATCTTAGGAGCATCCAAAATTTGATTCGTACAGGCGAATTCTATGTGTAGCCAAACAAAAGAATTGGTTTTGAATCGATTTCTAGCCAATTCAATTCCTTGTGGAATTGGAATTTGAATCTAATTCTTGGAATCAATTTCAATTCCCAGGATCCAAACAGGGCCTTAAAGTTTCCCTTTTCAATGAAGTTGTGGCTAACACCCCACGGAAACAGAAGTTACCTCCTGCAGTACCGCAAGTCCTTCAGAAATAGAACATGCTCTTGGAGCCAAAGTGTCTGCCTCCAGAGAGATTGTGACCTTGGTGCTTGTACTGTTTCCTTCTAAAATTAATTAGGATCTTGGTCTCCTAGAACCATGCATGTCAGTTCATTGCTTATCTACCAACAAAACGTTGCATATTTTTTTGTTGAGAAATACAGTACAGACGCCAGGCGGCTCACATACACGAACGCATACTCGCCCTATTTAACGCAGACGCACGCGACGCACACCCTACCACTATGAGAACATCTATGAGAGACTGAGCGGCAGATCTTGAGATTGACGAAGTCACCATAGGTGCCTCGCTGTTGACGGGTATGTTGCTTGCCATTGAAAGAAAAATTAGCTGTAAATACGAGCACCAGCGCCAAGTCTAGGACTTCAACTATGGTGGGCTGGTTCCACACTATCTGAGTTATGCTTGTAGGAAAGCCACGCGTAGATAATGCAGTACTTACCATCTTCGGCCACTACTACTTCCAAGATGAAACTTGCAAGTTGTTCTTGAATCGATAATATATCAGACAGCAGCAACTGACTTGCATGCAGCCGAAGTCGCTTTTCAGGGAAATAAATATAAATTAGAGTTCAATTAATGCATGGAAGGGACATCGGAAGAACACGAGTTTGTCTCCAACGCCTAGGGCTGGGCCCCCGCCTCGGTTCGCCCCTCTCCCTCCCCCCCCCCCGTCTCCCTGCTCCCTCGCCCCAGCCATGCAGAGAAATCGTCGTCAGCACCACCCCCGCCACCGGGCGTCGCCGCCCCATGGTGGGCGCCCGCCGCCGCTTCGGGCGGAGGGTGCCGGATCCGCCTCGGCGAACACGGATCCGCGGTCGTCGTGGCAAATCAGCCTCGGGCAGCGCTCCGCTCATCGTGACGGAAGTTGGGGTCCCTGCCCCCGGCCTTCGATGGAGTGGAGGGCGGCGACCTGCTGCTTCGCGCCGCTCGTGGGGAGGCCGGGCTGCGGCCCCTCACCTCGCACCACCGTCACCCTTGCCATTGCTGTCCGGCCCCTGCTCGCCCGGCCGGCCAGCAGCCCGCAGTGCTCGTCCCTCACCTCACGCCGCCATCGCTCTAGCGGTGGGGCCCGGCCCTCGCCTGCCATCTCTCGCTGGTGACCCGCCCGAGGGAGGAGGATGGAGCTGCTTCCCTTAGCCTCGCGCCCGGTGAAGTCCGGCCCCACCCCGTCAAAGTTCGTCGTGGGGGCGTCTCCGATGGCTGCTGGCGGGGCCCTCTCACCGAGACGCGGCCCCCAACCTCCCCTCCACTTAGGAAGACCCTAGGGAATGCGTTGGGCGGGCCGGCTCCATCTCCGATTGCTCGGACGATGAGGATGACTTCGTCGGCCGGGGGCCCCACCATCCGCGGCATGCCTGGCGAGCTTCCCCTACGCCCGGGACCACTCCACGGACTCGGACGGAGATGTTCCCGGTCGCGGGCTTCCGCGGACGCGGCCATGCCGACCACAGAAGCCTGGCGTCATCGTCGGCGTCGATGGGCGCCAAACCACGGGACCAGCCTCAAGCGCCATGGCGGCCTCGCCGCGGCTCGGCCCCATCGTCGCGGGGCGGGAGCGGGTGGTGGAGCGCCCACCCCAACACCCCTACGTGAGCCCACCCCGGCACCCCTCGGCGGGCGGGCGCGGAAACCATGACCCGCCTACCCCTTCGGATCACCGCGACATCGGCGGCGTGGCGAGGGCTACGGGCTGGGGGCATCCGGGCGCAGCGGCTTCCGCCGCCGGGCGAGATCCTCTGTCCGGCCCCTCCGACGTCAGCGATCTTTGCGGCTGGAGCGAGCCTCGCGCCTCGGAAGGTCGCGTCGCCATGAGCTACGCCCCGATAGCGCCCGATCCGCTTGCGCTCGAGCGTGTGTGGCTATGGAGCCTCCCGCTCGGGTGGACCCCATGCTTGATGAGCTCGTGGCCTCCCTCGTCGCGCGTCCACCACCGCGGGGATCTCCAGCCGTGCAGATGGAGCCTCCTTCGCCACTACGTATGGTCGACCTCAACTTCGCGAGGCGCTATGGTGTCGAGGACATTGCGCCCGTCTATGGAGAGCTTCATCGGCGGCGGCGTCCGCCTGCGGGACGGTGCGCCGGATAACGCCGATCGGGAGCATTTCTGCTGGAGGACTCCCGGGCGGCCTCGGTGGAGGGCCCTGTCAGGTGGGGATTGCGACCCCTCTAGGGCCGGCGCGGCCAGATGAAATCACCGCATACGTGGTGACCACGGCTGTCCCCACGGCTGCATCCATCGCCGCCTTCCTCGACTCCATCACCCCGCCCGATTGAAGAGCCTGCGATTGGACCCGCCACCGCTCGGACTTCCGGCCCCGGTCAATTGGCGACTAGGGGCTATGACGCTGCTCGGGCTTGCTGCTAAGTCCGCCCAACGTGACCCCAATCCGGAATGCCGGGCGCGCCGGTAATGCTGAACAGATTGGAAGGCCATACGGCAGACGCTCTTTCCAACTCGCTTGACCCGGCGGCTGAAGCGCGTTTTCCACCTTCACCGGAGGGGATGTCACGTCGGCCAAGAGGGGATCATGCGGGGGCTATTCCCCATGATGCGCTCGTCGTTCGAGGGCGGGCCGTTGGGGACCTGACCCGGCAGGTGTGGCCGCCGTCAAAATTTGTAGCGCATCGGTCATAGTCCTAGTACAATGTCTACGCTCCGCCCGTTAAAGCCGGGCGCCTTGTGTTTGTGTTTCCCGCTTTGACCTTTGGCATCTTGCCATCGGCCACTGTTGGGTTTGTAAGAACTCTGACTTCTCTTAATGCAATACGTGCTAAAAGCACGCTTTCAAAAAAAAAAAAAAAAAAAATAATGCATGGAAGGTAAAAATGCAACGAAGTCAGCAATTTGGTGCAGAAAAAATACATATGTACTAACCTCATCACTACCAGCGGATAAGTCGTCATTTGAGTAGCAGTGTATGAAGTGCAAGACATAAAACCCACAGTGATCATTACCTGGAGGCGGCCTAAGACAAAAATTGGAGTGCTTGATAGTAAAATAACCCCACCCTCCACCCCTCCACCACCCCGGGAATGGCATAAAGATACTTGCAGAGGCCCTATTCAGCATGTCAATTAGTGGTTGGTACTAAATCTGTGACCTCTTTGAGTCGAGTATGATGATATGGCTATGATCGAGGTTGATGTCAAGGCGGGTGTAGCGAAATTTACATTTATCATATCGATACAGATAATCCTAATCGTGAAGAAAATTTATCCCAAGTTTTAAGAATAGAATGAGATGACAGCGATACACTTACTTAAAGTTATGGGGCAGAAGTATCGACTGTTTATCTGCTAGCTGAAGCGTAAGTTTGCATTAATAAGGTCTCCTCCGTGGACTCAGCTAAATTTCGTACATTTGTGTCATTTAGGACGGTCAATAAATGCTATTTTATCGATGCCTCTCTCCTTGAACAAATGTGCGTCCATTATATAAGAGAAAAGAAAGACATTATATGTCCAACTTGTACAAGAAAGACAATGGACAAATCGAATATAGAACACTTACAGACACCGCAGGCTGAGAATGGATACGTCGAGGGCAGTTTGTTGGTAGATCTGACACAAGAACTCGAATTCCACCCCACATTACCCCGCCATTGTCATGAAATTCATTTGTATATCTTTTTCACTCACTTTGCAGCCTGATTCTTGTTCCGATCAGACTTGCTGTGGTTCGACCATATCATTGCCCAACTTAAATTTCCATGTGTTAACATCAGATTTTGGTAGGCCTGAGAAGATGACAGGTGGGCCAGTGCAAGATGCTAATAATGAGGGTTCATTCGGCAAGGAGAGGCATTCGGCAAAGTATGAGTACATACGGCATTCGGCAAGTGCTCAGCGCAGTCGGCTATTTACACCGATTCGCAAGTGTATGCATGGCGGTCGGGCTATTCTCAAAAGGACTCGGGAAGTGAAAGATAGCGGGCGACTAGCCGATTGAAAGAAGATTTCCCGATGATGGAGACAATGAGGACTCCGAGAAGACTTGGAGCCAAAGTTATCTTATTTTAAGGATTATTTCATGTAATCGCAGTCTTTTAGGACTCGTGTCAAGTCCGTGGTATAAATATGAGCCCTTGGCCATTGTAAACAATCTGTTCACAACCAAATACAATCAACCGCCCCCGTGCCACCTTCGAGTCCTTTGTCGTGTCGCCGAAGTTCTTCGAGAGGAATCATCGATCCGTCGACCTCCGTAAGTACCCGCAACCTTGCTTACCGGACCGAATGGCCGTCGCGGCAGCGTTTGCTTAGTAGCAAGTAGTCTCGTTTATCTCGACCGGATGGCGTTCGGCATACGCATGATGATGACGGAAGTCTTTCGCTTTTGCTTTATTATCTCGATTTGGATGGCGTGCGGCGGGCAGCGCGCTTGGTAGTTTAGCGGGGCAAGATAGTTATCGGCTCTATTAGATTTGGCAAGATCTAGTAGATTCATTAAGTTACCATGTGTTTGCATGCTTTTATGTTTATTTCATATATTTGCAACACTCTTTTGCCCAATCTAGATTGATAAGGCTCGGCTTTTATTGTTTTTAGATCATCACGGTAAGATGGATATAAAACATTAAAAGTTTTAGATCTATCTTGGACTTCTAACGTTTTATGTTCATCTTGCCATGATAATTAGATCATGTGCTTACAATAGCCGAGTTTAGATCAATCTAGGTTGTCACATGTTGCGGGTTCATGCACGTTAGATGTAAGTAGGCCTTGGACAGATTGGGTATCGTGCGGTAGATGCAGGTCTTTAGGTTACTCTAGAGCTAGTCATCCGGTGGACTAGAATTCGGTTTAATCGATAGGTTTTATTTATGTTTACTTGCTTGTTCCTTCTTCATGGACCCGATTCGGCAAACTTACCGAATATGGTTATGCTTTCATGAGTAGCGAGTATTTATAGATCTGTTTAGATACATGCATGCTTTTAGCTTCCTATTTCTAGGGTTGTGGTCGTGCGGCAAAAGTATTTGGCTAGTTGTAGAAAGTGGTGTAGATTTGAGTGAGTGGTATCATGCGGTGGATTAGCTTGCTTGGGCTTATCTTTGGGACGGGTTTAAGAAGGCTAGATGTGCCTTGAGACTAGTTGGATTAGGCCTATGCATACATTATTTAGATTAGATCTATATTTATGAGTTACCCGTTTATTATCTATCGTGTTTGATGGTTTTATTGGTCTAAAGTTATATGCTTGATAATACATGATATCTATGATCAGTTTCACTTGTTCAAACATGTCTTCTTTATGTTCATTCGGCAATCATGTTTTACATGCTTTTTATTCTTACATTAGCCGAATGCTTCATTAAAACTTTGTTGGCGCAGACGGCTTCTATAGCTGTATGTCATCGTAAGTGGCTTCGAGGGCGTATATTTGGAACTGTCATGGGCATACCGGCATGTTCCTGCTCTTATCGTTTTTATCCCTTGTTAGTTTCAGGTCAAACCGACTGGCACGCATCCGATTCCAACCGCCGGGCACCCGTTTGAAGCCACGCTTCTGGCTGGCGGGCGTGAGGCACGCGATCGCTTTTTATGTCAACGCACTTTTTGGCATGCCGGTGGGACACCCAAGTGATTCAAGATGCCTGAATTCAACAACCAAGATGCTTTGGGACGTAACAATGGAGGATCTGCGCAGGAAGATTTAAAAGTTGCGGGTCGAGAGGGCATGTGAGCAAAGACCGCGAAGTGTTTGTTGTCTTTCTTCAAGAACAAGAGCAACAAGGTCCTCCGTAAAACAGGCACTGCCAAGAGTTCTTCTTCCACATCGATAGATTACATCGAAGAAGAAGATGCTCGAAAGATGGAAGAGAGATGATGTCCAAGGTATTGGGAGCTACTATGACCAACCATCATTCACTTTTCTCAACACTTTTGCTCCATCATGAAGGATACTTTCGCCCCCCGCGGCCAATAAACATTTTGAAGAAACCGTAGGACCAATTCATGGACCTCATTATTTCAATGCTAAGGAGCAAGGAAAGACTGTTGGAGATGCTGGAGCAGGTGGATCGGGAGGAAACCAAAAAGGAGAAACAGCACCTCCTGATCCCAGGCAACAGCCGAATCCTATGAATTATGGTCAGTTCATGTTTGGCACAACAGGGGAATGCGCCAAATTCGGCTTATAAAATATCTCCAATGAATAACAGGCTTCAGAAGAACATGTTTGGAGATCGGTATTAGGAGTTTACTGATTATAATGCTCTCAATGCTCTCCCTAATCCAGGATATAGGAGTGCTTCAGGACAGCTCTTAGGAGGACAAGCACAAGGAGGTTCAGATTCAAGTGTTGATCTCATCATGCACAGGATGGCTGATATGATGCAAAACCAGTTTGGCTTAAAGCCTAAAGGCCAATCCTATGTGTACAAGTCCCCATATCTAGAGTGGTACAACAAGGTGGCGCTTCCTCCAAGAGTCAAGCCTCCAACGAGAATTCTCCAAGTTCTCTGGTCAGGATGACACCAGCACTATAGAGCACATTAGTCGGTATCTAATACAGCTGGGAGAGGCCTCTACGGATGAAGCCTGGAGGATCAGATATTTTCCTTTGTCTCTCACAGGGCCAACTTTCACATGGTTTTCATCTTTGCTAGCTAATTCTATTGGTACCTGGGCAGAGTTAGAACAGAAGTTCCATTCATATTTCTTTACAGGCACTAATGAAAAGAAGATGGTTGACCTCATGAGCCTGAGACAGAGAGCTAATGAGACTCCTCAAGAATATCTTCGTAGGTTTAGGGAAACCAGGAATGCGTGATTACTCTCGACCCTACTAGATGATCAACGCGTGTATGGCCATAGCAGGCATGCATGCGGCCGAATGTAAGGGAGAAGCTGTTTGGCATGGACTTTGAAGATCTTGGTCAACTGTCACAGCGTTTGGCTTTGATGAATAATCAAGCTCAAGGGTTTAGAAGGGATAACCGCTTCCAGAAGACCAATGCTGCTGTAGACATGTATGAGCAATTCTTAGAACAGGCAGAAGAGTATGAGGATGGAGATGAGATAGCTGCAGCAGAGCTGGTCTGGACGAAGGATCCTACTCAGGTCAATCAACGCTGGATGAGGCAGAACAAAGGATCTTATGATTTTGATGTTTCAAAAGCAGATAAACTCTTATTTGCCGGTGAAGGAAGGACGTGTCAAGCTACCTGAAGGGCATCCTATGCTGCGTCTAGAAGGGGTGAAGGACAAGAAATATTGCAGCTTCCACAACACCAACTCTCACTCCATTAATGATTGCCGAGTGTTCAGAGTGAGGATCCAAAAAGCTATTCAAGAGGGACACTTGAGGTTTGATGGCAAGATGAAGGTAGACGCCAATCCTTTTCCGACTAGTATGGTTAGTTATTCTATGAATATGGTGTCTTTCAACGATCCTAAAGGTAAAGAGAAGGTGAAGGTGTTGACCTCTGATAGAGCAAAGGAGAGCGGTTCTGTCGATCCCAATCGGCAAATCTCAAAATGAAGAGCTATAGCAGAGGGTTCGGTTTCAGAATAGCCGAACAGAATGAGGTGAAACATCAAGGTCTAGGGTCACTTCCTGTATTCTCTTGAACAAGTGGCAAAGGTAGCAAGAAAAGGAGCGCTATCAACATGAAAAGTTTGTTGAGGAACGTCAGAGATATGAGGAAGAGATGTACCTTAGGGAGCAAGAAGAATACATGAGAGAACAAGAATATTCTCATTGGGGATGCTCCTTCTTTAGGCATTGCTGGAATGAAGGATTAAAGTTGCTGGCTAGGAACAATTGCCCTGAATGCAGTGATTAGTACTTTGAGTATAGGCAGGCTAGGGCCAACCGCCGTCCCGTCCATAAATGGTTCTGACAATCGGCAAGGAAAAGGGTTTGCCGATCAAGACTGGGATGAGTATGAAGAGTATGATGAAGAAGAAGTTGCTATGAATATGTGTGGTAGAAAGGTCAATGGTGCCCTCCAGGGTTGAGGAAGGGCCGAAAAAGATGGGTTCAACGATTGAGGAACAAGGAGCTTAAAGCAAAGCCGAGAAGAAAAGGTATGGCGCCATAAGAAACCTAATGGCTCCGGTCCTTCTAAAAAAACATGTATGGCTTTCTTCCTCCCAAAAAGAATTCATGGCTCGAAGGTCAAGATGTCCAAGATGAGGTTTACTCTAACTTTGATGAGACCGAGTTTCAGGATTTGATGGCTCAGCTTGTTCTGACGAAGCAGGCAATCTTTGACAAGCCTATGAAGAATAGACATCTGAAGCCACTTTATTTGAAGGGGTATGTTAATGGTAAGCCACTAACTAAGATGTTTGTTGATGGAGGGGCTGCTATCAATGTCATGCCATATACCACCTTGAAAGCTTGGGTTGACCAATGAAGATCTATTGAAAACCGATATGATTCTTAGAGATTTTTTGCTGGCAACACTTCGATACTCGAGGAGCTATGCATGTTGAGTGATGATTGGATCCAAGACATTGATTACTACCTTCTTCGTCATTGATGGCAAGGAGGCATATGACCTACTTCTAGGGAGAGATTGGATCCATGCTAATTGTTGCATCCCTTCAACCATGCATCAAGTGCTTATTCAATGGGTTGGAGATGATGTGGAAATTGTCCAAGCCGATGATTCGGTAAGTGTTGCTAATGCCAAACCAAGCCCTATTGGGAGTATGATGGAGTTGATTGCTTCTCGGGAAAGATTGGGGAGAAGGTCCTATGATTGTGTTCAACGAGAGATCAACGGTCGATCCAAGCCGTCGGCTCTCACAGCAATTTTTAATGGATAATCCAATCGATGGCAACAAGGGAAAGCTAGGGCGTGGTTTTATGTCGGCCGATAAGTTAGAAGAAGTAGACATTGGTGATGGAGACAAGCCAAGGCCGACATATATCGAGTCTTTGGTTTAGATCAAGAATTCAGGTTAGAGTTAATAAATCTTCTGAAAGATTATAAAGATTGTTTTGCTTGGGATTATTCAGAGATGCCTGGATTGAATCATTCCATTGTTGAGCATCGATTGCCGATTAAACCTGGGTATCGGCCATACAAGCATCCTCCTCGAAAGATATATAAAGATGTTTTGGCCGACGTGAAAAAAGAAATTGAAAGATTATTAGAAGCTAATTTCATTCGGCCATGTAGATATACAGAATGGATTTCAAGCATAGTCCGGTTTACAAGAAGAATGGAAAGATGAGAGTGTGCATAGATTTGAGAGATCTCAACAAAGCCACGCCAATGGATGGATATCCCGATGCCGATTGCCGATTTGTTGGTTGATGCATTTCTTTGGTCATGAAGTCATCGGTTTCATGGATGGTAATGCTGGATATAATCAAATTTTCATGGCTATTGAGGATATTTCAAAAGACGACTTTTCGGGTGTCCAGGCATATTGGCTTGTTTGAGTGGATTGTTATGATATTTGGATTAAAAAATGTCGATGCAACTTATCGAGAGAGCTATGAATTACATCTTTCATGAGTTGATCGGCAAGATTGTAGAAATCTATATCGATGATGTGGTGGTCAAGTCCAAAATTATGAAGGACATTTAGCCGATTTGAAGAAGACCTTGGAATGCACGAGGAAGCATGGCTTGAAGATGAACCCGAATAAGTGCGCTTTTGGGGTCTCGGTACGGTGAGTTCTTGGGATTTTTGGTTCATAAGGGAGGAATAGAAGTTGGGAAGAAAAGCATGGAAGCTATAGATAAAGTAGTCCCTCCAACTAATCTCACAGAACTGCAATCATTACTTGGCAAGATTAATTTTAAAGAAGATTCATATCCAACTTGTCGAGAAAAGAGTCTTGCCTTTCTCTCCATTATTGAAGCTCAAGAAGGATCAAGTTTTTGTGTGGGGTGGCGCACAACAAAAGGCTTTTGAGGAAATCAAGGAATATATGAAGGCACCTCCCATCTTGGTACCTCCACAGCTTGACAAGCCTTTCAAGTTGTGCGTGGCGGCCGATAGCCCCGACGATAGGATCGGCCCTTATGCAAGAATTTGAAGGAAAGGAAAGAGTAGTGGCTTATCTTAGTTGAAAGTTTTTAGATCCGAGAGACAAGGTATCCGGCAATAGAGAAGCTTTGTTTATGTGTTTATTACTCATGTACCAAATTTTAGCACTATTTGTTGAATGCCGAATGTGTGGTAGTTTTCAAAGTTTGACGTAATTAAACATATGTTATCAATGCCGATTTTGAATGGTAGGATCGGCAAATGGGTTTTAGCTTTGTGCGAATTTGATTTGAGGTTTGAATCGGCAAAAAAGCGGTAAAAGGTTAAGTTATTGCTGATTTTATTACCCAACATCATGATCCTTACATTTGAATTAACCGATATTACACCTTGGGATTTATTCTTTGATGGTTCATCTTGTGAAAAGGGTGGTGGTGTTGGAATTTTGCTGATTTCTCCACGAGGTGTAATTTTTGAGTATGCTATTCCCATTGAGCCTCATGTTTAATAATAATCGGCGGAATATGAAGCATTGCTTAGAGGACTTTAGTTTCTTAAGGAAGCACAGGCTGTTGCAGTTGAAGTTTTTGGAGATTCTGAATTAGTAATTAATCAACTACTCGGCCAATATGAGTGCAAAAATGATATATTAAGAGTTTATTTTGAAGAATGCAGGGAACTCTTGAAAAGCTTTCGGGTGGTAACATTGTATCATATTCCTAGGGAGCACAATGAGGAAGCAAACAGATTAGCTCAAAGTGCTTACGGATATAGGGAGAATCAAGAAGTCTTTGCTATAGATGAGTATGCTTTTCGGCAATGATCGGGCAGCTAATGATTGAGATATGAAATTGCCGATTATCTTACAAATCCATCATAGAGGGTTTCCCAAAAGCTCAGGTATAAAGCCATCAAGTTTGTACTTCTTAATGATCTATTATATTACAAATCCATAGATGGAGTGTTGCTCAAATGCTTGGATCAAGAAGAAGCATAGAAAATGATGAGTGAAGTACATGATGGCCTATGTGGTGCACACCAATCGGCTTACCGAATAAAGTGGATAATTAGGAGGACAGGTTATTTTTGGCCGACTATGTTAGAAGATTGCCTTGAATATTATAAGGGGTGCCAAGATTGTCAGAGATTCGGCAATATTCAAAGAGCTCCTAGCATCTGCCATGAATCCGATAATCAAGCCTTGGCCATTCAGAGGATGGGGCATAGATTTAATTGGATAGATTCATCCACCATCCAGCAAAGGGCATAAGTTCATACTCTTGGCTACTGATTATTTTACCAAGTGGGTTGAAGCTATTCCTTTGAAGAAAGTTACATTTGAAAATATGATCAGTTTTGTCAAAGAGCATACTATTTACAGGTTTGGGATTCCTCAAACTATAACAACTGATCAAGGGACTCAATTTACTTCTTCGGAGTTTTGTGATTTTGCCGAAGACATGGGGATCAAGTTGTATAATTCTTCTCCTTATTATGCACAAGCCAATGGCCAAGCAGAAGCATCAAATAAAATTATGATTAAGATTATCCAGAAGAAGATTGATGAAAAGCCAAGGAAATGGCATTTGGTTCTTAATGAAGCATTGTGGGCTTACCGAATGGCTTGTCATGGGTCTACTCAAACATCTCCTTATGAGTTGGTTTATGGGCATCATCTTTGTGTTGCCATGGGAGATGCAGTCAGATTCAAGAAGAGTCATGTTCTGAGAAGGACTTAAGAACGAAGATTATAACAATCTCATGATAGGCGAATTAGAAGATTTGCATGAAATTTGTCTCAAGGCATTGGAAAATATTGAGAAAAACAAGGTGCGTGTTGCCAAGTATTATAACAAAAAGGTTAGGGTGAAGCAATTTGCAGAAGGAGATTTGGTTTGGAAGGCTATGTTGCCGATTGGAACGAAAGACAAAGCATTCGGCAAGTGGTCTCCAAATTGGGAAGGACCTTTTCGGATACAAAGGTGTGTGCTCGGCAACACATATATTTTGAAATCTTTATTTGGAGAAGAATTTACCAAAGCTATCAATGGGAGATATCTCAAGAAATATTACCCTAGCATTGAGGTTGGGTCATGAAAGCTAAGATTAAAATGAATAGCCGGTGTTTGAGCATCGCCTTTGCCAGAAAAAATACTCCATGAGTATGGAGAATAGCCGACACGGCATGTGTCGCCTTTAGAGCAAATATAAACAAAAAAAATCATCAGAGCAATCGGGTACTCTCATCGTCCATTATTTCACAAGTGCAATTTTCAGTCATTCGGCAAGTGTCTACGTTGAAGTATTGTGGATATCATATGGGTGACTTTAGCATTTAGCCGCTGGTAGATATCTTGGGAGAAGATAAAGCTAAATTTCATTAAATGGGATTTTTGAACAATTGTAAGAATTCTCCGAAGCAAAATTTTATATTATTTTCTACGAAGGCCGGATCTAATCGGCTAAGTCGAAAGCTGCGCATTCGGTAAGAGATTTCGTGGATTGATCTGCTTGAAAGAACAAGAGGAATTTACCATTGCAGAATTAAAGGACAATCATAAACAGATTGACCATCCAAGGACAAGTTTATTATCCACCCAAGTCGATCCTAAGTACAAACTACTCTTTGGAATAGCTTGTTGAGGACGGATTGGGCGTCGGTGGATGCAGCGATGGCGGCGGCATGATCTTCGTACTCATCTATGAGCTCACCGATACCGTCGATGTCTTCTGGTGCTCCACCGCGGAAGCCGACCGACAATGAGGAGTAGTCCTCATCAGTCTGGGTGGACATGGCGGCCAGCCCCATGGAAGCGCCGAGGTGGATGCCATGGACAGCAACCTCGTCAATGCGGCCTTTCGCCGCTTCAAGGCGCGCCTCCGGAGTTTCCCCTTGGGCGTTCACCTTGTCGGCGACCACTTCGCCGCTGCCTTCAGGCGATTGTTCTCCTCGGACAGGGCTGCGTGAAGAAAAAAGAATGATCAAATCAAAAACAGAATCGGTAGAGTACCGGAACAAGATTCAAGGGGAAGTCACAATCTAACCGGTGATGGCGTCGCAGAGTTGCCTCCTCTGGTCGTTCCATTCGACCTCCTTGAGGCCATACTCCTTGGAGAACTTCTCAAAGTCCCTCCGGGCCTCATCCCTCTCGTCACGGAAGCGAAGAACCTCATAATGACCATACAGAGGCTCCTCCTGTTCTTTCTCCGAAGAGAGACAGGGGTAAGGGTTGAGTTCGGCAGTCGCCCCGACGAGTCGAAGAAGCTGGAGGAGGGAAGAAGAAGAAAATTTGGACATGAACAGGCTTGTCAGCAGTGCCCTACCTGAGTCACCGACAGCCTGAGAGAGAGAAGATGCCTGGCGGTGAGAGGAATCGTCCCCGATGGATTGAAAAGAAGACAGGATTTGAATCAAGAGCGAAAGGCAAAAACCAATAGGGGGCAAGAGTCCGATCTTACCCATGACGGTGCTGGCGGCATGGTGCGCTCCCCCTCCGGGCTGCTCCTCGGCGAGGCGTTTCCCACGATCATCGCCGCTTGCCATTGCTGCTCTACTTTGACTCTTGGGCGATTTCTCGGTTGGCTTGAAAAAGATGAGGAGACAAAGGCAGAGAGGGTTTTTGGTTTTGATACAGCCAGAGAGCCGGGGAGTCTTTATTTATAAGCCGGCTAGGGAGATCATGGTGGATCGCAGTTAAAGATCGCGGGCTCGTATCCCATGATCGGGAAGTCCAAACGCGTTCTCCTTTGAGCCGGTGTCAAAAGGAATTGATTCGGCTAAATTCTCGTTCCCGATCGGTAACTTTTCCAATCAGCAAGGGTGAACGAGCATAAAGTAACCGACCGCGATCAAAGTAGCCGAATGCAGCTAAAGTAAGTTGTTCTTTGGAAGTTTGGATTATTTTCTGGTTTGATTCGGCTATGTTTTATCAAAAATGTGAGACTAGAATATGAACTATGACCAAGTTTTTGTCAAAAGAAGCAAAAGTTAAATTTGAATATAAAGTATTCATCGAAAGGAATCAGAAGAAAGCGTAGTGACAGCAGGATTCGGCGGTAAAGTTCAAACATACAAGATTGTTACATATAAATGTTTTACACATTCAAAATCTTTGCGGATGGCGTTTGAGCTTCAACCTTGACTTGGTCAACCTCGACAAAGTATTCTCCTATCGTCCTCCTCAGATTTGGGGATCTTGGCAAGCTTGGCTTTGATCTATTGGTCCTCCTTTATAGCTGCTGCTGCTTTCTGTTGAGCTGTTTCTATAGACACTGGGGAGATTGGTTATTTTATCTTGACAATCCTTAATCATGGAGTTCACTTGTGCGATTGATTCTCAGATCAGTTTTCTTTTTCTCCAAAGATTCTAATTCAGGATGCAATGTGTTCAAGGAATTTTTATCGGCTTGAATTTGAGAATGTAGGTTCTTAGCTTCCTCGCTTCTTTGCAGACCTATCACCAAGAAGAGCAGACCTCAGAGTTATATTTTTGTTGGCTCTTTTGACTGCAGCAAAGTGGTTATCCAATTGGGCTGCAGAATCTAGTGCAGCTCTAAGAGAGGAGGGATCTCTTGGTCAATTAGCTCCATTAGATCTTTTATCCGGTATGCATCTGAACCAAGACGTTTATGTCTCTCGTCCCAACAGAAAAATTATGCTTTTTAGCCGAGTTTGGTTTTCTTGAGAAAGCATTTGGCTTGAAATAGCTTCCCCCTTTCGGCTATCCTTGTTGAGAAGTGGCTTCTTCACCTTTTTTCAACAACATAATCCTCAATAGTGAAGGAATAGCTGGCGGTTGGTTTGATTTCATCCTGGATGAGAGAAAGAGTTAGCCGGTGAATGATATTCAGAGTTTGTTATAAAAGGAGGTCAAGACAAGATGGTACCTTTTGGGCGAGGCTTTCCTTTGGGGCTCTTTGCACTTTGCTATTTGAGGGATGAGCGGGATTTGCACTAGATTGAGTCTTGTGTTGATGTGGGTACCCAGATTGAGAAAAGTACCTGAATGAGAAGATCTCGATGTAGCCTGGTCCTTGGAGACTTATTGCTGAAAAGGAATTGATTGAGTGCTGGGAGGTGATAGCTCAAGCACATTTTGCCCTTCAGGATTTGGTTGCCTGAGAGAGGGCTTGTTTGAACGCTTGGAGATAATTGTTTAGGTGTATCCTAGCCTTCTGGTTTCTTCTGCTGAGGAGAGTTCGACCGAGAGCCAAGGGATGAGCCTGAAGAATTAGAAGAAGACTCCTCTGCCATGTCATCTAGAAGAGCGTTTGTATCTGGTTGAGAAGGCAAGTTATTAACAGTAGGCAAATTGGAAGAGGAAGTTACAGGTATGATCCGGAGATTATTACCAATTTGCTCATTGATTTTCAAAATTTCCTCACTTGTTTGTGGGGTATCCGCCGGAGGAGTAATCTGAAGCTGCAAAAGAAATGAATGCAAGTTAAAGGCCAAATTCATTTATTCAATACAAGCCAGGAAAAACTCATACCTTAGAAAGTGGTTTGGCCCTTTTAGACCTTGGTTTTACGGCCACGACAACGCTTGGTCCAGCCTGGAGCTTTTCTTTTCTTTGCTTTTCTTGGAGGAGAAGGTGTCCATGGCGCAGGAGCTTTCATCAGAAATGCCAGTGTTGGAGCATTGAAGCCTATGACAGCTTTGGATCCAGCACGGTAATACTGAATTGCTCTAAAAGGAGGAGCAGGTTCAATGTCACGTACATAGTAAATTTTTGTCGGACATGTGTAAAGAAGGATTGATCAAGCAAAAATTAAGCGAGAAAGGAATTTACCTCCTTTGTCAGATTCAAATTGGGGCATTAATTCTTGGCATAGGGGATGCAGCGATGTGTTGAAAATGTGACTGTGCCATTCTTCCCACCAAGAGGTAAATAATGGATGGGCTACCTCTATCAACCCGAATGGATTGGGGGCATATGTTGGCAAAGAGCATCCAAGTTCAAATACCCTTTTGGCCTCTATTTCTGCTTTTATCACTTCCCTGAGTTTTATGGTTTCAGAGAAGAATAGCCTTGGGGGCAATTGGCCACATCAAGTTGTCCGGCCACTATGTTTGGGTTATAGATCTCATAAGTGGGTTGCACTTTTCTCTCATGATTAAATTCTGCGGCAAAATGCGGGGCTTGATAAGAGCATTGAATACTACGTGGAGATCTTATCTTGGCGGCCAGATTCATAACTAAACATGCAAGGGAAGATGAACTCATCATTGTCCTGGTAGGGGAGCGGATCGGCTGTTGAAACCCTTGAAGAAAAGTTTGAATAAATGACCAATGTCTATGTTGATGACAATGGAAGATGCAGCTTCTCCATATGTCTGGCAGGCTTTGGTCAGTGCTGGTTCTCCTTCAGAATAATTGATTGAAGGGAAATCCAGGTTGTGGAGCTCAATGGGTACTATTTGGTGCATGTATAGCTGCAGCCACATCTGAATCAGCCACCATGGGCCATTCACACAAGAAATTTCTCCTCCTCTAGACATTTGAGTGGTGATCTGGTGCATCATATGGTAGGCAGCTCCTAACAGGTACTTGCCTAGAGGGATTAAGTTACCAGCAGCCAGATCTTCAGCCACTACTATGTGAATGAGAGTTGGCTCATTGGACTTCCCACAAAAAACAAATCTACATAACCACATATTTAGGAAGGCCAGATATTCAGTGTCCTTGTGAGCCCTTACGTTTGTATATGTTGATGTAGTTGATATATCCACCACCTGACTTGATAGCCCTCTGAGAACTAGAATTCTTATATTTGAAAGGGTAAACTGCTTTGGTTACATTCAAGCCAGTCATCATGAATACATCAGCCCGAGTAGGAGTCATTGGACCATGACCAAATACGAAAGTGTTGGTGGCATCAGACCAAAAATGAGCCATTTGCTATCGGAAGATGTTCGTTCTTGAGGGTCTCGACAAGGATAATTCAAACATTGGCTTATGTCCAAGCCATCCCAATTCAGTTCTTCTTTTGCAGCTGCGGTATGTATCCTCCGGTACCAGTCCCGCCGTCCTACGATTGGGGGAAACCTCCAGCTTTTGAAGGTATTTGGCCATAACCTTAGTTCTGATATCCCAGACTTGAAAGGGATTCGCTGGGTTTCTTTCTCGATGAACTCCATCGGGTCTGGATTTTCCATTGGACCAAGAAAATAGGAATCTGGGTCTTCAGCGCAAGGAATCAAGATCTCGTCTTTCAAATCCTTTCAGAAGGGAAGAGAAATGAGGATCGGGAAGAAGAGACTGCGGAAAGGAAATTGCCGAATGCATGAAGTTGGGCGAGATTACCTACGGGATGTCGTCTTGGGCCGCCATTGAAGAACTTGAAGCTTGATTTGAGGAAGCTCTAGGGTTTCAGGAATTTCAGTGGCGCGAGTGATGAGCGGCGAGAAAAGTGATGTTTTGAACGGTGTTGACCTAAGCAGATTGAAGCAAGTTATAATCAATTTTGAATAAAAGTATTTTTATCCCAAATTTGAGGGGGCATGTGTTAACACCAGATTTTGGTAGGCCTGAGAAGATGATAGGTGGGCCAGTGCAAGATGCTAATAATGAGGGTTCATTCGGCAAGGAGAGGCATTCGGCAAAGTATGAGTACATACGGCATTCGGCAAGTGCTCAGCGTGGTCGGCTATTTACACTGATTCGGCAAGTGTCTGGGCGGTCGGCTATTCTGAAAAGGACTCGGGAAGTGAAAGATAACGGCGACTAGCCGATTGAAAGAAGATTTCCGATGACGGAGGCAATGAGGACTCAGAAGACTTGGAGCCAAAGTTATCTTATTTTAAGGATTATTTCATGTAATCGTAGTCTTTTAGGACTCGTGTCAAGTCTAGGGTATAAATATGAGCCCTTGGCCATTGTAAACAATCTGTTCACAACCAAATACAATCAACCGGCCTCGTGCCACCTTCGAGTCCTTTGTCGTGTCGTCGAGTTCTTCGAGAGGAATCATCGATCCGTCGACCTCCATAAGTACCGGCAACCTTGCTTACTTCGATTTGAATGGCGTGCGGCGGGCATTTTGCTTAGTAGCAAGATGTCACCGTTTATCTTATTTGGATGGCCGTCGCGGCGGCGATACGCTTGATGACGGGAAGTCTTCGCTTTTGCTTTATTATCTCGGCCCGGATGGCCGTGCGGGAGGCGTCTGCTTGGTAGTTTAGCGGGGGCAAGATAGTTATCGGCTCTATTAGATTTGGCAAGATCTAGTAGATTCATTAAGTTACCATGTGTTTGCATGCTTTTATGTTTATTTCATATATTTGCAACACTCTTTTTGCCCAATCTAGATTGATAAGGCTCGGCTTTTACTGTTTTAGATCATCACGGTAAGATGGATATGAAACATTAAAAGTTTTAGATCTATCTTGGACTTCTAACGTTTTATGTTCATCTTGCCGTGATAATTAGATCATGTGCTTACCATAGCCGAGTTTAGATCAATCTAGGTTGTCACATGTTGCGGGTTCATGCACGTTAGATGTAAGTAGGCCTTGGCGAGGGATTGGGTATCGTGCGGCGGATGCAGGTCTTTGGGTTACTCTAGAGCTAGTCATCCAGGTGGACTAGAATTCGGTTTAATTTGATAGGTTTTATTTTGTTTTACTTGCTTGTTCCTTCTTCATGGACCCCACCCGCAAACTTCTTTGAATACGGTTATGCTTTCACGAGTAGCGAGTATTTATAGATCTGTTTAGATACATGCATGCTTTTAGCTTCCTATTTCTAGGGTTGTGGTCGTGGGGTAGGGCGCTGGCTAGTTGTAGAAAGTGGTGTAGATTTGAGTGCGTGGTATCATGCGGTGGATTAGCTTGCTTGGGTTTATCTTTGGGACGGGTTTAAGAAGGCTAGGCGTGCGGCAGACTAGTTGGATTAGGCCTATGCATACATTATTTAGATTAGATCTATATTTATGAGTTACCTGCTTATTATCTATCGTGTTTGATGGTTTTATTGGTCTAAAGTTATATGCTTGATAATACATGATATCTATGATCAGTTTCACTTGTTCAAACATGTCTTCTTTATGTTCATTCGGCAATCATGTTTTACATGCTTTTATTCTTAAATTAGCGAATGCTTCATTAAACTTTGTTGGCGATGACGGCTTCTATAGCTGTATGTCATCGTAAGTGGCTTCAGGGCCATATATTTGGAACTGTCATGGGCATACCTGGCATGTTCCTGCTCTTATCGTTTTATCCCTTGTTAGTTTCAGGTCAAACTGACTGGCACGCATCCGGATTCCAACCGCCCGGGCACCCGTTTAAAGCCACGCTTTCCGGCTTGCTGTGTGTGAGGCACAGTGCATTTTTTGTGTCAACACCATGTGAGCTTTGAATATGGAACGGCAGTAGCTTCATCATTTGTCTCTAATTCCAATAGCTGTTCCTCTGTCATGCCATTCTCCTCGCAAAACTATTTCCTACTTTCAGCATCATTGTGGTACTGAGCTTAAGCCCGCAGCCCTCATGTAGCTCTTAGAGCTTATGTGCTCGTAGTCTAACTTTAGTTCCAAAGGATCCCCCGATTTGACATACCCTTGTATGGTTGACCAAAAATGAATGTTGTGCCTTGGTAATTAAGCTTTATAGCCTGTCCGTTTTGCCTTTTTCTTTCCGAAGGAGTGATGTGGAGCGAAAGCTGGCTCCCACTCTTGCATATACCTGGGCTTTCCTTGATCATGAAAGGAGCTGTCTTTGCTTGCGGGGTGGTGAGCTTGAGGATCATGTCGAATTCCTCGGCGAGGTAGTCATAGCCGTGATCTTGCGTTCCTTGACGTACTCCAGGGTGTCATGTAACTCTGAGACATTGAGACATACCGGATTGGTAGGGTGCTAAGTCCCGTTCAGCATATCTACAATGACCCACTCCTCTTGATCCTTGATCATATCTATGTCCCTTTGTCTCTTGTAGTTCTTTAAGTATCCAAGGTGTGCAAGGAGGACCATCCTGACGATGTTGGCGATCTCTACATGAGTCTTCTCTCGTGGTTGCAGCGGGGAAGCCCCATTGATCAGAGGTGGGGATTGGCGAGGAGGCCCTTCTATGCATCTACGGTGGCTTGATTTGGGCTCTTCTTGATGATTGTCGACATAGGCCTTCTCTTGCACGAAGTTGGGGCTCCTCTTGTTGTCACAGCTTGGGCTTCCTTTCTCCAGCTTCTTGCTGGACTTGAGGGCTCTCCTAGGGCTAGAACTCTGCTGGTTCTTGATGAAGAGAAGGAGGGGGTCTACCCCGTATATATAATCCTTGAGCCTAGTCTAGTTTCATAAATCATGACTACCAAAAAAAAAGCAAGGTTTCTGGCCACAAATGACTCAAACTCAGGAAAATTAACTGACTCAGAAAAGATGGACCGGAGTGGCCCAATAAGTGCCAGGAGCCAGCCGGCATGGGGATAGGGGCCCCATCGGTGCTGGCCCTTTTGGGCCTCACGAGCTGTGTTTTTGCATTCTGAAATTTAAAAGACAAATTAAAGAGAGGGGTTCATGGAGAACATTATGAGAACCTCCAAATGGTGAAGTGAGGCACTCGGAAGCGATCTTTGGGATCAAAGTGCGTGTAGGCTTGAGTTGCCAGAGTAGGGTAGGTGCCATTATAGAGGAAGAAGCCATCGAACTTGAGAGGATAAGGAGCTTTGTGCTCTTCGGCGCAAAATCCTAGTTGTGTGCTAGGTAGAAAAAGAGTAGTGAGGGTGCTTCACCACTTCTAGAGCTAGGTGCCTTGGGTGACATCATCAACTTGTTACTCTTGGTGTTTGCCGACACCTTGCCGGTTAGACGTTGTTGTGTGAGCCGACAATTGTGTGTTGTGATAGCCACCACACGAGTCTGTAAAAGGTTGGGAGCTTGCTTTCAAAAGGCTACCGTTCAGAGAACACCTAGCTCCTCATGGAGCGCACTCAATGTGGACTAGGCGGAGACGGCAACATCTCGACACCACGGGAAAAAATCGACGCGTCTATTGAGCATTCTTAAACCTCCTCCTACTTACTTGCAATTACTTACTGGGCATATCTTTTATGCAAGTGAAGTAAATCATGCTAGGGTGTTTTGCATCTTAGTGTGCTTGTTCTTTTGATCCCTTGCATGATGTTCTTTGAGCCTCCCACTTGATTAGGTTGCTTCAAGCCTTAGTGTAATCTTTGCCTTATCAAGTGTTTCTTTCATCTAAGTGCCTCGTTTGCTAGGTTGCTTGCTCTTTCCTAATTGAGTTCTTGCTAAGTTGCCTTGATCGTTAGTGTGTTGTCTTCTTTCTAAGGTGCTTAGCTTCCAAGTGTACTTAAGTTTTATATCGTGCCTAGTTTGTTGTGATCATCCTCAAGCACTTTCCACACACCCTAGTTTGTGTTACGCTTCCACAAACACTTCTTGTTAAAATCGACTAGAGGTGTGTTGATGATCGAAGATCTGATTGTTCCTGATTCACCCCCCTCCTCGGTAAGATGATCACCTCACATGACATCTTTGAATATTGTCTAAGTATATACATTTGTCTTGAAAGGTACTCTGCTTCAGTAGTAGATCTGGATACCAGAGTAACAATTAACATTTCATGCTTTTCACAAGAAGCATGCATATCATCAAAGTCAGCATGAGTAGCAAAAAGCTTAGGGTATGCATGATACCGTCAGTTGGGCAGAATTGAGAACTGTAGTGGAGCGGCCCCTTCCAACAGTTGGATCGCCTGATGAACTTGCTCATGTTAAGTTGCGCCTTGCAGATGGACATCTGTGACATGGAAGAATATTTATATATCGAATATGGCTGAAATAATTCTATTATAAGAGTGTTCTAGTGTGATGGTTGTCAGATTGAAAAGTTCTAGAATTATCAGGTTTAAACACCCTCCCTCTCCCTTAAATTTATATAGTTTATAGCATGTATGGATGCTGAAAAATTCTATATTGACCTGTGTACGCAAACGATCTTAGCGGCTACACATGCACGGAGTTCATGCACGTGTGTTGCAGTAGAGCATGCTGTTCCGAAGACACTAATGGAAAAGAGTAAGTCACGGAAGGACAGCAGTTGGGAAGACAACTAGCCATCTAAATCGGTCAGCTTATTCTTCACTGCCTTCAGCGCATTTCTAACTTGCTATTCTACAGAATCCGAAAAGTTAAACAAATTCTAGTTTTTTCATTCATCCGTGCATTTACTATATCGAAAATGTAAGGTCAGAAAATAAAGTAGCTTCACACAGATGAATAGTGAACGTAACTGTAGAAGGTGAAACCAAGATGATGGTGTTGGTGTTGGTATGCTTTACACGTATCTCCCATGGACGGGGCTAGCTATCAGCTATGTAGGCACGTGTGGTCTTTGTAGGTCACGTAGATCTGTGTTAAGATTCATGCACTGCAGAATGAAACATGCTAGATAATCTCTCTCCTGATCAGCTCTTAGTGTAGATATATAAAGATGTGTTGAGCATAGGGTAATATTAGCCCAAGGTGACTTATAGGATCATTTGGTAACGTACGCAACAGCCCATGCAGATTTATATGCAGTCGCCAGTTTTTCCAAAATATGAATTAGCCATATGTAATTTTTTGAATTTGAGGTTAATTTCTTTCGTGTCGTTCATTATATCTATGAAGCGAGAACATAGAGCAGTTTATTTGAAAACCGCCGTGGCACACGAAGAAAAATGCTCAGCTATCATATGCCCTAATGGTTTAATGCATGCATGACTTAAAGTAAGTAATTTCCACAGGACGCAAGGACACAGTCATGTATCCAACTTTATTCATACATGATATTATACAGACTGATAATACATAATATGGGCTTTCACATATGCATGCGCACGCATATGACTACTCGGCCCTCCGTTTCCTGGCACCATACACGAGTTCCCAGTACGTACTGTACATACGTAGAAGCAGCACTTTTATTTCATAGTAGGAGGTACAGCGCTGCATGGAGACGTCGGCATGCACGACGTGACAGTTTACACCTGCATGTCCAAGAAGGCCCGGCTCAGCTTCGCTACCACGGTGTTGCGGCACGGGCCGCTCTGGCAGTCGTAGCTGCAGTAGTCATTGCCAGAGCCGCAGTATCCGTAGCGGCTGCAGCATAGATTGTTGGGGCACTTCTTCCCGCCGGCCTGGCTGCCGCACCGCTCGGCGCCGAGCGTGCCGTTGACAGAGCCCAGCGCGCCGGAGCATGGGCCGCTTTGGCAGCCGTTGCCGCAGTAGTCGCCGCCGGAGCCACAGTAGCCCCACTTGCTGCAGCAGAGGCTGTTAGGGCACTTCTTACCTCCGGCCTGGCTGCCGCACTGCTCGGCTCCGAGCGTGCCGTAGCACGGGCCGCTCTGGCATCCGTTGCCGCAGTAGTCGCCGCCGGAGCCGCAGAACCCCCACTTGCTGCAGCAGAGGTTGTTAGGGCACCCCTTGTTCCCGGCCTGGCTGCCGCACTGCGCGGCGCTGAGCGTGCCAAAGCCGTAGCACGGGCCGTTCTGGCAGCCGTTGCCGCAGTAGTCGCCGCCGGAGCCGCAGTACCCCCACTGGCTGCAGCAGAGGTCGTTGGGGCACTTCTTGCCGCCCGCCTGGCTGCCGCACTGCTGGGCGTGAGCGATCACCCCGGCAAAGGCGAGGAGCAGTGCGCCCAGGGCGAGGGCTTTCATGGCCAGAACTGCAGTTCTCATAGCTATATGGCTATCGTACGCTTTGCACTCGATCGATGAGTCGAGTGAAGAGAGCAATGCAAAGCGATGATGGAAGCACGAACTGGCGAAGCGCCTTTATATAGATCGAGGACGTACGACATGGCATGCATGCATGCCCATATGATATGCATCCGGTGCCGTCCCATTCATTCCAGTCACATGGTGAATTAGTAGCAGGTCAGTACGGCTAGTACGAGGCCAACTATTTTTAGCAATGGACGTGGCGCCGCGGCACCGTGGAACGATGAAAATATCATGTCTTGCTCGTGGCCCCCTTGGCCGCGTGCTGGGAAGGATCTCGGCATCGTGCTGCCGTGGAAGGATGTGATGCGACGGCTCTTGGCCGTTTACGGGGGGGCCGTGACTTTTAGGCACGCCTCTTGTACGATACATGCAACGTATCGAGCGTTCATTCATTCACAGGGAAAGGCACCGAATTTGCGAGTACGAGTAATAATTGGTTACAGTAGGCGGGCTGGAGCCACCTCTTCCGTCCCTTCGAACACTGGGTGTGTTTAGAGCCTAAACTTTCTCCTCCAAATTTTCTGCACTCTCATCACATCGACACATGTCCGTAGTATGAAACGTAGGTTAAAAAAATAAACTAATTACACAGTTTAGATGTACATTACGAGGCGATTTTTTTAGCCTAGTTACCTCATGGTAGGATAATATTTACCACAAACAAACGAAATATGCTACTGTCTTTTCGGTTAATTTCTGATTGTCAAATTTTGACCAGAATTGCTAAATTTGGCCCAAACATTTGGGCTCTAAACACACCCACTATTTATCAGCCACGTCTCCATGAATGGAATAAACAATCCCTTTTTCTTCCGTGGGCCTGACCAAATGTATCCACTCTTTTATAGAAAATGAATTAATAAACTGTCGGCAATTGAAAACAATAAAACTCAGGACATTCTTATACATGTGGTTGTGTTTAGGCTTGTGAGAAAGAAAGTGTTTGGGCTCACGTGGAAGTGTCGTGTAAAAGGCTCCGGGAGCTTCTCCTGGCAACAACTGTTTTTATGTAATTATCACGTCGCTAATTAATCTATGTGCCGAGCTATTTGAACTTACAAAATTCGCGTTCGCTGCTTTAGGGATCTGTTTTTAGGTCACGTCAGCGCCGCGTTTATTTGTAAGTTTCACAGTGCCTCCCGGGGTAAGTGCTGCCCCTCTGTTACTTTACCCTGCTAGAAATTCTAGCATTAGTACCGGACGGGAACCCGGTTGGTTCCGTTTTCCCGCCCGGTACAGACGAGGCGGTACTAACTCGCCAACGATTAATACGGGATGGGGCGTCCGGTACTAAAGAACGCCATTTAGTACCGGCTGGTGTTACCGGCCAGTACTAACTTCTTTTTTTTTATTTATCTTTTCTTTTCCTCTTTGGTTGTAATTTGTATTCGTATCTATAGCCCGTTTGTGTGTAGCCATGGCTGTGGCTGTGCTGTGATGTTCTCGTCACGGTGGTCACGACGCCCGGCGATGGGGAGCAGCCATGTCGGGTACCAATATCGGGGCACATGTGAAATCGCGGCGAAGCCCAAACACCTTTCAGCCCAACTCCGCCTCGCCACGAACTCGGAGGTCGGGGCCCGAGTTCCGCCTCGCCACGAGGTCAAAGGCCGAGTTCCGCCCGCACGAGGTCAAAGGCGGAGCCCGAACTCCGCCCCTTGCACGAGAGCTCGGAAGGCGTACGGTCAATTTCGTCTCGCATGAGCTCGAGAGGTCGGGCTGCCGATCTCCCGACTCGCGACGACCTCGAGGTAAACGCAGCCCTCGAGCCCACGAGCTCATAAGACCCGGGACCACTTTTTCGTCCGAATGTTCATGCCAACGAGGAGCGACCAAGGTCAGATCTACGTTGTCGAGCCCCGACTAGGCTGTCGAGCGCAGCGGCTACCCGCCGCAGCTATGCTCTCGACTAAACACTAGCAACAAGAATCCAATCCTCGACCGGACGTAAGCGTGATGACCCGTCAATCGAGCTCGGGCCACCTCGAAGGATCGAGCACCGGCAGACCGGAGATTCCTGAAGTCACCATTGGTGCCTTGTCGTCGACGGGAACGCCGCTACCACTGAATGCATAACGCCGGTAAATCACGGGATATTTTTCCAGGAAAAGGTGTAGGCGGGCTGGAGCGGGGCGTACTATACGCCGACCCACAGGGCTGGGCCGGCCCACCAAAGGCCCGCCCGGCGTCTTCTTCTTCCTCCATCGTCTTCCTCCCGCCCCCGCCCGCCCGCCTCCACCCCCGCCGCCGGCGCCCCAGGGCTCGCCGGAGCTCCGACGGGCTAGGGCCAGCCCTAGCTCGCCCGGAGCTCGGCGAGCCCAAGGCGCCCGGCTGGCCCCTCTCCCCTCCCCTCTCTTTTTCTCCCCCCCCCGGCAAACCCTAACCCTAGCCGCCACCGCCGCCCGCCGCCGAGAATCGACCCCGCCGCCATGGGCGACCTCGGCGCCCCGCCGCCTACCCATACCCAACCCGGATGAGTCCGGCCCAGGGCCCGCTGGCGGCGCCCCCGCCGCCTCGCTCACCGCTGGCGAACCGCGCCGACCACCGCCCGTGTCGACGGCCACCGCCCGAGCCCGGCCGACCGGATTCTACAGCCGGGGAAGAAGAGAGGGGAGGGGAGCTCGCCGGAACCCTAACCTTCGCCGGGAACGCCGTCGTCGGGAACACTTCGCCGTCGCCACGCGTCGTCGCCGTCTCGTCTCGGCGTCGTCGCGGTCACCGCCTGCAGCGTCGTCGCCGCCCTCGAGCAGGCCGTGGGCGGCCCACCAAGGGGCGGTCGGCGCCGCAGCGTTAGCGCGCCGACCCGACCAGGTCGGCGCCGAAGATTGGCCCGGCTGGAGCCACCTCGATCGTCCCGTCTTCCATCCCTTCGAACACTATTTATCAGCCACGTCTCCATGAATGGAATAAACAATCCCTTTTCTTCCGTGGGCCTGACCAAAAGCATCCACTCTTTTATAGAAAAAAATGAATTAAACTGTCGGCCATTGAAAATTAAAATAAAAACAATACAACTCAGGAGATTCTTATACATTTGGTTGTGTTTAGGCTTCTGAGAAAGAAAGTGTTTGGGCTCACGTGGAAGTGTCGTGTAAAAGGCTCCGGGAGCTTCTCCTGGCAACAACTGTTTTTATGTAATTATCACGTCGCTAATTAATCTATGTGCTGAGCTATTTGAACTTGCAAAATTCGCGTTCGCTGCTTTAGTGATCTGTTTTTAGGTCACGTCAGCGCCGCGTTTATTTCTAAGTTTCACAGTGCCTCCCTGGGTAAGTGCTGCCCCCTCTGTTACTTTACGCTGCTAGAAATTCTAGCATTAGTACCGGACGGAACCCCCACTTAGTGCTGCCCCCTCTGG
Source organism: Hyparrhenia diplandra (assembly GCA_015847255.1). Lineage (NCBI taxonomy): Eukaryota > Viridiplantae > Streptophyta > Magnoliopsida > Poales > Poaceae > Hyparrhenia > Hyparrhenia diplandra. Next base: position 58,731 of record JADLZK010000770.1, read on the forward strand.
TCGTATGGTGCTGACAGTTCTAGGACGAAACAGCGAGGATATGCTTATGCATGGAGAAGTTGGCAGCATGTGGGAATTGCTTTCCCATGCTCTGCAGTCTCTGGCCTGGAAGGTAAATAACTAGTATGTCTAATGTTACTAGATCTATTAATCAATTCCAAGAACTATTGCGTTTTATAATAATTTAAAAAATCCAATAATATAAAGGCCACTGAAAGATCAATTTGTTAGTGTATTAAGCATATGCAATACCCGTTTCTCAAAAAAAAAAAAAAAAAAAAAAAGAGCATATGCAATACCCCTCCGTCCCAGAATAGAGCTACTTTTGGGTTTGTCCTAAGTCAAACTATGTAAAATTTGACCAACATTACAAAAGAAAATATCAATATTCATGATACAAAACTAGTATCATTAGACATTATGAAATATATTTTTATATTTAACAAATGTGGTGTCAGATATAATGGTATTTTTCTCTATAAAGTTAGTCAAACTTTAGATACTTTAACGTAAGACAAAACTAAAAGTAACTATATTATAGGACGGAGATAGTACTTAATTTCAGTAGAAAAATATTTATGTTTAAAAACAAATTGGTATTCACATTATTCAGTAAGCTTAATAGTTACGAACCATTCTTTTCTATTGATCCGTACACAAGGGCAATATATTTGACCTTCAGGATAGATTTCCCTTTCCCTAAATTAATATGAAACAAGATTCTGTTGCACATGTAATGATGGCTCTCTCTCCACACTTTGGGGTGTTCTCCTTTTATTGTGAACTTACTGCTTGCATGATAGGGCTGTGTGGAACAGGAGAAAATTAACTCATTCAACCTTCCATTCCATGCACCATCGGTAAATGAGGTGAAGGCACTGATTAAGGAAGATTACTTTAACATCAAATACATCAAAACCTTCGAGAGTAATTGGGATCCCTATGATGACTCAGACAGTGATGTGGTGCTCAATTCCGCTACCAGTGCGGATAATGTCGCCCATAAGAGCATAAGAGCTGTGATCGAGCCACTGATCATGGACCATTTTGGTGAGTCTATACTTGATGAGCTCTTTGCAGTGTTTGCGTCAATGGTTGCAAAAGCACCTTGAGATAAGGAAGGCCAAGTATCCTATCATCCTGCTATCCTTGAAGAAGAAAATGCATTGATTGATCAATTATATTGACCATCTTTGAAGAGATGAGCATGCATTGATCAATCAGTTGACCATATATAAGGGCACCTTATTATTTGCATAATGTCACATGGACCGCTACCTATGTATTATGAATAAATGTGTGTACTTCTATGCTCCAATATATTCATGTATGCAAGAATTTTACTTTGTGTGCAATTTTGTTTTCAGCGGGTGAGAAAAATAAGTGCAAATTGCAGTAAAATTGTTATAATTATGTATTTATGTTGTTTGATGAATAAACTAATTATTTTTACTTTACCATGAAATTTTAGAATTATTTGTGTGGTCCATTACTCTTAGCCTTCAGTTGTATGATCCTTGAAGTAGCAGAGCCGCTAGCTCAAAGGTCACGAATCTTAACAAGACTATGTGACAGATCACTCACACTACTACAGAAATCATTATCAGCAACGTCACCCATTTTTCAGTAGAGGCGGCTAACAATTGCAGCTGCCTCTACTGTGACAAAATCCCCACCCGCCTCTGTAAAAGGATTAACAGACCTTCGAAAATTGATTTACAAAGGTGGACCATTCTTAGAGGCGGATGACAATGACAACCGCCTCTAAAAATAGGTCCGGACCCAAAAATCTCATCCAATTGAGCTAATATGCGTCTCGGGTCCGCTCCGCCGGGCACGCTAAATCTCGGCGTCTCCCACTCCCACCACCCACGCGTCTTCCTCTCTCTCTCCCCGCTCTCCCTGTCCCTCCCCTCTCTCTCTCCACCCTCTCCCTCCCTCCCTCTCTCCTCTCCATCTCTCCCCGAGCAGCGGCGAGGGCTAGATCTGCCACCCTCCTCCCTCCGCGTGCGGATCTCGGCGACGACGGGCGGCGCAGCGCGGGGGTTCACGGCGGTGGCGGCCTCCTCTCTCTCTCTCCCCGAGCGGTGCAGGTGGCCAGATCCGGCCCGGCACCGGCGCCAGCGGCGGTGTCCCCTCCTCCCCTCCCCCCTCCCCTCTCCTGCTGTCCCGGCGGCAGTGGCGGGCAGGCTTTGGGGGTGGCCGCGGAGGCGGGGTGGCGCCCGGCGCGGGTAAGGCGTTGCGCGGTGGGGCACGTCGAGGCGTGGCGCGGTAGGCGGGCCTTGTGGTGGCGGCGCGGCAAGCGGTCTTGGCGCGGCTTGGCAAGGCGCGTCGAGGCCGCGGTGGCCCCTCTCTCCCTCTCCCCCCCCAGATCCAGCCCCATAGCGGTGGCGTGGCGCACAGCATGGGCGTGTCGCGGTGGCGCCGCGGCAGCACGGTGCGTGGCCGGTGGGGCAGTTTTTTTTTTTGTTTTTCGGAAAGGTCAACAGAGGCAGGTGGGAATCAATTTTTAGTGGCGGCTGCACAGCCACCTGTGAAAATTGTCCATTTTTAGCAACTTTCAACCAGAGGCGGCTGGACTACCTACCTCTGAAAATGGTTCCCAGCCGCCTCTGATAATGATTTTTGTAGTGGTCCTGGATCTACTCATGGAACGGAGTTTCCTGAATTTGATGGCACTGATATGCTTTCGTTTGGATAGACAATTGTCGCTACTTTTTTGAGACGTACGATACGAGTAGGATTTCCTAGGCCATGGTTGCCACCATGTACATGACTGGCTGTGCAGCGCAGGTACATCATCTTACGAGACAATTTTTTTTTTTGGCGACGATCTTATGAGACAATGCAAGGAGGCATCACACGGGTTAAACTATTAGGGCCCGTTTGGCTCATTGAAATTGGCCCGAATTGGAATTTGATTCCGAGTCCAACCTGTTTGGCCCACCACAGGAATGGAAAGAGCAATTCCGGCCCAATTTAAAGCTGAAAAAATGGGTTAAGCCCAGTTCGTAGGGTGGGGAGGGGAAAGAACGATTCCATCGTTCCCCCGAACCCCGACGCCCTCACGCGGCAGCACCTCCCACGCCACCTCCCCATCGCACTCACCCGACGCGCCTTGCCTCGCCGCCTCCCGACACCTCACCACCGCCTCCACGCCCTCCGCTCCCTATCCGCCCCCACTCACGCCCCTGCTTCCCTGCACGCGCGCAGCATTGGGAAGTTCGAGCCGGCGAAGTCGTCGTCTCCGGCGCCCGAGCTCCCTAGCGAGCAGATCGGACGGATGAGGGTCTTCCGGCCCGCGGCAGCAGATGCAGAGCCGAGTACCGGGTGGCGGATCTGGCGGCGTAGGAAGTTCGGGGCTGAGTTCGCAGCGGCCGGCGGCCCGTGTCCGTCCTTTCACGGCGACTCCCAACGCCGGCGCTCATGCGGCTACCAGCGACGGCTGGGAAGAAGGCCAGCCCCGCACCCCCTGCGCGCGAGACGTTCAATTTAGAACGAGCGTGTTCTTCATCTTTGTTCAGATGGATGTTGATCTTAGGAGCATCCAAAAATTTGATTCGACAGGCGAATTCTATGTGTAGCCAAACAAAAGAATTGGTTTTGAATCGATTTCTAGCCAATTCAATTCTTTGTGGAATTGGAATTTGAATCTAATTCTTGGAATCAATTTCAATTCCCAGGATCCAAACAGGGCCTTAAAGTTTCCCTTTTTCAATGAAGTTGTGGCTAACACCCCACGGAAACAGAAGTTACCTCCTGCAGTACAGCAAGTCCTTCAGAAATAGAACATGCTCTTGGAGCCAAAGCGTCTGCCTCCAGAGAGATCGTGACCTTGGTGCTTGTACAGTTTCCTTCTAAAATTAATTAGGATCTTGGTCTCCTAGAACCATGCATGTCAGTTCATTGCTTATCTAACAACAAAACGTTGCATATTTTTTTTTGTTGAGAAATACAGTCTGCACCTTGACGGCTCACATACACGAACACAGATAAGTCGCCGTCAGCACCATCCCCGCCACCGGCGTCGCCGCGTTCCATGGCGGGCGCCCGCCGCCGCTTCGGGCCAGAAGGGTGCCGGATCCGCCTCGGCGAACCCGGATCCGCGGTCGCCGGCGGCAAATCAACCCCTGGCAGCGCTCCGCTCATCGTGACGGAAGTCGAGGTCCCTGCCCGGCCTTCGATGGAGTGGAGGGCGGCCAGCAGCTTCGCACCGCTTCGTGGGGAGGCGGAGCTGCGCCCCTCACCTCACGCTGCCGTCACCCTTGCCGCTGCTGTCCGGCCCCTGCTCGCCCGGCCCGCCAGCAGCCCGCAGCGCCGTCCCTCACCTCACGCCACCGTCGCTCTCGCCCGGTGGGGCCCGGGCCCCCCGCTGCCATCTCTCGGCGGCGACCCGCCGAGGAGGATGGAGCTGCTTCCCTAGCCTCGTGCCACCGTCGCCCACGCCATTGAAGTCCGGCCCCTCCCCGTTGAAGTCCGCCGTGGGGGCGTGTCGGCCCGGCGCGGCGAGGCCCCCTCTCACCCACGCGGCCCCCTACCTCCCCTCCGCCGGAAGACCCTAGGGAATGCGTTGGGCGGACGGCTCCATCTCCGATTGCTCGGACGATGAGGATGACTTCGTCGAGCCGGAGGCCCCCCCACCGTCACGCGGCACGCCTGGCCTTCCCTACTCGCCGGGACCACTCACGGGCTCGGGACGGAGATGTTCCCGGTCGTGGGCCCGGCGGATGTGGCCATGCCGACCACGAAGCCTCGGGCCGTCGCCGGCGTTGATGGAGCGCAAGCCGCCGGGACCAGCCTCAAAGCGCCACGGCCCGGCCTCGCAATGGCTCCGGCCCCATTTGTCGCAGAGGCGGAGGCGGGTGCCAAAGACGGCCGCCGCCGCCGCCGCCACCACCACCGGCAATGCCGACGGCCCTCTTGCGGCACCTCACATTTGCCCTGGGTGCCCGCACCCCGTGGCTCGGCCCACAACCAGATCACGCCGCGTGTCCCGCACACCACCGCATCGGTCGCAGCGATCGCGGCGCCGCCACGGTGGTCGTCATCGCCATCGCGAGCTAGCCAAAGTGCCGCCCCTCGCGCGCCCGATCGCGGCGTTCTTCCCACCTCGGTCGACGCCGATGGCTTCATACTCATTCAGAGGCATAGGCGTCGCCGCCACCACACCTCGCCTCTCCCTCGTCGCTAGCGACCGGTGCCGATCTTCCCTCGTCGGCCCTCGCTTCAAATGTATGGCGGGGATCACATCGCTGCCCGATGCTCTTCCCCATCCCGCTGCCTCTTCTGCCTCAGCACGAGGCATCAGGCGAAGAGCTGCAAGCATCGACATCGTCGCCCACCCCAGCAGCCCTACGTGAGCCGGGCGTAGGAACCACGACAGCGCCTACCCCTTCCGGATCGCCGCGACGTTGACGGCCGTGGCGAGGCATAGGGAGCTCCGGGGGGCATCCAGGCCGCCAGGGGCTTCCTTCTTCGTCGGACAGATCCTCCGCCCGGCCCCTCCGACGCCGACGATGATGCAGCTGGCGCGAGGAGCCTCGCCTCCGAAGAAGGTCAGCGTCGCCGTGAGCTACGCCGATGGCGCCGATCCGCTTGCGCTCGAGCCATGTGTGGCTGTGGAGCCTCCCGCGGGTGGACCCCATGCTTGATGAGCTCGTGGCCTCCCTCGTCACGCGTCCGCCTACCGCGGGGATCTCCCGAGCCGTGCGGATGGAGCCTCCTTCGCCGCTTCACGTATGGTCGACCTCAACCGCGAATGATGCTATGGTGTCGAGGGCGTGGCACCGCCGTGGAGAGCTTCATCGGCGACGTCCCCGCCTCACGGGACCAGCGCCGCCGGATCACGCCGATCGGGAGCATTTCTCGCTTTGGAGGACTCCCGAGCGGCCCTCGGTGGAGGGCCTGTCCGGTGGGGATTGCGACCCCTCTAGGCCCGGCGCGGCGGATGAAATCACCGCATCTGTGGTGACCACGGCTGTCCTCACGGCTGCATCCGTCGCCGCCTTCCTCGACTCCATCACCCTGCCGATTGAAGAGCTTCTGATTATGGACCCGCCACCGCTCCGGACTTCCAGGCCCCGGTCAATTGACGACTAGGGGCTATGACGCAGCTCCAGGCTTGCTGCTAAGTCCGCCCAATGTGACCCCAATCCGGAACGCCAGCGCGCCGGTAATGCTGAACAGATTGGAAGGCCGTCCGGCGACGCTCTTTCCAACTCGCTTGACCGACACGCGGAAAGTGCGTTTCCACCTTCACGCCGGAGGGGATGTCACGTCGGCCAAGAGGGGGATCATGCGGGGGCTATTCCCCATGATGCGCCTCGTCGTTCGAGGGCCGGGCCGTTGGGGACCTGACCCGGCAGGTGTGGCGGCCGTCCAAAATTTGTAGTGCATCGGTCATAGTCTTAGTACAACGTCTCTGCTCCGCCATTAAAGCCGGCGCCTTGTGTTGTGTTTCCCCACTTTGACCTTTGGCATCTCGCCATCGGCCACTGTTGGGTTTGTAAGAACTCTGACTTCTCTTAGTGCAATACGTGCTAAAGCACGCTTTCGAAAAAAAAATTAATGCATGGAAGGTAAAAATGCAACGAAGTCAGCAATTTGGTGCAGAAAAAAATACATATGTACTAACCTCATCACTACCAGCGGATAAGTCGTCATTTGAGTAGCAGTGTATGAAGTGCAAGACATAAAACCCACAGTGATCATTACCTGGAGGCGGCCTAAGACAAAAATTGGAGTGCTTGATAGTAAAATAACCCCCACCCCCCACCCCTCCACCCCGGGAATGGCATAAAGATACTTGCAGAGGCCCTATTCAGCATGTCAATTAGTGGTTGGTACTGAATCTGTGACCTCTTTGAGTCGAGTACGATGATATGGCTATGATCGAGGTTGATGTCAAGGCGGGTGTAGCGAAATTTACATTTATCATATCGATACAGATAATCCTAATCGTGAAGAAAATTTATCCCAAGTTTTAAGAATAGAATGAGATGATAGCGATACACTTACTTAAAGTTATGGGGCAGAAGTATCGACTGTTTATCTGCTAGCTGAAGCGTAAGTTTGCATTAATAAGGTCTCCTCCGTGGACTCAGTTAAATTTCGTACATTTTTGTCACTTACGACGGTCAATAAATGCTATTTTTATCGATGCCTCTCTCCTTGAACAAATGTGCGTCCATTATATGAGAGAAAAGAAAGGCATTATACGTCCAACTTGTACAAGAAAGACAATGGACACTACTACAGAGCTGATTTTGCATAGCACTTCAAAAACATTAATGGTTGCGGTTTTTGAAAAAACCGCCACGGTAAATGTTGTGATTTACCATGGCGGTTTTTAATTAATCGTGGCGGTTTAACCACCACGGTAAATGCATTAACCATGTCGGTTTTATAAAATACCCGCCATGGTTAATGTGGCCCAGCCCGATAACATTATCCGGCCCAATACCAGCCCAATACATATAAAAAACGAGCACAACCGGCTCCTCCCTCCCCAACCCTAGGGTTTCATCTCCTCTCCCCCAACCCGACCGGCTCCTCCCTCCCTTCCTCTCCACCCGCCTCCCCCCTCTCCACCCCTCCCCTTCCTCTCCACCGGCCAAGGCGGCGGCGCGCTGGGCGGCTCCACCGGCGCGGACGCGGGGCCGGCCGCCTCCACAGGGCGGGCACCCTCCTCCCGCAGCCACGACGCGCGCGGCGGCGATCACGACACGCGGCGAGACGGCCCCCACCGGATCCGGCGGCCTTAGGCGGGGAGGAAGGCAGATCCGCCATGGGGGAGGCCGGATCCGGCGAGTGGCGGCGCCGAGATAGCCCGATTCGGCCAGCGGGCGACCTTCACAGTCCGATCCGGATCGGCGTGGCAGATCTGGCGTCGGCGGTGGCGGATCGGCGTCGGCGGTGGTGGATTCGCGGCCGCGGGGCGGATCCGACGGTGGCGGGGCGGATCCGGCGGCGGGGGGGGCTTCCACCGGCGCCGGGCGCGGGCGGATCGGCGCCGGGCGGTGGCGAACCGGTGGCGGCGGTGGCGGATCCGCGTCGGCGGTGGCGACTGGCGTGGCGGCGGGGCGGATCCACGGCGGCGGGGCGGATCCGGCGGCGCGGGGGCATTAGGGTTAGGTTTTCTTTTTTTTTTTGATTAACGGTGGCGGTTTTTGCCACGGTTAATCCGACCCTAGCTCGGTGGTGGTTCCAAAAACCGCCACCGTTAATCAAAAATGACCGCCGCCATTAATCACCAGTGTAGTAGTGGGACAAATCGAATATAGAACACTTACAGACACCGCAGGCTGAGAATGGATACGTCGAGGGCAGTTTGTTGGTAGATGTGATACAAGAACTCGAATTCCACCCCACGTTACCCCGCCATTGTCATGAAATTCATTTGTATATCTTTTTCACTCACTTTGCAGCCTGATTCTTGTTCCGATCAGACTTGCTGTGGTTCGACTATATCATTGCCCAACTTAAATTTCCATGTGAGCTTTGAATATGGAACGGCAGTAGTTTCATCATTTGTCTCTAATTCCAATAGCTGTTCCTCTGTCATGCCATTCTCCTCGCAAAACTATTTCCTACTTTCAGCATCATTGTGGTACTGAGCTTCGCCCGCAGCCCTCATGTAGCACTTAGAGCTTATGTGCTCATAGTCTAACTTTAGTTCCAAAGGATCCCCCGATTTGACATACCCTTGTATGGTTGACCAAAAACGAATGTTGTGCCTTGGTAATTAAGCTTTATAGCTTGTCCGTTTTGCCTTCTTCTTTCCGAAGGAGTGATGTGGAGCGAAAGCTGGCTCCCACTCTTGCATATACCTGGGCTTTGCTTGATCGTGAAAGGAGCTGCCTTTGCTTGCGGGGTGGTGAGCTTGAGGATCATGTCGAATTCCTCGGCGAGGTAGTCATAGCCGTGATCTTGCGTTCCTTGACGTACTCCAGGGTGTCATGTAACTCTGAGACATTGAGACATACTGGATTGGTAGGGTGCTAAGTCCCGTTCAGCATAGCTACAATGACCCACTCCTCTTGATCCTTGATCATATCTATGTCCCTTTGTCTCTTGTAGTTCTTTAAGTATCCAAGGTGTGCAAGGAGGACCATCCTGACGATGTTGGCGATCTCTACATGAGTCTTCTCTCGTGGTTGCAGCGGGGAAGCCCCGTTGATCTGAGGTGGGGCTTGGCGAGGAGGCCCTTCTTTGCATCTATGGCGGCTTGATTTGGGCTCTTCTTGATGATTGTCGACATAGGCCTTCTCTTGCACGAAGTTGGGGCTCCTCTTGTTGTCACAGCTTGGGCTTCCTTTCTCCAGCTTCTTGCTGGACCTGAGGGCTCTCCTAGGGCTAGAACTCTGCTGGTTCTTCATGAAAAGAAGCAGGGGGTCTACCCCGTCTATATACTCCTTGAGCCAAGTCTAGTTTCATAAATCATGACTACCAAAAAAAAAAAAAAAAAGCAAGGTTTCTGGCCACAAATGACTCAAACTCAGGAAAATGAACTGACTCAGAAAAGATGGACCGGAGTGGCCCAATAAGTGCCAGGAGCCAGCCGGCATGGGGATAGGGCCCCATCGGTGCTGGCCCTTTTGGGCCTCACGAGCTGTGTTTTTGCATTCTGAAATTTTGCATTCTGAAATTTAAAAGACAAATTAAAGAGAGGGGTTCATGGAGAACATTGTGAGAACCTCCAAACGGTGAAGTGAGGCACTCGGAAGCGATCTTTGGGTTCAAAGTGCGTGTAGGCTTGAGTTGCCAGAGTAGGGTTGGTGCCATTAAAGAGGAAGAAGCCGTCGAGCTTGAGAGGATAAGGAGCTTTGTGCTCTTCGGCACAAAAATCCTAGTTGTGTGCTAGGTAGAAGAAGAGTAGTGAGGGTGCTTCACCACTTCTAGAGCTAGGTGCCTTGGGTGACATCATCAACTTGTTACTCTTGGTGTTTGCCGACACCTTGCCGGTTAGACGTTGTTGTGTGAGCCGACAATCGTGTGTTGTGATAGCCACCACATGAGTCTATAAAAGGTTGGGAGCTTGCTTTCAAAAGGCTACCATTCAGAGAACGCCTAACTCCTCACGGAGCGCACTCAATGTGGACTAGGGGAGATGGCAACATCTCGACACCACGGAAAAAAAATCGATGCGTCTATTGAGCATTCCTAAACTTCCTCCTACTTACTTGCAATTACTTACTGGACATATCTTTTATGCAAGTGAAGTAAATCATGCTAGGGTGTTTTGCATCTTAGTGTGCTTGTTCTTTTGATCCCTTGCATGATGTTCTTTGAGCCTCCCACTTGATTAGGTTGCTTCAAGCCTTAGTGTAATCTTTGCCTTATCAAGTGTTTCTTTCATCTAAGTGCCTCGTTTGCTAGGTTGCTTGCTCTTTCCTAATTGAGTTCTTGCTAAGTTGCCTTGATCATTAGTGTGTTGTCTTCTTTCTAAGGTGTTTAGCTTCCAAGTGTACTTAAGTTTTATATCGTGCCCAGTTTGTTGTGATCATCCTCAAGCACTTTCCACACACCCTAGTTCGTGTTACGCTTCCACATACATTTCTTGTTAAAATCGACTAGAGGTGTGTTGATGATCGAAGATCTGATTGTTCCTGATTCACCCCCCTCCCCCCTCCTCGGTAAGACGATCACCTCACATGACGTCTTTGAATATTGTCTAAGTATATACATTTGTCTTGAAAGGTACTCTATAAGCATTTAAAGGGTCCAAAATTTATCCACAGATATAAGCGTTCGTAGAGTTGTCCCACTTAACAAGGAGGTCAAGGAAGAAATCCTCCATCCACCTCTCTTTTTGTTCGTCACATGTCCGTTTTTCCTTCGCTGGAGGGTGCTTTTGCCACCCTGTAAACCCACAATAACTAGGGGTTCATGATGTCCTCAAATCCGACAAACTGTTGCGTTGACCAGGCTTGGCAATACGTCAGCAAGCTGATCGTTCCAAGAAACAAACGTGATGTCCAGAACTCTTTAGTGTTACCCTTTCTCGAAGAAAGTAGTTATCACTTCAAATGAGCTTGGTGCGAGCATGAAAGATAGGTTTTGGCTGTGAGGTAATTGGCAGTAAGATTTCTTGAAGAATATGGAGGCACCAAAGCACAAAGAGATTATATAACACCATATTACATCGCCATTGAGTAGCAGCTAAATCCACATATTCTCTAACAAGGTAATAGTTTCTGCTTCAGTAGTAGATCTAGATACCAGAGTAACAATTAACATTTCATGCTTTTCACAAGAAGCATGCATCACAAGATCCACTACTACAAAAATCATTATCAGAGGTGGCTGGGAACCATTTTCAGAGGCAGGCAGTCCAGCCGCCTCTGGTTGAAGGTTGCTGAAAATGGACAATTTTCACAGGTGGCCGTGCAGCCGCCTCTAAAAATTGATTCCCACCTGCCTCTGTTGACCTTTCCAAAAAAAAACCGCCCCACCGCCACGCGCCGGCGCCGAGCCATGCGCCACCGCGACACGCCCATGCCGTGTGCCACGCCACCGCTTGCGGGCGGATCTGGGGGAGGGAGAGAAGAGAGGGGCCACCGCAGCCTCGACGCGGCGCCTTGCCATGCCACGCCGCACCGCCTGCCGCGCCCGCCACGCCCCGGCGCCGCCTACCACCGCCTGGGGGCAGCGGGAGAGGGGGAGGGGGAGAGGGAGGAGGGGACACCGCCGGCGCCGGCGCCGGGGCCAGATCCGCCACCTGCACCGCCTGGGGGAGAGAGAGAGGAGGCCGCCACCGCCGTGAACCCCACGCCCGCACGCGGAGGGAGGAGGGCGGCAGATCTAGCCCTCGCCGCCGCTCGGGAGAGATGGAGAGGAGAGAGGGGAGGAGGGAGAGAGAGGAGCTTGGGGGGAGAGGGAGGAGAGATGGAGAGGAGAGAGGGAGAGGAGGGAGAGGGTGGAGAGCGGGAGGGAGGGACAGGGGAGACGCGTGGGTGGTGGGAGTGGAAGACGCTCGAGACTTAGCGTGCCCGGCGGAGCGGACCTGAGACGCATATTAGCTCAATTGGATGAGATTTTTGGGTCCGGACCTATTTTTAGAGGCGGTTGTCATTGTCATCCGCCTCTAAAATGGTCCCGCCTTTTGTAAATCAATTTTCAAAGCTCTGTTAATCCTTTTATAGAGGCGGGTGGGGGATTTTCTCACAGTAGAGGCAGCTGCAATTGTTAGCCGCCCTCTACGAAAATGGGTGACGTTGTTGATAATGATTTATGTAGTAGTGTGAGTGATCTGTCACATAGTCTTGTTAAGATTCTTGACCTTTGAGCTAGCGGCTCTGCTACTTCAAGGATCATATAACTGAAGGCTAAGAGTAATGGACCACACAAATAATTCTAAAATTTCATCGTAAAGTAAAAATAATTAGTTTATTCATCAAACAACATAAATACATAATTATAACAATTTTACTGCAATTTGCACTTATTTTTCTCACCCACTGAAAAAACAAAATTGCACACAAAGTAAAATTCTTGCATACATGAATATATTGGAGCATAGAAGTACACACATTTATTCATAATATATAGGTAGCGGTCCATGTGACATTATGCAAATAATAAGGTGCCCTTATATATGGTCAATTGATTGATCAATGCAAGCTCATCTCTTCAAAGATGGTCAATATAATTGATCAATCAATGCATTTTTCTTCTTCAAGGATAGCAGGATGATAGGATACTTGGCCTTCCTTATCTCAAGGTGCTTTTGCAACCATTGACGCAAACACTGCAAAGAGCTCATCAAGTATAGACTCACCAAAATGGTCCATGATCAGTGGCTCGATCACAGCTCTTATGCTCTTATGGGCGACATTATCCGCACTGGTAGCGGAATCGAGCACCACATCACTGTCTGAGTCATCATAGGGATCCCAATTACTCTCGAAGTTTTTGATGTATTCGATGTTAAAGTAATCTTCCTTAATCAGTGCCTTCACCTCATTTACCGATGGTGCATAGAATGGAAGGTTGAATGAGTTAATTTTCTCCTGTTCCACACAGCCCTACCATGCAATCAGGAAGTTCACAATAAAAGGAGAACACCCCCAAAGCGTGGAGAGAGAGCCATCATTACATGTGCAACAGAATCTTGTTTCATATTAATTTAGGGAAAGGGAAATCTATCCTGAAGGTCAAATATATTGCCCTTGTGTACGGATCAATAGAAAATTGTTGAGATTCATGCGCCATGAGAAAGAGAAACAGTATAGGGAAAAAAAGAATGGTTCGTAACTATTAAGCTTACTGAATAATGTGAATACCAATTTGATTTTTTAAACATAAAGAATTTTTCTACTGAAATTAAGTACTATCTCCGTCCTATAATATAGTTACTTTTAGTTTTGTCTTAAGTTAAAGTATCTAAAGTTTGACTAACTTTTATAGAGAAAAATACCATTATATCTGACACCACATTTGTTAAATATAAAAAAATATATTTCATAATAAGTCTAATGATACTAGTTTTGTATCATGAATATTGATATTTTCTTCTGTAATGTTGGTCAAATTTTCGATAGTTTGACTTAGGACAAACCCAAAAAGTAGCTCTATTCTGGGACGGAGGGGTATTGCATATGCTTTTTTTTTTTTTTTTTTTTTTTGAGAAACGGGTATTGCATATGCTTAATACACTAACAAATTGATCTTTCCGTAGCCTTTATATTTTTGGATTTTATAGATTATTATAAAAACGCAATAGTGCTTGGAATTGATTAATAGATCTAGTAACATTAGACATACTAGTTATTTACCTTCCAGGCCAGAGACCGCAGAGCATGGGAAAGCAATTCCCACATGCTGCCAACTTCTCCATGCATAAGCATATCCTCGCTGTTTCGTCCTACAACTGTCAGCACCATACGACCAGAGGGGGCAGCACTAAGTGGGGTTCCCGTCCGGTACTAATGCTAGAATTTCTAGCAGCGTAAAAAGTAACAGAGGGGGCAGCACTTACCCAGGAGGCACTGTGAAACTTAGAAATAAACGCGGCGCTGACGTGACCTAAAAAACAGATCACTAAAGCAGCGAACGCGAATTTTGCAAGTTCAAATAGCTCCGCACATAGATTAATTAGCGACGTGATAATTACATAAAAAACAGTTGTTGCCAGGAGAAGCTCCCGGAGCCTTTTTACACGACACTTCCACCTGAGCCCAAACACTTTCTTTCTCAGAAGCCTAAACACAACCAAATGTATAAGAATCTCCTGAGTTTTATTGTTTTTAATTTTCAATGGCCGACAGTTTAATTCATTTTCTATAAAAAGAGTGGATACTTTTGGTCAGGCCCACGGAAGAAAAGGGATTGTTTATTCCATTCATGGAGACGTGGCTGATAAATAGTGTTCGAAGGGATGAAAGACGGGACGATCGAGGTGGCTCCAGCCCGCCAAACCAATTATTCCTCGCAAATTCGTTGCCTTTCCCTGTGAATGAATGAACGCTCGATACGTTGCATGTATCGTACAAGAGGCGTGCCTAAAAGTCACGGGCCTCCCCGGCAAACGGCCAAGAGCCGTCGCATCACATCCTTCCACGGCAGCACGATGCCGAGATCCTTCCCAGCACGCGGCCAAGGGGGCCACGAGCAAGACATGATATTTTCATCGTTCCACGGTGCCGCGGCGCCACGTCCATTGCTAAAAATAGTTGGCCTGGTACTAGTCGTACTGACCTACTACTAATTCACCATGTGACTGGAATGAATGGGACGGCACCGGATGCATATCATACTAGCAGGTGACCCCGCGCTTTGCGCAGGGTTGGAGATATGATTTCTTAGCATAGGTAATTTTAAAAAGGTTTGCCAAGAATGGTATAACAATAAGTTACTCCGTAAGCAGTTGCACTGAAATTAGTAAACCTAAATCAGAAGACTTTAGAAAATTTTCAGGCGAGGTTATTGGAAGATATAATGAATGGTATGGCAGAATGTAGATGGATCATAGAAAGGTGTATGTTATGAGTTCACACATGCAGTCCAGGTGGATCAAATTATTGAAGGGAAAATGATCATTTAGAGAAAAAAAGCAGGATAAACAATACAGATTCTTGAATGTAGAGCATTGACTGAAGTTTTGTAGGTCATACTTTGATATATATTATTCCCAGAGTACTTCCTCAATTCTTCTGCCTGTACAGTGAACCAACAAAATAGACCAACTTATGGGGATATAAGAAACAGAGTATCGGACCTGTGAAACTTTAAAACTTTGGCACCCAATACGGCAATAGAAGTATAAATGGCTGACCTTGGCTTAATTCTCTTTGATTCAATATCCACTGATGTCAACGCCTGGAATGCAAATATAGTGGAATCCAAAACCTGAATAAACAGAGCAAATCAATATTAATATAAAAACTGTAGCCAATTGAACTCTCGTCTTGATTAAGTGTGTTTAGGATACTCCAGTAAATTTAAGCAGATAAAAAGTATAAGGACCGAGAAATAGGGTGTCCATAACTTGGGATGAATATTAAATATGCATGTGTTGTAAAGAACGCCAATACAGAAATATAAGATTCCATGAGCCAAATATTTTCCATGCATAAACAATGAAAGAAAGGAGAAGATAAATTTGAGAAATAGGCTTTGCACATAGCACTTATTTTTTTCAAACTAAAGCAATGCAACAATTTGATGTAAAGAACTGATGGAGAAAAGAATTTTCATAGAGATCAATAATCTAGACCAACATGGTCATGTTTTTATGCTGGTGTCTTGATTTTTAGGACAAAGCAAGTGTGCAAGACTGATATAGTTGTAGGTACAGCAATGAGTGAAGCTTTCAGAATCATGCTGCCTGACATTTTAATTGTGGAGAGGGCCCACACTTTGCAATCATGTGAATTAGAGAGTTTTTCATTGTGGTGCCAGCTTTGATCTTGTCTGTCCTCACATACTCAAGAATCCAGTTTCCAAGACCCAGTGCAGCCAAATGTGCGTAAGCTTAAAGTATCTTCAATACAATTGCATTAACTCAACAGTGAAAAGAGGTAAAACCAAAAAGAATAGAAATACCTGTTGGCCGCTGTCCATCGTGGCCTGCGGTCTTTGCTGCACGTGGTCACTGCCAGTTGTGATTAAAATATCGATGTTTTTGGGCTTACCTGCAGCTCCTCTTTTGCAACCGAATGGACAGTGGGAAAACTTAATAGCCTTAATAGTATATTTTTATGAACCCTAACTTAATTTCGTAATGGAATATTAATCAGAGTATAAGAAAAACACTGCTAATAAGAAGTAGTGTGTCCAAGTCATAGTAAAATGAGTATAAGAAAAAACACTGCTAATAAGAAGTAGTATGTCCAAGTCATAGTAAAATGAGTACAAGAAAAACACTGCTAATAAGAAGTAGTATGTCCAAGTCATAGTGAAATGAGTATAAGAACACAGCCCTGATCTAGGTTGTCTCCCTCGCCCTTCACCTCCTGGTGGGTCACGGCGAGTCTCTCCGCCACTATCATGTTTCCTGGCAAGAGCAACCAGGGGATCCGATTGATAGGTATAGCTACCCTCTCCTACTTCGATTGTCATTGGTGCCATTGCCATTCTTCCAATTTCTGTCATAGTTTCCTTGCTTTCAGTAGATTGGTACCCTTACACAGAATATGTTGTCTTATTTTTTTTTTTCCATCAGAGTATGCCTACCGCACATGCTTTACCATTTTGTTTCCATTAGATTACGGCATGCATATAACCAAAGAAAAAAAAACATTCCCTCATTCCCCTGCCTTTCATGCCTGCATACACTACACCACAGCCCAATTAAGCGTCTGACCAATGGTCGGTATAAGTATCGAAATCACGCGTTGACGGTCGGTCGGTATAACTTAGTAACAGATGGTTGGTCGCTACATCTTCTTATTCCGTCGGTAGGTCGGTCGCTATATTTATTTGAGTTTGGTGTTGGGACGGTCGGTCGGTATAACGTATTAACTGGGTCGGACGGTCGGTCGGTAAATCAAATTGGGCCTGCGCGCGCACAATTAGCCCCAATTGGCGCCTACAATTTCGCCGGGGAGGGGTTCGCGCCGCTGTGAATAGCAAGTGGCGCTGCTTCGATGAATATTTGGGTTGGGACCCCACATGTCAGATGGAATTGGTTCCTTTGGAAAACCTAGCCTCTCCAGATTGTGTTGCGTACAGCCACCAGCTCTCCCCTGTCCGCCCGCCGCCACCACGCACCAGCTCTCGCGCGACCCGGCCTTCCTGTCCACCCGCCGCCACCCACTCGCTCCTCCCCGGTGAGGCTCCCCGTGCGACAGCCCCGGCGCTCCCGGCGAGGCCCCAGGCTGCACCCCGACGCTCCCGGCGAGTCTCCAGGCTGCAACCCGGCGCCCCGGTCGCGGCCCCAATCCCCATCGCCCCACGCCCGCTGCTCCGGTGCCGACCCTCTCCCCGTGACGCGCCCCACCGGCGAGCCTCGTCGGCATCCGTGGCACATCCCACCAGCACGGCACCTAGGCGTCCCCTGCCGAACGTCGGATCCCAACGCCCCCAAGCGGCCCCCCGGCGCGAGCGTGCCTGCACAGCAGACAACGGTATGTCCTCTGCTTCACCTGCTTGCTGCAATATAGATCGACGAGCGCTGCTGCCTGCTAGTTGCCGCAGCACACCAGCAGAATGCCTGCTAGTCACCGGCCAGCGGCCACCCGTTCCACATCGTCGGTCGCCTCAGCACAGCAGCACTGATGCCTCGTAGGAGTAGACTGAGATTTGCCGCGCTGCCATCGTCGCTTCTGCTTGACAGGAACTTGGGCAGTCAATGGGATCACGGGAGGTGGCCACTTGGGCCTAGGAAAATGTCGGGCTGCTCGGTTCCTTGCTGCTAATTTGTGGGCTTTTGCCTCTTGCTCCAATTTTTAAAATAGAATGTACAGTATAGTAGTATATGTATTTATTTATTGTACTAAAATCTTGGGTATTAGCAGATGTGATTGGAGTGGCACTTCTCTCAATTACAGGAGGTAGTAGCAGACCTGGGAGGCGTTGTTCTGTTGGAACCAGGAGTCAAGATAAGGTGCCCTGCATGAAGTGTCTTCCTGCTTGAACCAGTCAAGAACTCAAGATCTGCTTGAACCAGGAGTCAAAGATTTGTGTGGGATTAAAGAAAGAGGACCAGGTGATACTCTCTCCCCTCTCTGGTCGGCATGTGTGTTTATTTTAAGAACCATTAATTTGTGGTTCCTCAAGTTTCATTAATGAATTATATATTGACAGTTTGTTGTTTTGCCCCTCGTAGCGATTGATGGATAAGTCTTGGATTGATGATGATGCTAGGTAAAAAATAATAGCTTCATAAATATAGTGAAAACACTATATGTGGCTATATAAATTGGGTTTTTAACACAAAAGTTTCATGTAGGCATGGCGAGGCATATTCGCAAAGGAGTGGACAATTTCTTAGCATTTGCATTTAGTAACTATAGTGAAAACACTATATGTGGCTATATAAATTGGGTTTTTAACACAAAAGTTTCCCATGGTAAATCATTTCCACCTTCTCTAATTCATAGCTAATATACTATAATTCATTGCTATCACTTGCAGCACAAATCTGGTCTGTAGTGTATGGAAATCTGATCTATAATCCATTTTGTATGTTTGTAGAGCCCAAGGTCTGAAAATGATGGTGATGCTGAAATTCATGAAGATGATGAAACATATGCAGAACATTCTAATGCTACAGCCCCCCTAGTCCAGCAATCCCCCCTTAAGCCACAACATGAACAACCTTCTCTTCCTCATGCAGGCACATTAGCCCAACAGCCCCCTCAGTCCACCATGAGAGCAGCTCCATTTGTGCAGCCCTGTCTAGGCATCTCTACTAGTGCAGCCCCATCAATACAACCTGAAAAACCTTCTCGTCAGTCCAGCCATGTTCATGTCCAGCAGCCCCAGCCCTGTCCAGGCATCAATACAAGGAATGGTGATACTAATCAATTCCCACATGATGAATATGTATGTTCTCATTCATCCTACAAGTTTTTGCTTCTATTTTAATGGTATTTTTATTAGTCGATACAATTCTCATACACCCAACATTTGCTTTAGATTGGCAAAGAAGTTATACTATATCCAAGCATGAAGCCGTCTGATCAACCTGTGGCCAAGGGAATCGTTATTTCAACTAATCCTAGCACTGTGCTAGCCGGACAGGCACTTGGAAGGCAATTTGGTAAAGTTGATGTTAAGATTGTGATGAAAAGAGAGGCAGTGTTGCCTCGCCCTTATCTTGGTGTTGAAAAGATGGCCGATGCAAAGGACCTGCCAGTTGCATGGCCATATAATTGGGTAATAAACAACACCTTTTCTTGTTTCTTGTTTTCAGTGTCATGGGTGATGAGATTTTCTAATTAGCGATGTTTCTAACAGATGAAGCTTTGCAAGGCAACAAAATCATCCCATGAAACAGGTATGCAATTATGAATTTTCTCAATTATAATTGACAACATGACATAGTTGATAGCTTCATATCACTATAATTTTAGTTAAAACAGCTTAGCATCAACACCAGCAGCATCCAGCAGCTCTGCTTCAGCTACTTGCCACCTTTCGCCACTGCTGTGCTATTTCTTTAAGCTGCTTATCTTCTTTACATGGAATTAGTAGGCTCGTACTGCTTCCTTAAAATAAAGGGAAAATAGCTAAGGACCAAGGCATGTTGGGCATAGCTACAGTGTATTCCAAATAATAGCTTCAACTGTTGTATGCAGTCTAAGGTCGGGAGGCTTTTGGATCCCAATCTGGTGAGGCTGCTAGGGTACTGCCAGGAGGACAAGAAGCTCCTTCTAGTAAACGAGTACATGGCAAGGGCAGGCAGCTTGGAGAATCATCTATTCAGAAGTGAGCCACACGTAAGTCACATTCTCTTTTAAATGAAAGCATGTGAAGGCCACAATGTGATTTTGGGACACTCGTTCAATCAGTCCTTGTCGTGTGTGCTATCTAACTTGCAGTAAAAATGTTTTTGATTATGTGCTGATCTGGATGCAATGTGATTTGTGCTTTCAGCTGTTTTAGTGCATGTGGCTGGCACTTTTTTTCAGTAATGACCACCGACGAAACCTAAAACTATGTTGCCTTTATTTCCTGTGATAATAGCTAGTTATGTTTCCTTCTTTTGGGCTTGCTGAAATCCTGTGAGATTGTGAGTTGAATCTGTGAGTTGCTGAAATATGTGAGATTCAATATGGCAAGCAACCATTGCTTATTTCCTGAATGCAATAGAAATGTCAGTGGTCACATTTGTGGCCTTCCTATTGCACTATTCCTACTGGACATGACACATGACACGGTTAATCATCTTAGATGCACTCTTCTATTTTTCAGGTGGAAGGTAATGGCTTGAGGTGGCTTGATGCTATCAGGAAGCGGATTGAAGTGCGCATGGTCGGTTCATTATTTTGGACGTCTTGACTAGAGACTAATGCTTTTGTTAAGACTTACTAGTCATGAATCATTTTGTAATGAGTGCAAGCAAACCATATGAGATGTGTGTTGTGCAAGTGCAACCAGCGCAAACATCTTTGTGTTATGCATTATTCTAGTACTTATGATGGCTAAAACGCATATGCTGCCTTGATGTAACTTGTTTATGCAAGATTTATGGATAATGACACAAGACATGCCTTATGGCTATAATATTGTGGAATATAAGTGTTAGTTATGATGAGCTATTGTGTCATAATTGTGTATTGTTTCGAAATGGAATTGTCAATTGAATGCCCATATGATTAGTACTGATCATGTTATTAATGTATAAGCTATAATATTATGCGTATAAGCTATAATATTATGCTGTAATTTCCTTATGTAGAGTGTCTGATGGTTGGTCGCTATATAATATATAGCGTCGAACCATTGGTCGCTATAAGTTTGTAACTGGCGTCGAACGGTTGGTCGCTGTATGTTTAACTTACCGTCGAACAGTCGGTCGCTATAAGTAGGTCGGTCGCTATAAACTTATAGCGACGCCAGTTATATCGACCAACTACATTGGTCGCTATATGTTTATAGCGACCGCCCGTATGTCGCTATCTTTGACATATAGCGACCATCCGTAGCTCGCTATAGATAGGTTGTGGTATAGTGATAGCTCAAAGAGACCTGGCATAAGGAATGATGACGACAAGGTATCTGATGGCCCCAATGTCAGTCATAAGGACTATAATAACAAGATGTTTCTAAGTGGGAAGTTATTTGCACCATATTCATTTATCAATGTAGAAGGTGGACATGAAACAACTGAGAAGCATGACCGAAGCCTGAAAACCACAAAAGAAGTTGCTCCAGTTGTGCGAATAATGCAAAGATTGTTCAAAGGTTAGGTCTGACACACTAAACAGTAATATTTACTACTACCTCCATCCCAAATTATAAGACGTTTTGACTTTTCTAGATACTTTAATTTAATTATGTATCTAGACATAGTATATAACTAGGTGCATAGCAAAAGAAATGTATCTAGAAAAGCCAAAACGTCTTATAATTTGAAATGGAGGGGAGTACATAAATTACTATTTCCTTTTATGTACACTAACTGAAGTCTGAATAAAAGAAATGTTGCTTAACTGTATCTAATGCTACCCCCTCCATTATTTACAGAGGCGGTATCCAAATGAAGCAAAGTGCCTATTGGTGTTGTATCCCCATACGATGCTCAAGTTAGAGCTATCCAAGAAAAGCTTTGGGAATCATATATACTATGTATGATGGTTTCTCTGTGAATGTAAAATCTGTGGATGGTTTCATATCAACATGCATCTCTTTTTGGTCATTGGACTTGGAATTTGATTGTATGGAGCTGTTCGGGAAAAAAAAAATTCAGGTACACAATTATTGATCATATATGCACATGCAGGCATTGGCTATTGGTTTCAAGATTTCTGAGCAATTCTGAGGGATAATGGTGCTGCCTTCTATGCAAACCATATCCTATCAAATATATCTAATATTGTGTGTTCTGCAGGTTATCAAATATATCTAATATTGTGTGCTCCTTCTGTAGTAGTCCTTTATGATTTACCAGTGCCTCTTCTGCTTGATTTTTAGACATCTACAGTAAACAAATCCAGCATCTTCTGTTTGCTATCCCTGTCTAAATGTACGAGCTGTTCTCAAAAGGAGATGAATTGGAAACATCGTTGCCAACACATTGATTATGATCCAGCAATTAATACCAGGTTCAAGGAGTCAACTGGTCTCTAGAATGGCCAAGGTATTATCCCAGTGCAATACATTTGCCTTACAATTGCTTCCTTCCAATGAAAAGATGTATTGCATTTGCTGAAAAAAAAAAAAAAAGTACTCAATTTTCTAAACTACACATGCCATGCTTACCCTGATGTTTATGCAAAACAAAACTTCAATTTTTTCCCACCCGGCATACCATGTTTCCTAATTTAGTTTCTCATCTTTTTCTTCATACAGTCCTACTATTGGCAAATATATATCCCTCAACCTTTTAAACGCTCCATATTCTTTACCATCAACTACCTATAATTAATTAATCTTTAATGCAGTCTCCACTATTTTCAGGCTTTATCCATAGTATCGGGCATGCTCATCCAAGGATCCCACATGCTTCGTGCCCAACAGAGGCTCCAATAAGCTGGTAATACTCCAATCAGCTGGTAATAGGCATCTAGGTCAACGATCTAATCATCATCACCACAGCCGAGATGCAACGGGGTTCCAAGGGATCACAATGTGCCACTCAGCTACCCTTCTAAATTTACATTCATTTTTTTGCTTGCCTCCTGTTAAATAACAATTGTATTTCCTACCTTGCTTAGTATTATATTATTATATTATGCTGCTGAATCTTTTCACATTAAATTGTGTTTCACTGTACTAATTCTCTGTTGCGTAAAATATAAAGAATGAAGAACGGGCTATTATTACTCTGAACTGAACATAACAGCTAATTCATACACATGTACCTCATCCTCCCCACGTTTAAAATTTATCCACAGATATAAGTGTTTGTAGAGTTGTCCCACCTAACAAGGAGGTCAAGGAAGAAATCCTCCATCCACCTCTCTTTTTGTTCGTCACATGTCCGTTTTTCCTTCGCTGGAGGGTGCTTTTGCCACCCTGTAAACCCACAATAACTAGGGGTTCATGATGTCCTCAAATCCGACAAACTGTTGCGTTGACAGGTTAGGCTTGGCAATACGTCAGCAAGCTGACCGTTCCAAGAAACAAACGTGATGTCCAGAACTCTTTAGTGTTACCCTTTCTCAAAGAAAGTAGTTATCACTTCAAATGAGCTTGGTGCGAGCATGAAAGATAGGTTTTTGGCTGTGAGGTAATTGGCAGTAAGATTTCTTGAAGAATATGGAGGCACCAAAGCACAAAGAGATTATATAACACCATATTACATCGCCATTGAGTAGCAGCTAAATCCACATATTCTCTAACAAGGTAATAGTTCTCTGCTTCAGTAGTATGTCTGGATACCAGAGTAACAATTAACATTTCATGCTTTTACAAGAAGCATGCATCACAAGATCCAATACTACAAAAAATCATTATCAGAGGCGGCTGGGGAACCATTTTCAGAGGCAGGCAGTCCAGCCGCCTCTGGTTGAAGGTTGCTGAAAATGGACAATTTTCACAGGTGGCGTGCAGCCGCCCTCTAAAAAATTGATTCCCACCTGCCTCTGTTGACCTTTCCGAAAAAAAACCCGCCCCACCGCCACGCCTCCATGCCGCGCGTGCACCGAGCCATGCGCCACCGCGACACGCCCATGCCGTGTGCCACGCCACCGCTTGCGGGCGGATCTGGGGGAGGGGAGAGGGAGGCCACCGCGGCCTCGAGCGCCTTTGCCATGCCGCCGCCGCACCGGGCCGCCGCGGGCCCCTCGCCAGACCACGCCGACGCGCCCCACCGCGCAACGCCCTTAAGCGGCACCGCCCACCTCCTCCGCGGCCACCCCCATAGCCCGCCGCCCGGCCGCTGCTCGGGGCGGGGAGAGGGGAGGGGGAGAGGGAGGAGGGACCGCCGCAGCGCCGGGCGCGGGCCGGGATCCGCCACCTGCACCGCTACGGGAGAGAGAGAGAGAGGAGGAGGGCCACCGGGCCGTGAACCCCGCTGCGCCGCCCCGCCGGCCGCGGATCCTGCACGTGGAGGAGGGGCGGATCTAGCCCGCCGCCGCCGGGAGAGATGGAGAGGAGAGAGGGAGGAGGGAGAGAGAGGGGCTCGGGGAGAGGGAGGAGAGATGGAGAGGAGAGAGTGGAGGAGGGAGAGGGTGGAGAGAGGGAGGGAGGGACAGGGAGAGCGGGGGACAGAGAGAGAGAGGAAGACGCTGTGGGTGGTGGGAGTGGGAGACGCCCGAGACTTAGCGTGGCGGGCGGAGCGGACCTGAGACGCATATTAGCTCAATTGATGAAATTTTTGGTTCGATCTATTTTTAGAGGCGGTTGTCATTGTCATCCGCCTCTAAAAATGGTCCGCTTTTGTAAATGAATTTTCAAAGGTTTGTTAATCCATTTATAGAGGCGGTGTTTTTTTTTTTTCTTGACAGTAGAGGCAGCTGCAATTGTTAGCCGCCTCTACTGAAATGGGTGATGTTGCTGATAATGATTTCTGTAGTAGTGTGAGTGATCTGTCACATAGTCTTGTTAAGATTCGTGACCTTTGAGCTAGCGGCTCTGCTACTTCAAGGATCATACAGCTGAAGGCTAAGAGTAATGGACCACACAAATAATTCTAAAATTTCATGGTAAAGTAAAAATAATTAGTTTATTCATCAAACAACATAAATACATAATTATAACAATTTTACTGCAATTTGCACTTATTTTTCTCACCCACTGAAAAAACAAAATTGCACACAAAGTAAAATTCTTGCATACATGAATATATTGGAGCATAGAAGTACACACATTTATTCATAATACATAGGTAGCGGTCCATGTGACATTATGCAAATAATAAGGTGCTGCCCTTATATATATGGTCAACTGATTGATCAATGCATGCTCATCTCTTCAAAGATGGTCAATATAATTGATCAATCAATGCATTTTCTTCTTCAAGGATAGCAGGATGATAGGATACTTGGCCTTCCTTATCTCAAGGTGCTTTTGCAACCATTGACGCAAACACTGCAAAGAGCTCATCAAGTATAGACTCACCAAAATGGTCCATGATCAGTGGCTCGATCACAGCTCTTATGCTCTTATGGGCGACATTATCCGCACTGGTAGCGGAATCGAGCACCACATCACTGTCTGAGTCATCATAGGGATCCCAATTACTCTCGAAGGTTTTGATGTATTTGATGTTAAAGTAATCTTCCTTAATCAGTGCCTTCACCTCATTTACCGATGGTGCATGGAATGGAAGGTTGAATGAGTTAATTTTCTCCTGTTCCACACAGCCCTATCATGCAAGCAGTAAGTTCACAATAAAAGGAGAACACCCCAAAGTGTGGAGAGAGAGCCATCATTACATGTGCAAAAGAATCTTGTTTCATATTAATTTAGGGAAAGGGAAATCTATCCTGAAGGTCAAATATATTGCCCTTGTGTACGGATCAATAGAAAATTGTTGACATTCATGCGCCTTGAGAAAGAGAAACAGTATAGGGAAAAAGAATGGTTCGTAACTATTAAGCTTACTGAATAATGTGAATACCAATTTGTTTTTTTTTTAAACATAAATAATTTTTCTACTGAAATTAAGTACTATCTCCGTCCTATAATATAGTTACTTTTAGTTTTGTCTTAAGTTAAAGTATCTAAAGTTTGACTAACTTTATAGAGAAAAATACCATTATATCTGACACCACATTTGTTAAATATAAAAATATATTTCATAATAAGTCTAATGATACTAGTTTTGTATCATGAATATTGATATTTTCTTTTTTGTAATGTTGGTCAAATTTTACATAGTTTGACTTAGGACAAACCCAAAAGTAGCTCTATTCTGGGACGGAGGGGGTATGCATATGATTTTTTTTTTTTTTTTTTGAGAAACGGGTATTGCATATGCTTAATACACTAACAAATTGATCTTTCAGTGGCCTTTATATTATTGGATTTTTAAATTATTATAAAACGCAATAGTTCTTGGAATTGATTAATAGATCTAGTAACATTAGACATACTAGTTATTTACCTTCCAGGCCAGAGACTGCAGAGCATGGGAAAGCAATTCCCACATGCTGCCAACTTCTCCATGCATAAGCATATCCTCGCTGTTTCGTCCTAGAACTGTCAGCACCATACGACCAGAAGGGGCAGCACTAAGTGGGGTTCCCGTCCGGTACTAATGCTAGAATTTCTAGCAGCGTAAAGTAACAGAGGGGGCAGCACTTACCCAGGGAGGCACTGTGAAACTTAGAAATAAACGCGGCGCTGACGTGACCTAAAAACAGATCACTAAAGCAGCGAACGCGAATTTTGCAAGTTCAAATAGCTCAGCACATAGATTAATTAGCGACGTGATAATTACATAAAAAACAGTTGTTGCCAGGAGAAGCTCCCGGAGCCTTTTACACGACACTTCCACGTGAGCCCAAACACTTTCTTTCTCAGAAGCCTAAACACAACCAAATGTATAAGAATCTCCTGAGTTTTATTGTTTTTATTTTAATTTTCAATGGCCGACAGTTTTATTGTTTTTATTTTAATTTTCAATGCTTTTGGTCAGGCCCACGGAAGAAAAGGGATTGTTTATTCCATTCATGGAGACGTGGCTGATAAATAGTGTTCGAAGGGATGGAAGACGGACGATCGAGGTGGCTCCAGCCGGCCAATCTTCGGCGCCCGACGCGCGCGCGCCGACCACCCCTTTGTGGGCCGGCCCACGGCCAGCTCGAGGCGGCGACTAACGCCGCGGCGATGACCGCGACGACGCCGGAGACGGCGAGACGACGAGCGTTCCCGGCGATTAGGGTTCCGGCGAGCTCCCCTCCCCCTCTTCTTCTTATTTGTAGAATCCGGCCGGCCGGCTCGGGCGGCGGCCGCCGACACGGGCGGTGGTCGGGCGGTGGCGAGGCGGGCGCCGCCCGCGGGGCAGGGCCGGACTCATCCGGTTGGGTATGGGTAGGCGGGGGGGCGTCGAGGTCGTCCATGGCGGCGGGGTCGGATCTCGGAGGCAGCGGTGCGATGGCGGCTAGGGTTAGGTTTGCCGGCGGGGAGGCCCTAGCTCGTCGGAGCTCCCGGCGAGCCCTAGGGCGCCGGCGGGCGGCGGGCGGAGGCGCGAGGAGGAAGACGATGGAGGAAGAGGAAGACGCCGGGCGGGCCTTTGGTGGGCCGGGCCCAGCCCCAGGTGGTCGGGCGATAGTACGCCCCGCTCCAGCCCGCCTACACCTTTTCCCTGGGAAAATATCCCAGATTTACCGGCGTTATGCATTCGGTGGTAGACGCGTTCCGTCGGCGAGGCGCCAATGGTGACTTCAGGAATTTCAGATTCGCGCGGTGCTCACCCTTCGGAGGTGCTCATAGGGGTAGGGTTAGCGTGCGTGTATTCATAGGGATGAGTGTGCGTGCGTGTTGTGAGTATCTGCGTTTTACCGTGTAATTTAAAAAAAAAACCAATTATTACTTTGGGGATGGAAGAGGTGGCTCCAGCCCGCCTACTGTAACCAATTATTACTCGTACTCGCAAATTCGGTGCCTTTCCTGTGAATGAATGAACGCTCGATACGTTGCATGTATCGTACAAGAGGCGTGCCTAAAAGTCACGGCGCCCCCGTAAACGGCCAGGAGCCGTCGCATCACATCCTTCCACGGCAGCACGATGCCGAGATCCTTCCCAGCACGCGGCCAAGGGGGCCACGAGCAAGACATGATATTTTCATCTTTCCACGGTGCCGCGGCGCCACGTCCATTGCTAAAAATAGTTGGCCTCGTACTAGCCGTACTGACCTGCTACTAATTCACCATGTGACTGGAATGAATGGGACGGCACCGGATGCATATCATATGCGCATGCATGCATGCCATGTCGTACGTCCTCGATCTATATAAAGGCGCTTCGCCAGTTCGTGCTTCCATCATCGCTTTGCATTGCTCTCTTCACTCGACTCATCGATCGAGTGCAAAGCGTACGATAGCCATATAGCTATGATGAGAACTGCAGTTCTGGCCATGAAAGCCCTCGCCCTGGGCGCACTGCTCCCTCGCCTTTGCCGGGGTGATCGCTCACGCCCAGCAGTGCGGCAGCCAGGCGGGCGGCAAGAAGTGCCCCAACGACCTCTGCTGCAGCCAGTGGGGGTACTGCGGCTCCGGCGGCGACTACTGCGGCAACGGCTGCCAGAACGGCCCGTGCTACGGCTTTGGCACGCTCAGCGCCGCGCAGTGCGGCAGCCAGGCCGGGAACAAGGGGTGCCCTAACAACCTCTGCTGCAGCAAGTGGGGGTTCTGCGGCTCCGGCGGCGACTACTGCGGCAACGGATGCCAGAGCGGCCCGTGCTACGGCACGCTCGGAGCCGAGCAGTGCGGCAGCCAGGCCGGAGGTAAGAAGTGCCCCTAACAGCCTCTGCTGCAGCAAGTGGGGCTACTGTGGCTCCGGCGGCGACTACTGCGGCAACGGCTGCCAAAGCGGCCCATGCTCCGGCGCGCTGGGCTCTGTCAACGGCACGCTCGGCGCCGAGCGGTGCGGCAGCCAGGCCGGCGGGAAGAAGTGCCCCAACAATCTATGCTGCAGCCGCTACGGATACTGCGGCTCTGGCAATGACTACTGCAGCTACGACTGCCAGAGCGGCCCGTGCCGCAACACCGTGGTAGCGAAGCTGAGCCGGGCCTTCTTGGACATGCAGGTGTAAACTGTCACGTCGTGCATGCCGACGTCTCCATGCAGCGCTGTACCTCCTACTATGAAATAAAAGTGCTGCTTCTACGTATGTACAGTACGTACTGGGAACTCGTGTATGGTGCCAGGAAACGGAGGGCCGAGTAGTCATATGCGTGCGCATGCATATGTGAAAGCCCATATTATGTATTATCAGTCTGTATAATATCATGTATGAATAAAGTTGGATACATGACTGTGTCCTTGCGTCCTGTGGAAATTACTTACTTAAATCATGCATGCATTAAACCATTTGGGCATATAATAGCTGAGCATTTTTCTTCGTGTGCCACGGCAGTTTTCAAATAAACTGCTCTATGTTCTCGCTTCATAGATACTAGAAGGATTCGCGTTGCCGTGGGTATGACGTAGGAATTTACAGAGGTTTGAATTTTACTAACTAAGAATTTTAATTAGGGAATTTAAGGTTATGATTTAGATGATTAGTTTGAAGTTAGTTTAGGTACAATATTTGAAGGGGAAGAATAGATGTGATGAAATATTCCTAATGATATAGTATGAAGTAAATCAACGATTTAATTTGTGAATGATGATACCAAATCTATCCTAATAATCTATGAGCTTCGGAATACATGTCGCTATAGTTTATATTATATTATTTTTCCACAAAGATATAACACACCATATATGCCGGGCACCTCCAGTGTGCAAGCGAACCGTGCAAGCAGCAACAAAACGAACCGTGCTAAAGTTCGATAGCTGCAGTGTGCACAGGATTTGTAGGTCCGCATGAACAATAAAAAAACACTGTGAGCCCCAGCATGCAGGTGTATGTGGTTGCATTCGCAGTGATACAGCGGCCGTATCGAATATTTTAATCGGCACGGTTCGCATTCTCAGCAAGGTTCGCTTTCTAGCTCTGACACCCTCGGTTCGACACCTGCAGTGTCTCGGTTCGTTTTTTCAGCTCTCGGTTCGCTTCCAACTGCACACTGGAGGTGCTCCCCCATTGCCTCGTCCAAATCATTGGCCTGGAGTTGATTAGAAAAGGGGAAAAAAAAGAGAGAGAATGTACAGCTAGATGGACTTGTCCGTGAAGAGTTAGGCCCCCTTTGGCTCACAGGGTACCGTAGGAATTTCATTGGATCGGAAGGGCTCAGGATAGGAAATTTCCCCACATCCTTCCGCTACAGTCAGGGCATGTTTAACCCACAGACAGAGGGTCGTCTGTAACATCCTCGAATCTAACACACAACTAAAAAGACAACTAATACAATGGCCCGTCTATTTCATTGTCTGTGAGCTATTTAATGCAGTACATGAAGCCAAGATCTATTACCCTATGATCCTATAAGTCACCTTGGGCTATTGCGTACGTTACCAAATGATCCTATAAGTCACCTTGGGCTAATATTACCCTATGCTCAACACATCTTTATATATCTACACTAAGAGCTGATCAGGAGAGAGATTATCTAGCATGTTTCATTCTGCAGTGCATGAATCTTAACACAGATCTTACGTCACTACCGAAAACCGCCTATGCTGAGTGCCGGGCTCTTTACCGTTGATGCGTTATTTCAGCTCCGGCAAAGCGCCTCCTCTTTGCCGAAAGTGTATTAGGGTTTACTCGGCAAAAAAACAGACACTTTCGGCAAAGAGGTCTTTGCCGAGTATCAAACTCGGCAAAAATAGACACTCGGCACGAAAGCGCTTTGCGAAAGTGTCAAACACTCGGCAAACTTTCGACACTCGGCAAACATTTCACGGGCGTGAACCTTGCGACGCCGTTACTCTTTGCCGAAAGTGTCAAGCGTTTGACACTCGGCAAAGACACCAACTTTGCCGAAGTGTCTCCCGCTTTGCACTCGGCATAGAGTACACTCGGCAAAGATGGACTCTTTGCCGAAAGTGCCTTCCTCCATGGCACTCGGCAAAGAGGGCCTTTGCCGAAGTGTTTTTGACACTCGGCAAAACAAATTTTTTTTTTGCTCTTTTCAATCTAATTTTTTTCGTTGTTACATACAAGATTTGGTACATAATGTTGAAGTTTCATGTTTTTTTGAGTTTTTGTACTATATTTAGACAATTAATTTAATTTTCGGCAATTTTTTTTGAATCGAGTCGAATTTGAACCGCAAGTCATTTGAATATTTGAAAAAATGTAGTCAAAAATTGATATTCATGTTACTCAACTCACATTGTGGTCATAAACATGAAACCAACCAAAATCGTGGACATATTCTTCAGGAAACATGACTGCACCGCGTGCCCTAGCGGTTTTAAAATTCTATAAAAAGAAAAACGATGCCCGAAAAATTATGAAATTTGACCAAATGTCATGATATCTTATGTGGAAGCTTGTGGTAAAAATTTGAGAATGTTTCGAGCAAGTTGTCACGCGACGTTGCTCACAACCCGTAACATCTCTCAAGAAGTTTCATAATCATTGAGAGTGATCCAAAGAGGGATTTTTGAGTGAAGGCGACGGTCGGTTTGTGGTTTGGCTCAAACTTTTTTCATAGACAATAGACATCAATGTTAATACCATGTCAAATTTTAGTAAATTTTCGGATCCGTTCAAGTATTTATTTATTTTTTTAGCACTTATTTAAATTGAACATATGACCTAAAAACTACATGAAATAATGGTCAAATTTTCGCTAAAGCATCAAATATGCATTGTAAAGTGAAGGAGACAAGGTATACTCTAGGTGTATATTGCAACAATTTTTTGAAAAGATAAAACAACAAATAAATAAAAAAAAATGTTCGAAAAAATTCTTGCCGAAAGTGTATTTTGGAAAACACTCGGCAAATACGGGCTTTGCACTCGGCAAATACGGGCTTTGCTGAGTGCTGGTTTTAAAAAAAACCTTTGCCGAAAGTGCCAAGTCCCCGGCACCCGGCAAAGAGGATCTTTGCCGAGTGCCAAGAATTTGGCACTTTCGGAAAGACTTTTTTATTTTTTTGATAAAAAGGCGCGACGGCTCTCACACTCTCTCTTCTCTCACTCTCTCATCTCTAGCTCAAGCGCCCTCGCCTTCGCCCCCTCTGCCGCCGCCCCCCTGCCCGCCGCCCCGCCCCTCCGCCGCCCTGTGTTGACGGTCACGAACGACATATTTTTACCGTCAACATTCTACCATGAAAGGGGTGAAACTATACATTTTCATACTCATATACATTTACTATTGACATATTTCCACTTGTAGTGCACAAATAAATGTTTTGCGGGATTTATATAAAAACAAGTGAAATATGCACCAAAAAGGCGCCTCCCGGAAAGCGCATTTCAGCAAGTGGAATATGCACCAAAAGGCGCCTCCCTCGAAAGCGCATGTCAAGACATTCAACCCAAGGGAGAAAAGGCCCAAACACAACGCATCCGGGCCAACAACCGACACTCGGCATCTTCTTTGGCCTAGAACCGCGCGAGGACCGAAGCCCGTGGCCAGCCGAGCCCGACTCAGCACGCGCACGCTGTCGGCCCAAGGCCAGGCGCCAAGGGCGAGGTCGGCCGGTCCAAACTTCGCGAGGCGGTGCAATAAGTGACGAGGAGGGCGGTGCGCTCGGTCGGTTCGTGGTAAGTGTAATACTGGACACCGACATGGTCGGTTTAGGTGGTAGATTAGCACTTAGCCCCCTCTCTCACTTGTATAAGTAGGCCTCCCCTCTCCCTCTCTCAACACACACCACACAAGGAGCTCTACCTCACTCACCACCTCTCCACTTCACACTTCTTCTTCTTCTTCTTCTTATTCTTTGGCTAGTATTTGGAGTAGAAGCTACAAGGAGGGCTTGTCTCCTAAGAAGAAGAGCTTTGGTAATATATCTTATTCATGGAGAATTCTTCTTATTGCAAGTTCCTATTCTATTATCTTGGCCTAACATTTGAATTAGAGTATAGTCATGTTCATGTTATAGTCTTGATGCATAAACTAGCATATAGTTTGGGTGTCTTGATCTTGACATGTTCATATTTGTTCTACATGAATCACATTGCCAACATGATTATAGTTGGGTTAACGGTTCGTAGTTCCTTCGGGTTTGCTTGTGTCATTGTCCGTCCATCCGTAGGGGTGGGGATCCTGGGGGGCATGAGTAGTTGTCTTGTATGCTAGCGTGGTGCCCGGATGCCTGATGACCTTCAAATATGACGGCATGCCACGGTTGTGGGGGTAGGCGGCCGGGTCGTGGATGACTTAGTCCGCCCTTTGTAATCCCCCCACGTGTGTATCGTTGTGTAGGAGTTTGTAAATGCCACTCTTCAGGCCGTATGGCTCGGGTGGTCTCCCTGTTAACCTAGACATAACCATTCTTATATCATGTGCACTTGTGATACTAACTATATTCATTTGTACTGGCCAAGACTAGAAACATTAACTTACTCCATAGATTATTCATTTATTCTTTTCTAGTTTCTTTATCCTTCTGAGGTATCTCCCTGAGTGTCTGTCACACTATCTTGAAACCCGATATGTTTACCCCTTTGTGGTCAAGTTGGTCATCGTGTACGTGTACTCTTGTATTTCAAATGCCATGCTAGCTTCTTACATACATGCATTCCTTTGGGAAAATATAAATAACGATACCCTGAATACTTCCGAGTGAAATGCTATAATGATAGATCCGTGCGCTTGCGGATGAAAATCTATTATGGCAAGGTCTATCACCGCTGATGTTTCTAGTGTGATCACCGACATGGTGGTTTCACTCAGGAATGTTGTTTGTATTTCTCAGCGTAAGCAGATAATTCTCGCAAGCGCATGGAAAGTACCGTTGTAGCTTTCACCCGGAGTATTCCTAGGTATCGATTTCCACGGGGAACGAGAAGTGAACTAGAGAAGAATCAAGATCGTCCAAGGAAAGGTAGAAAGATATTTTTGTAGGCAGAGAGGGGTTTTCTAAGGTACTCCCAAGTTTACTAGATACCAAGGTTCAGGCTTACTAAACTTTACTTGCTTCGGAGCAGCGGAACCTTTCTGATTCTCGAAAAGACTGGGAAACGGTAATCGGGGTCAGGCCGCCAACTCTATGAGAACACCAACCCGAACGTGGTGGAATACAAAGGCCTGGTCGGAGCTGTCACCCCCGAGGCTACCACAAATTATCCGTAGGGTTGGGCGCAACCTCAGGTAACCGATAGTCTAGACACCATGTCTACGCTAACAATTACGAAACTTGTTGTTGGCGTTTCTTAGCGTCACCACTAGAGATAATAATATCCTTAGTGACAACGTCAGGAAATGCCTGTGTTAGATGGATTCATATGTTGCATGAGTCAACCCGCGCAGCGCCTGAGATCTATCATCGTAGCATTTCACTCGGGAGTATTCGGTATCGTTCATTTATATTTTCCCCAAGGGAAGGCATGGTGTAGACTCTCTACTAGGGACATGGACAAGATAGCATGACTGTATACTAGACCAAAGTTCATAACAGAATTGTAACAATGGTAAGTAAAGGATAACTTGACACACACACTTGGACCAGTCTCAAGGAGAAAGAATAAATCTAATAAGGAATAGGCATATCCTAAATAGCTATGTTAAGGAAGCAGATATACATATACGATTTATACTGTTAGAGATTCTAGATTGAGGTAACCTTAGTCACTAGGGCTTGCTTAGCCACCGGCCTCCCGCCTGGTCTGCCAGGCAGTTCCGGTCTCCAGACTACCGCACAAACGAACGTGGAGGAGTACACGGGACGAACAGGGCTGTCACCACCTGTCGCCTACCTCACTACCGTGGAATGCTTGGTAAACGAAGGTGACTTATAGCTTAGACACCGTGTCTACGCTACTTATCACTTACTCTAGTGTTGGCCAGGAACATCCGTCTTCATCAGGAGTCCTCTACTAGAGTATCTACCACTAGGGCAGACGACGAACCCACAAACCAACCAGCAACCAAGACTAACTTAATAAAGAACCCATCACGGTCTAAACATACATGTATGATAGATTAAGCATAAAGTTCCATATGGCAAGATCATGACATAAAAACTATATACTAGTTCATATGCTAAGATCATATCATAAGAACTATAGTCTAGTTCATAGCTATATTGATAAATGAAGAACAAGAACAAGTTGAAGAACATAGCTTTGATCAACATAAGGAGAATTATATTGATCATACCAAGTATCTCCAAGAAGATCTTGATCTTCTACATATTGCCAAACTCCTAATACTAGCTAATAAAAGGAAGAAGCAACAAGTGGAGGGGGAAAGGCCCTTGTGAGGTGTGTCTTTTGAGAGGGGGGTTGCCCCTCTATTTATACAAGGATGGAGGGCGGTTTCAAGGCTAAACTTGGCGGGAAACGAAACAGCACCGCATGCAACCGCCGCTGGAATGTCGGGACGAACCGCCAAAGAAAGATGGGCCAGGGAGGCCATAGTTTGGGGCCGGCCGGCCCAGAGACGGCCCCGTTTTGCCCCTCCTTTCTCTGGTGGGCTTGTCGGTCGCCCTGGACCTCTCCCATGCTGGTGCACGGGTCCGATTCCTTGTTTATTTAGCCTGATTGCTCTCCCTTGGGTCATAGCATGATTCTGCGGTGCGCTTTCCATCTCGCTTGGCATAATTCCACTTGTTTCCATATTTGAACCTGCAACACATGTTTTCTTGCAATATAAGTGGAACTAGGTTAGTAGTAAAGGTTTATGTGACATAAGTTTGCCCATTTCTCATGATTGGGACATAAGTTGGCTGTATAAATTAGTCGATAATGATCGCCAACACTTGTCACAATTTATAACTAGAACCTTCGGTCGAACGGAGGTCCAGCAAGTGAAACAAAGCAAGGATTGAATTTAGTCAAATAATAAACTCGGGATTACCACAAGATAACTTGGATATTACTCGCACAGGAGTCGGCTCTGTAGAGGTACAAGTTGAGAAGAACTCGACGAACTTGGCTTCTCCTCTGATCTTCCCTCTCCTCTCTTCCTCTTTTCTATTTGATACAACTAGGTGGAGAGCACCTAGAGGGACACTACTACAATGTATATAATGTGGAAATGAAGCTTTATTGAGTAGAATGTGTTTACAAGAGAAAGAATGGCCTCTATATATAGGAGAGAGTGGGGAGAGGCTATCCCTATACATGGCAACTTTTCCTACCGCCTCCCAGGCCATGCAACCGACCGTCCTAGGTCGGTATTAATCTTTCCTTCTAAACTGTGTTGAAAACCGGGCGGGAACTGGCCAGCAAGGCCTCGAACCGAAGCTAAACCGGTCGAACCATGCGTTGTCTGTTATTTCTGGAAGGTAATCCGGGTCCAACTAGGACCAAACCGAGCGAACCGGCCTCCCTGCCTCTATTCGTCGTGCGCCCACGTGGCTCGGGCCAGGCGTGCAGCGCCCTTCGTGTTTGAATGCGCGCAGCGGCGCTTCTTGGCGTGGGATACCGCCCGCGGGGGCCGCCAGGCCACGCGCCGCCTCCCGGGGCTGGTGGGCGGGTCGACGGCGCCCTCCCCCAGCGGCGGCTAGGCCGGTGTGGCCCGCCTTGCCTCCGCTTGCGTGGGCTGTGGCGCATATGGCGGGCTCGCTGGCAGGTGCTGCTGCTTCCTCGCGCCCATGTGGCTGCTGTCCATTGGCGGTGCATGGTACTGCTGCTGTGGGTCCCGCCTATACTGCATGGGACTGTTCACGTGGGGCCTCTTGCATGGTAATTTTAATTGTGCAATATCTTTTTACTCCGGAGTCCAAACATAGCAAATAATATATCCATTTTGATCAGCACGATGAGCTCTTCGCATTGGTGTACTCCGTTTCTCCATGTGAGATACTTTTTATCTGTGAAAAATTACAAATCCCTACAAAACAACTAGGGACACCAAAGCTCGTGGAACTAGTTAGATAAATGATATTTGTTTATGATTTAGCAAAAAATGTTGTCATTTTAGTTCACTTTGGTAGTCAAACTATATGCGATAATGACCGTCAACAAGCTCCCCCACACTTGGATCTTTGCTCGTCTCGAGGAAAGGTTTAAACATAAAGTAAGCATAAACATAGCAATTCAAGATATGAGCCCGACATAAACATCATCCCAAAACATACCTCATACCTGCGGGATATGTGGATCTGGCTAACATATAGTCTTGAGCGGTTGGGAAGTGGAATGGCTCTAAAACAAAGTCATCTCATCCCATTTTCACATCTTAGTAACTTGGAGGTTTTTTGTAATCTTTTGAATATATAGCATAATTCACAAGTACTCCTCAAATGGCACTCTCAAATCTCTCAATAGTGTATATTTTCCTCACCAAGGCATTTTTTTAGCATTGCCTTCTTTTTCTTCCTACCTCTAAAAAAGGCTTACGTGGAGCTCGGGTAGGAAATATTTGTGGGCATACTTGCAATGCATATTTTGCTAGGTCAAACAATGGATCCATGGAGAAAAATGTCATACAATCAAATCAAGATGTGCAAGTGTGTGGATATATGGTAGATATATAAAGTGGCTAACCTATTTCTACTATGCTCCTTGAAACATCTCTCTCTTTATTGAGACTTTGGAGAAAATATTTGTGAGAACATGGGCTATCTTTTATTCTCATCTTTCTTTTCTCTTGTTCTTTCACTTTTTTCTTCCTTTCTTTCTCTCTTTTTTTTTATTGACATCTATGTTTTTTTTTTTTTCTTTTTGATGATAGCCACATGTCTCTTTTTTTCAAACTTTTTGAGAGAGAGATATGAACAATTATTTGGAGCATTTATTTGAAAGAAATCGAACCAAGATATTTTTGTTCACTCAGTGTAGGAGTAGAACGTGTTTTTTTTTTGAGGAACTAAATGGAACGAATGTTTTTGCGCCTACTCCCAGTGTAGGAGTAGTGCATTTATTTGGTGGCGTGTAACGTGATATTGATTTAAGAGCATGATAAATTTCTCAACACGGGTCAACAAAGTTTGACAGAGCTCAATGCAATAACAAGTAGCATATGTAGAAGGGTTTCAGAATGTAACATGATATTTGGCCTTTGGTAGGAATTTTCTCACCATTGAGGAGTATGTGAAGCTATGAATTTTAGCATTTTATCAAAAAAGAAATTCTCCAAGTACTTTGAATAAAAAGGTTGGATTTCCATGCCAATGTCATATCTCACTTCACAACAACTTAGGCAATATGTTTTTCCTATATGATATTTTTCCCACAAGCACTAAGGATATGTAAGGAACAAAATTTATGTAGGCCAAACTCAAAGAGCTACATTCATATTTACTTTCAAATTTTTAAATCGAGTGTGGAACTTGGTTCTTTTAAAATTGCAAGAAGTGTAGAACCGGGAGCATGCATATGAACAGGTGGGAAGGAAGTGATCAAACCGAGTTGTGTACATGTTCCTCCACCAGTTCATGATGTGGTTTGGTGCTTTTGCTTTTTCGATAACATTCACCCTCCGTTCCTATAAATGTTAGTGATAGAGAATACCCGAAGGGAAGCACCATTTTTTAATATATCTTTTTTTGTAGAGAGAGAGGCCATATCTTTATTCAGAAACAAGACTAAGGTAGAACAAGTTTATTATGCAAAACAAAAGTATTTATTTTATTTTGTTATTATCAAACATGTTCATCCAACTTTCATTCAAACTCAAGCAAGACCAAGGTAAAGTTTGCAACATAAACATAGTCTTGATTATCTCCAACATAGATTACCTCTCATTGTTTATGAAAAACATTACTCTAAGTTCATTAACCAAGATTCAACACCATGTCAAATTTTAATTAAAGAAGGTCATTTCAACCTAGCACCATGCTTAATTTAAAAAGACCTATGGATGCACTCATGAATACGCCACAGACAGGCTCGCCGCCCCGGTCTCGGTGGGGTGTTGTCCTTCGTCTTGAAAAGTTGTGGGCGGGCTTGGCTCGGCCCAATTTTGATGTTTTGGGTCGATTTGCTCCTGGGCTTGTATTTTGCAATAATGCGCTTCCATGGATGGCGTACTTTGGTCGATTTTTCCACTTGCTTTTATTATAAATCTGCAAAATAAAATACTAGACACTATAAGTGGAATTTTATTAGTGATAAATGTATATGAGTATAAAAGGTATAGTTTTACTCCCTTTACGGTAGTAAGTTGACGGAAAAAATATGTCGTTGGTGACCCGTCAACAAACTCCCCAAGCTTACCCTTTCTTGGCGTCCTCGAGCAAAAGAGATAAGTACTTGGTTGTTGATCGGGAGTTGCTACTATGCCGATTACATTTCACAAGTGCGAGGGGTTATAATAAGATTTTCTACTAGAGTTTGAATAAAATGGCACATCCTTTTCTCACCCTTTATTACCTTTCATCGAAGCGGGGCTTTTTAGCTTTTCTCAAAGTCTTGGGCGGTTGCCGATAGAACGGTTATAATGTAAATACTTATCATTCATCCTTTTTTGATCAACTTTTTATCAGGGATTTATTTAGTTAGATAATATTTTTTTTCGAGAAAGTATGGGCTTTATTGCTATATCTCTTTTTTTTTTTTTTTTTTTTTTGGAGAGGTGGGCTCTACTCGCCCTAGACTTTTGTCTTTTATTTCCTCTCTTTTTTTTTAGAGATGTGGGCTCTACTCGCCCTCGGACACTTGTCCATTTTTTCATCTCATTTTTCTTTCTTCTCTTTTTTTTTAGCATAGCCCATATCATTCCTCTTTTTTTTTTTTTTTTTTCTTTTTTTTTTTCAAAGTAGATTCCGGATGTCAAGTTTCTCTTTTTGGATGAAATCATAGCAAATCCATTTATACCATATCATACTTGGCAACAACTTAGACTAGATAGAGCCTATGCAACCCACATGAATCGGGTTTTTCAGGATGAGTTTTTAGATTTAGCCACTAAACCCAAACTTTAGAGAAATTCGAATTATAAACTAGGCACAGTGTGAAACATAAGACGTAGCAACTATTCATCATTTCAACAAGGGACTAAGACTAAACATTTTTATAGCTCATATATATAAGCATTAAGGCATATAGAAGAGCTACTTATTCTATTTTTGGATTTTTTTTTTAGTTTTAGTTATCTTTTTTTTTTTTTCAATGCAAGATTGCTGAAATTTAAACATGCTAAAATAAAATAAAATTTGATGAAAGTAAATATGCAATGCAATGATACCTGTGGGGGTCCTCCCCAAGCTATCGGAGGCCTCTTGATCGGGATCGAAGCCTTGGTACCTGAATGCTTCCTCGCGTCGCGTTGCAAGTAGCCATGTTGGACTCCAATTGGGTCCATCTCTGCCGACTCGCCGCTGCTCCCGATTCGCCGCCTTTATGCGGTGTTTTGCACATGGGTATTGAGCGTGTGCTCAATGTTCCTAGTGTGGACGCCGAGGTGCTTTGCGGTACTGGATACCGATAGCCTCCACCCCTTGTGGTGGCCTCTTCGGCCGGACCGGGGTGGGGGCATATCGTCGGAGCTGTTGTCAACATCAAACTGTTGGCCCTCCATGCCGCTATATCTCCTTCAGGCCACTCTGGTTGTACCGGTGTCTGAGGCGGCGGCTCCCACCTAGGATCATACCCGGGTATTACCCCTGGGGTCCCCATAGGATAAGGCCATGCCGCCTGGAACATCGGTGTAGGTGTGGGTCGTGGGCGTGGCGTGAAGTAGGGCCCATGGGAAGAGGATCCGACCTCCGGTCTCCTGACACTGCGTGAGGAACTGATAGGGGTATCTTTCCTGCGCAAGCTATCAGCAGTCTCGAGCTCAAATATTAGTACCTAGCTTTTATACAATCGTAAGTCCGGGTTAGGTAACTTAGAACTATAGTTGCATAGCCAGAGGAAAAGATGACCAAGCTCGCCAGATGGTAAAATCTTAATTAAATGCCCCGCAAAGCTGCGCAACAGTCCAAAAATCCCTAGGTGTGGAAATGTACTCTATCTGCTGATTATCCAAAGCTCCAATCGCAGAAGCGAGACGTGTGATAAGGGATGTGCAGGTGATAGGAACAGCAACTTTCGTGATAATATGTAAAAAGTTCACGCACATCTCTACCATGGAGCTACTTTCTCTTTGTGGAAAATAGCATAGAGTAATTTCAATTCAATTTCATTCACCCATCTAACCCCGTGTCTAGGAAACAAAGTCGGCGAGATCCAGCGATGAATATATCTAAGTGATGGGTGCTGGATCTGTGAGTGGCGAGGTTTGAAGGTACCGGCCTCATGAGCACCGGATATCTCCTCCCAAAAGTGATTCCTGACAAAGCCGGGAAGAGCAGCATCTATGTCTAGTGCACATCTATAGCTGAAACCCCATTGACGAGCTAGGTCCGCCCATGTAACATGATAAGATGTACCAAAGAGGTGGAAAGAAATTCCTAGCTGGTCCTCTACTAGTGTGCAT
Organism: Hyparrhenia diplandra; assembly: GCA_015847255.1. Lineage (NCBI taxonomy): Eukaryota > Viridiplantae > Streptophyta > Magnoliopsida > Poales > Poaceae > Hyparrhenia > Hyparrhenia diplandra. Next base: position 99,879 of record JADLZK010000770.1, read on the forward strand.
AAGAACTGGATTGTCGGGAGGCGAGAACCTTCCTCCTCAAGAGGGGAATATCCTACCACCCGACTCCTCTCCAAAGGATAGGGAATTCATCGTCCATACTGTTTGTTCGAGGAGCTCGAGTCGATTTCGGCGTGTCTTTGGAACACACGGTCCTTGAGTAGGAGATATGCTTGTATCTCCCGATCTCCACGGATGTCGAGGTACGGGCGCTGGTAAACCGTCGATCGTCGGGGAGCTTGAGCTTCTTCCTCCCGACGGGTGTAGCGTCTTCTTGCATGGGGAGCCTTCAAGATCGTCGGTTGAGGGCGGAGCTTGTGCTTGTATCCCGTGAGCTATGTCCGGATGACCGCCTCAACCCGCTGAAGATCTTCCCGGCTTTCTTCATGGCTACTGCAAAAACGATTAAGCGAGACCTCGGGTGTGCAAGGGTTAGTTGAAAGTATGAACTTTCACACCCGCGATCTTGCTTGACACAATGTTTTTGGTGGAGAAAATGGAGTGTAGAGCAAGTGGGAGAGAGTGTGAGAGTGAGAAAGGGTGAAAATGAGAGGTGGGTGCTCTCACACCGGTGCTTTCGGGCTATTTATAGCCGAAGCTAACGGCCGGGGGCGCTCCACACAACGGCTAGGAGCCGTTGGCGGAAGGCGGGCGCTCGCGGGCGCCGAAGGGGTGCGGGGCGCACCTTGGGGCGCGCCAGCACCTCGCCCGAGGCCGCCGCCGCCGTGCCTTGGCCGGGCGTGCTCAATGGTCACGAAAAAAAAGTTGGCGGGTTGTTTGTTTGCCGTTCGACCGATTTTCTTTCTCCTTTTTGAATTTTTCCAAAAAAATTTCAAATAGAAATTTATTTTTAAAATAGAAAAATTATTTTAAAAATATTTTTGTATATACTTTTTATGTAGGAAATATTTTTACGTATTTTTCATGAAAGAATTTATTTTATTTATGAAGACTTTTTGTTTTAGTTTTTGAAAATATTTACTTATAGATTTTATGTAATAAATATTTTTGTTTATTTTGATAATAAAATATATATTTTTTTAAATATACCCCATTTTTTTTAAATATACCCCATTTTTTAAAATATACCTTTTTTTTTTAAGGGACAGTTATTTATAGTCACTGTCGACTCTCCCCTCGCTATCGGGCGGGAAGCACCCGCTCGGGGGTCTCGGAGTCAGATCCTTCAACACTCCACACCGGTTTCGATGATGATGATATCCGGGTGTGTTGTTGTTTGTAGCCGATGAATGGGCACTTTACCGCCTTACTCTCGACGTGGAAGACTATGAAGCCTTTCCTCATGCGGATATCGGCTTTGGTCAGATAGAGAAACGGTCTCCCCCGGGAGGAGAGACGTATCCTCCGATGGGCCCATATCCGAGGATCACAAAATCTGCGGGGATGTACTCCGGCTCGTATTTTGACTAGCACGTCTTCGAGTATTCCCTCGGCCGCATTGTTGATTGATCTGCCATTTGGAGGACGAAGTTGGCAGGAGTAAGTGTTCCTCCATGGATTTTGTTGAAGGTGGCCTTGGACATCACATTGATACTGGCCCCTAGGTCACAGAATGCATTTACGAAGGTGTGGGGGCCAACAGCGCAGCTGATAAGTGGACGTCCAGGGTCGCCCTTCTTGGCAATGAACGGCGAGCTCATAGGGATCTTCTTTAGCTCCTTGGGTTGACTGAGCCTCAGTGATATCATGTTAACCGACTCGTGCGGGACCTCAGGTTGCCCTGGGATCCTACCCGAGTCGTTAACCGGTACTTGGGCAGCAATCTGGGCCAGCTGTGTTTCTATCATCTTATTGAAGCTGAGTTGGTTCTTCACAGCTGATGTCAACCCTTCGAGCTTATTATTTACTCCTTCAAGGATCTTGTCTTGATGGCTCATCTTTTTGGTGAGATTTTCGTTAATCTTGGCTTGGCCCAGTACCAGGTCCTTCAATGATGGCTGTCTAGGGTTATAGTTGGAGTTGTACCCCTGGTTGCTTTGGAAAGGTGGCCTGGACTGGTTATTCCAGCCTTGCTGAGGTTGGCGATACCCGTTGCTGTTGTTGATGAAGGCAGCTTCTTCACGGGTCTCAGGGCATTTGTCCCCTGAGTGGCCAACTCCACCACATGTCTCACAAGCCATGTGAGAATCTATGGCGTAAACCGGGCATTTCTTTGGGTAGCGAGTCGTCTTTGTGCTCTTCCAGCTTCTTCAGCAGTAGATCTATTTTTGCGGCAAGCATATCCGCCTCCTTCACGGTATGCATGCCTTTTTGTGTTTTGGCTAGGGTCCTGTCTTCCCCCCAGCTCTGATTTGCCACCATTTTGTCAATCAGGGCTGTTGCCTGATCGATGGTGAGCGATAAGAATGCGCCACCAGCAGCGGCATCTAGGTGCCCCTTCGATATGGCCGTGAGACCATTGTAGAAGTTCTGGAGCACCAGCCAATTTTCCATCCCGTGGTGCGGGCATGCTAGAATGTATTCTTGCAGCCTTTCCCACGCCTCCGGAATGGGTTCCATTGATGTCCGGCGGAAATTGGCGATCCTTCCCTCGTGGCATTGGTTTTGCCCATGGGGAAGAACTTAGCCAAGAACGCCGCGAGCACTTGGCCCACGCATCGACGACTTCCTTGTCCTTGTAGAACCATCGTTTTGCCTTCCCCACGAGGGAGAAAGGAAACAAGCGGAGCCTGATGACGTCTGGTTCGACGTCCATGATGACGATTGGGTCGCACAGCTCAAGGAAGTGTTGAAGATGAGCATTGGCGCCCCTCGCTAGGCAGTCCACGAGAATGGATGGCCTACACCATGGTGATCAGCCCAAAGGCGCAGCTTCAAAGTGTTTGTCCGCCACATTGACCACCGCCCGGTGGGCACGTTGGTGACGGCGGGAGTAGAGAAATCGCAGCGGCGACCGGGCCATAGCTTGAGATGCGGTTGGTGCAGGGATGTCGGTCTCGACCGTCGGTGTTCCGCCAAAGAAGAAGCGGCATGAGACCTGTTCTTCCTTAGGAGTGCCTCCGGATCGAGATGAAGTTTTCCGGCAGTTGGAAACGACATACATACACTATCCTCGTTTTCATACACAACGGGGAGAAAACATAAAAGATTAGCTTTGTATGAGCAAATGGTAGCCACGCACACGCAGTTCATATTCATAGCCGGCTAGTTTATTTTTTTTTTCACAATGCCTTCCCCAAGAACGGCGCCGTAAATGCTTGTTGACATTTCTTAGCGCAATCAAAGGAAAGCAGGTATAAAACCCATCCCCAATAACAGCGCCGAAATGCGCGGCCCGACATTCCCGAAAGTGAAAACCACCATGTCGGTGATCGAGCGGGATTATCAAGCTGGATAGATCTTGCCATCTTAGATATTTCATCCATGGCGCCGCGGATCTATCATTGTAGCATTTCACCCGGAAGTATTGAGTGGTATCGTTATTTATATTTTCCCAAAGGAAGGCATGTGATTACTAGCACGGCATCCGAATAGAGGAACATGTGTTTGCTTAGACCAAATTGTTCATAACAGGGGTAAGCAATAACGGTTTATGGATAGTGTGACACACACTTAAGAATCCACCAGCAAAAGGATAAAGAAAATAGATAAAGAATGAATGAATAACCTAATGGAGTAATTCTAATGTATCTAGTCATGGCCATACAAATGAATAGTTAGGATCATATGCAAACTGATCTAGGCATGGTTAGGTCTAGGATACCGGGGAGACCCCATCTGGAAGTCTGCTTCCTACCGAGGCATTTACGAACTCCTACAGCACATATGAACGTGGGGGGGATTTCAAGGGACGGTCAAGGCTAGTCACGACCCAGTGCCTACCCCCTCAACCGTGGCATGCTCTCATATTTGCAAGTGTCGTAATACCCTGGCACCATGCCCGCATATCAGAGCACTACTCTTGTCCCCCCAGGATCCCCACTCGTCGAATGGACGGACTAGAACAAGAGCAAACCCAAAGGAACAACGAACCGATATCCCACCTCTAATCAAGTTAGGCATATGATGATCGATGAAGAACTGAGATGAACATGTCAAGATTATGATATGTAAACTATATACTAGTTCATATACCAACACAAGAACATGAACAAGACTATACTCTAGTTCATAAGTTAGGCCAAGAACATAGATATAAGACTTGCAAATAGAAGAATGCTCCATTGAGAAGATATATTATCAAGGCACTTTCTTCTAGGAGACAAGCCCCCTTGTAGCTCTTCTACTCCAAGTGCTAACCAAGAACTAAGAAGAAGAAGAAAGAAGAAGTAGAAGAAGAGAGAGAGGTAGAGGTGGTAGAGGGAGGAAGATTGCTGGTTTCTTTGGACTCCAAGTGGTGTGTGTTGAGAGAGGAAGAGAGGGGGACTACTTATACACTTGGAGGAGGGGCCTAAGTGCTAATTTACACCAAAACCGACTGGTAAACCATCCTAATCGAGCAAACCGACCATCCCACGCCGGTAACCCCCATTTGGCGGTGCATGAACCGCCTCCCGAGGTTGGGCCAAAAACCGCCTCGGGGAGGGTGCGGCCGCACAGGTGGTGTGTAGCGCACCCCCCGGCTCGGCCTGGCCCGGTCTCGGTGGGGTGTCGTGCCGTCTTGAAAAGTTGTGTGCCGGGCTTGGCTCGGCCCAATTTTGATGTTTTGGGTCGATTTGCTCCCGGCTTGTATTTTGCAATAATGCGCTTCCCCGGATGGCGTACTTTGGTCAGTTTTCCACTTGCTTTTTATTATAAATCTGTAAAATAAAATACTAGACACTACAAGTGGAATTTTATTAGTGATAAATGTATATGAGTATAAAAATGTATAGTTTTACTCCCTTTACGGTAGTAAGTTGACGGGAAAAAATATGTCGTTGGTGGCCGTCAACAGACACCACGAAATTTGCAAAATTTATGATAGACAAAAGTATCTACAACAACCCTTTCAAAGTTTTTATGAACAGAGAGAATGTAGGGGTTGTAGATCATGCTAGTGGTGGCTGAGTTGTAGATCGTCTTGGGAGATTTTTCATATGAGCGTGGAATGGATGGGATAGTTAAGAAATAGCTTCCATGCTCATCAATGAAATCTCTCATTTTAGGGGGAGCACTTTCTTTCTCATGATCATGTGAATCCTCCGCAAAACATGGATAAGTCATTGTTATTGCGGAGATTGTCTCAAGCTCTCCCTTGAGATCCGGAATGGATTTTTGTGAGACAACTGTGCGCATAGAGGGAGAAGGTATAGAAATGTCTTCTACATGAATAGATTCACCCTTTATGTGTTGTTCCTGATGTCTCGTATAGGAATTCGAGGAATATGATGATGTTGAATTGGGAAGCCCTAAGGTCTTCCCAAAATCATCATCAACAAAGAGGTCATCCTCGAATTCAAAGGGACATGCAAAAGGATGGGATTCATCATCCCAAGAAGTGTGATAGCATGTTCCCCTAACGGGAGGTCCTCGATAACCGAATTATGAGAAGAATTTGAAGGAACTTCAAATTTGGTTGTAGGTGCCTCCTCTTGTTGGGGGGGCTTGACTCCATTGGTTCTTTTGGAAACTTCGTCATATATCTTTGGTGTAAGGGGTTTTTTCTAGGATTTTCTCTAAAATGGCTTTCCCCTCACATATGGATTTATGTTCGAACGAGCCTCGAGAAGAAAGGTCAAGATGGAGAGCATCCTCCTTGCTAAGACCGTTATAGAAGTGGCAAAGAAGAACATGGTCGGGCAAGGAGAGGTGTCGGGCTCAGTATTTATAAGACTTAAGAGCCTAGCCCAGGATGCTCCTAGAGTCTCCTTCTCTTTTTGTTCAAATCTAAGAATTTCTATTCGAAGGGCAAGCGACTCGGGAATCGGGGAAGAAAGCAAGACAAAATTTGTCTCGAAGTTCATCCCAATTTCCATGAACACCTCCAACGGTATGAGCATACCATTATTTCGCTCTACCCAAAAGGGAGAACGGAAACAGATTTCCACTTAATGGTCTTTTGTGTCATGCGAGGTAAAAACGAGGCAAGAACACAATTGCTCAAATTCCCGAAGGTGGCTATATGGGTTTTCATCGTCTTGCCCAGAGAAGGGTTGGTCGAACCATGGCTATGAAAGCGGGGGCGAATTTCATAGCCACTTGTAAGAATGGGGTGTGATGATGGTGGAGGCTCATTGAATCCATGTGGAAGTGATGGTGGGGTGGTATAGTGCATAAAAGGGTAACAAAAAATAAAAAGGATACACGGACGACTTGGTTCGATCCTAGAACAGCTACCATTCCCCGGCGACGGCGCAAGAAAGCTTGTTGGTATTTCTTAGCGTAAGCAGATAATTCCATAAGCACACGGAAAGTACCATTGTAGCTTTCACCCGGAGTATTCCTAGGTATCGATTTCCACGGGGAACGAGAAGTGAACTAGAGAAGAATCAAGATCATCCAAGGAAAGGTAGAACGATATTTTTGTAGGCGAGAGAGGGGTTTTCTAAGGTACTCCCAAGTTTACTAGATACCAAGGTTCAGGCTTACTAAACTTTACTTGCTTGGGAGCAGTGGAACCTTTCCGATTCTCGAAAAGATTGGGAAACGGTAATCGGGGTCAGGCCGCCAAAAGCTCTACGAGAACACCAACCCGAACGTGGTGGAATACAAAGGCCTGGTCGAGTTTGTCACCCCGGGGGCTACCACAAACTATCCGTAGGGTTGGGCGCAACCTCGGAAAACCGATAGTCTAGACACCACGTCTACGCTAACGATTACAAAACTAGTCACAATTTATAACTAGAACCTTCGATCGAACGGAGGTCCAGCAAGTAAAACAAAGCAAGGACTGAATTTAGTCAAATAATAAACTCGGGATTACCACAAGATAACCCGGATATTACTCGCCGCGGGACTCGGCTCCGTAGAGGTACAAGTTGAGAAGAACTTGACGAACTCGGCTTCTCCTCCGCTCTTCCCTCTCCTCTCTTCCTCTTTAATTTCTATTTGATACAACTAGGTGGAGGGCACCTAGAGGGACACTACTACAATGTATATAATGTGGAAATGAAGCTTTATTGAGTAGAATGTGTTTACAAGAGAAAGAATGGCCTCTATATATAGGAGAGAGTGGGGAGAGGCTATCCCTATACATGGCAACTTTTCCTATCGCCTCCTAGGCCATGCAACCAACCTTCCTAGGTCGGTATTAATCTTTCCTTCTAAACCGCGGTCGAAAAACCGGGCGGGAACCGCCGCCAAGGCCTCGAACTAGAGCTAAACCGGCCGAACCATGCGTTGTCCGTTATTTCTAGAAGGTAATCCGGGTCCAACGGGACCAAACCGAGCGAACCGCCAGCCCTAGCTGCCCACTCGCGCAACCGCCTCCCGCCTCCATTCGCCGCGGCGCCATGTGGCTCCGTGCGAGGCTTAACCGGGCGCGCCGCCGCATTTGAACAGCTACAAGCTTTGCGCGGTGGGATACCGCCAAGGGGGGCCGCCGGGGCCACGCGCCGCCGCCCCGGGCTGGTGGGCCGAAGTCGACGGCGCCTCCCCGGGCCAAACCTGGGCCCCGGTGTGGCCCGCCTTTGCCTCCTCGCTTGCTTGGGCCTGTGGGCCGACATGGCGGGCCCACCGGCAGGTGCTGCTGCTTCCTCGCGCCCACGTGGCTGCTGTCCATTGGCGGTGCATGGTACTGCTGTTGTGGGTCCCGCCTATACTGCATGGGACTGTTCACATGGGGCCTCTTGCATGGTAATTTTAATTGTGCAATATCTTTTTTTTATTCGAGTCCAAACATAGCAAATAATATATCCATTTTGATCAGCGCTGACGAGCTCTTCACATTGGTGTACTCCGTTTCTCCATGTGAGATACTTTTTATCTGTGAAAAAATTACAAATCCCCCGAAAAAAACAACTAGGGACACCAAAGCTCGTGGGCGGTTAGATAAATGATATTTGTTTATGATTTAGCATAAAATGTTGTCATTTTAGTTCACTTTGGCAGTCAAATTATATGCGATAATGACCGTCAATAAATGTCAGCGGCGCATTTCTGGCACCGTTATTAGAGATGGGTTCTAAACCTGTTTCTAGTGATTGCGCTAAGAAATGCCAACAAGCATTTCTGGCACCGTTGCCGTGGAAGGCATTGTATAAAGAAATCCTAGATGGCTATGTATATGAGGTATGCATGCATGGTAGCCATTTGCTCATACAAGGCTAATCTTTTATGTTTTCTCCTGTTGTGGATGAAAACAGGATAGTGTATGTCCGGTTTCGAACTCGCCGGATAACTTCATCGCAAATCTCGAGGCTCTCCTAAGGAAGAAAGGTCTCGTACCTCTTCTTCTTCGGCCGTAACCCCGACAAATTTGAAATCGACACCCCTCGCGCCAACCGTACTAAACTCCATGGCTCAGAAGTCACTTCGCGATTTCTCCGTCCCCGCTGTTGCCAACGTGCCCACAGGGCCGGTGGTTAACATTGGTGACAAGAATTTTGAGCTGAGGACCGGGCTAATCACTATGGTGCAGGCTAGTCCATTCTGTGGGCTGCCTAGTGAGGATGCAAACGCTCATCTCCAGCACTTCCTTGAGCGCGGCGACACTATTGTCATCAAAGACGTCGCGCCAGATGGGATCATGCTCCGTCTGTTTCCATTATCCCTCGTGGGAAGGGTGAAACAGTGGTTCTACAAGGACAAGGAAGCAGTTGACACGTGGACCAAGTGCTTCACGGCGTTCCTCACTAAGTTCTTTCCCATGGGCAAAACAATGCCCTGCGGGGAGAATCGCCAACTTTCGCCAGAACATCAATGAGCCCATTAGGAGGCATGGGAGAGGTTGCAAGAGTACATTCTAGCTTGCCCGCACCACGGGATGGAGAGTTGGCTGGTGCTCCAGAACTTCTACAATGGTCTCACGGCCATGTCGAAGGGGCACCTGGATGCCGCCGCTGGAGGCGTATTCCTATCGCTCACCATCGATCAGGCCACGGCCCTGGTTGATAAGATGGTGACTAATCAAAGCTGGCGGGAGGACAGAACTCCAGCTAAAACACAAAAAGGCATGCACACCGTGAATAAGACGGATATGCTTGCCGCAAAAAAAATAGACTTGCTATTCAAGCGGCTAGAAGAGCGCGCCACTGAAAAGGAAGCTATGAGGCGACCAGTCCACGCCACAGATTCACACATGACGTGTGAAACCTGTGGTGAAGTTGGCCACTCAGGGAATAATTGCCCTGGGACCCGTGAAGACGTAGCGTACATCAACAACAACGGGTATCGCCAACAGCAGCAAGGCAATAATGGCTGGCACAATAATCGATCCCGGCCACCATTCCAAGGTAACTCGAGCTATAACCCCAATTATGGTTTGGGTTAGCCTTCACTCAAGGACCTGGTGTTGGGCCAAGCCAAAATCAACAAAAATCACACCAAAAAGATGAGCCGGAATGATAAGATCCTAGAAAGTGTTAACAATAAGCTGGAGAGTCTGTCCTCGACCGTGAAGAACCAGCTCAGCTTCAATAAGATGATAGAAACACAGCTGGCTCAGATTGCTGCACAAGTGCCGATTAATGACACGAGGCGGGATCCGGGGCAACCCCGAGACCCCCGCATGAGTCTCGTTAACATGATAGCTCGAGATTCGGCCGGACTCAGCCATAGAACACATCCCGGTGCATTCGCCGTTCATTGCTAAGAAGGGAGACCCCGGACTTCCTACCATCACTTGCACCATTGGACCCCATGTGTTCAACAACGCATTTTTGCGATCTCGGGGCCAAGATAAATGTGATGTCCAAGGTCACCTTCGACAAGATCCATGGAGGCACACTTACACCTACTAACTTTTTCCTCCAAATGGCAGATCAAACAACTCGGCGGCCCGAGGGCATAGTCGAAGACGTGTTGATCAAAATTAAAGACGAATACATCCCCGCAGACTTCGTCGTTCTCGACATGGGTCGTAAAGAGGATGTGTCTCTCCTTCCCGGGAGGCCGTTTCTCAATACGGCTAGTGCCGCACATATGCGTGGGGAAGGGATTCGTCATCTTCCACGCCCGGGGTAAGGCGATGAAGTGCCCATTCAATGGGTAGAACAAGAAGAGCCCCTGAATTCAAGATCATCACATAAGTCGGTGTGGCGTCTTCAAGGATCCGACCAAAACCCCTCGAGGTGCTTCCCGCCAATAAGCAAGGGAGAGTCAGGCGATCGACTAAAAATAATCGACCTTGCCAACAACAGGCAATTGGCATTTAAAAAAATTTATAATATATATATAAATATATGAACAATAAAAGTCATATAAATAAACTTTGAAAATTAAAATAATAAATTTTTATAAATAAAATAAATGCTTTTATGAAAAATAAGAAAAATAATTTCTAAATAAATATATAAGATGGAAAAATAATTTTCTAGTATTTAAAAAAAGTGTTTTGAAAAATTTTGGAGAAAATAAAAAAAGTGGGAAAACGGTCGAACGCGCGAGCAACCAACGGCCACAAACTTCTCATGACCACGTTGGCCGCGCCGCCAAAGCCCAACGGCGGCGTGCCTCGGGCTTGGCTACAAGCAAGACCGGGAAGGCCAAGGCCAGCGCCAATAAGGCGCGGCGTCTGGCCCGCTTTGGCCAATGGCTAGTAGCCATTGTGACCGACTCCACCATGTCGGTTGCTCGGCTATAAATAGCGAGGGGCACCGGTGTGATATCTCACCCCTCCCATTCTCACTCTTTCTCACTCTCACACTCTCTCCCACTTTGTTCTTCACTCAATTTTCTCCACAAAAATAGTGTGCCAAGCAAGATCACGGTTGTGAAAGTTCATATCTTCACCTAACCCTTGCACACCGGGGTTTTGCAAGAGTCATAATCATTTTTGCGGTGCCATGGACAAGCTCGAGAAAGCTCTTGCAGGATTGAGGCGCTCGTCAAGACGGAGTTCTTGGCATACAAGCTCGAGCTCCATCCCCATCGACCCGCAAGAGAACGCCCCCGTTCAAGAAGAGGATGCACCAGCTGGGGGAGAGCAAGCTCAAGGACCCTCGACGCTTTACGCCGTCGACGCGACCGCACCTCGACATCTAGGGAGATCGGGAGATGCAAGCCTACCTCCACGCCGGGGATCGTGTGGTCCTACATACCCCCGAGATCGACTCCGACCTCCTTGAGAGGACAGTATGGACGTTGAATTCCCATTACTTTGGAAAGCGGTTGGGTGGCAAAATTTTCGACGACTCTTGAGGAGGAAGGTTCTCGTCTCTGAACATTCAATTTCTTTGCACTCTAGTAGAAGATGAGTTTGGGATCTCGTTCCGCTTGTTTGGTCGGGTCTTATCATATTCGGCAAGCGAGACCTAGCTCATCACTTGCGGTTTAGTTACAAATGTGCATTTGATCTTGATAATGCTTTGCCTCGGTTTCGTGAGGAACCAGTTTTGGGAAGAAATTTTTGGTGCACATGAGCACGGTACTTTTTAAGCCTCGTCATACGCAGATCCAAAGCATCCTTCTTTAAGATTCATTCATCATTTGGATCTCTATGACTTTGTTCCCTAGGCACCGGTCCGGATGGGTGCGGAGGTTGAGCTTAAGTTACTCTATGCCATTGTTCACAAAGTTAGAGTAGCTCCCGTGGTAGAAATGTGCGAGACACTTTTTAGAAGTTATTACTATGACCACTATAGTTACACGCACATCTCTCATCATCACACGACGCTTACGTGATAGGGGCCCTTGACAATGAGCAGATAGAGTATATTTCTATACCTCGCACCAGTAGCACTGTGTCACAGCTGATCTAGGGGCATCTTTTGAAGTCCCTACCTTCGGGAGAGCTTGGTTTTACCTTTCCTGGCTATATAACCGTACTCTCGTTACCTAACCCGCATCTACGGTTGTATAAAAGCCGATCACTAACCTTTGAGCTCGAGACTTCGATAGCCTACGCGAGAGAAAAGCATCTCTGGCAGCATCACTTGCGGTGTTGGGAGAACAGAGGTGGCTCAAGCTCACACACAGCACACTTCGGGCCACAGATACCACAGTACGAGATGTTCCAGTCGGATGGCCCCCATACATGGGAGCCACAACCCCAGACACCTGAACCATCGGGATGGCCCGAAGGAGATTTCGCAGCCTTGGGAGCGTAACGGGATGGAGCCGAGCAAGCTTTCGGATGACATGCCCCCACCAGTACAACCACGATGATTAGTACATGGGCTGGAGGCAGTCAACGCACAGCTACAGAACCTGGATGTTCGCACTGGAGAAGTCCAACATACACTCAACACCCTTGTGTAGAACACCCACCAAGAGTAAAGACAAAGCTAGCAAAGCACCAAAGCCAGCAAAGGTGGGACCAACTCTAGGCAGACATGGCACAGCAGAACGCACGACAAGAAGCATACTGGAGGTACCAAGGCCTCAACCCCGATCAGTAGGCCTCCAGATAGCTTGGGGAGGACCCCCCCCTTGGTATCTTGCATTGCATATTTATTTTAAAAGTTTTATTTTCATTCCAAAGATGTTTTAATTTCAGCAATCTTGCATTCAAAAAAAAAAAAAATCCAAAAATAGAATAAGTAGCTCTTAATAAAAGGTTTTCATTCTTATATATATGAGCTATAGAAATGTTTAGTTAATCCCTTGTTGAAATGATGAATAGTTGCTCTGTCTTTGTGTTTTTACTGTGCCTAGCTTATACCTTAAATTTCTCTAAAGTTTGGGTTTAGTGCCTAAGTTATATTTCACCTTGAAAAACCTGAATCACGTGGGTTGCATATAGCTTATCTCGATCTAGGTTGTTGCGAGATGCGATATGGTAATCTTGACTTGCTATGTCATCATTCCGAGAAAGACTTGACATCTAGAGTTTTATTTTCATAAATCAAAATTCAAAAAGTTCCTCAATGATATGCATTTCCCACGAGCCATATGACATGCTTACATATTCCAAACCTTAGTCATATGGTACTTGTTTTCATGGTGAGCCTATGTCAAATTGTTGCGACCTATGTTGAGATTCTTTTCATATGCCCAAAATCAAGAATCACGTACACCCACAAATAAATCGGCGACTCTCACACGAGAAGTTGCGCACAACATGCACCTTTCCATCCACCAAATAAATTCCATTCACTTTGTATCAGGACTTCTCATAAATATTCCAGCTACAAAGGAGAAGTATGGGCTATGCTAAAAAAAAGATGGACAAATGTCCCAATAAAGATGAGGAAGTCGTACTTGCCCAAAAAAAAAAGTAGCCCATACCTCCTTCAGAGTTTTACCAAAAAGAGAGTCATGATACTTGGAGCACAAAAATACTACAAATACCATACACTTTGCACATCTTGATCTAGGCCTATGACTAGTCTCTCCTTGTGGTCCCGTTTTTTACTAAGGCAACATTGTTGACGTTTCTTAACGTATGCGTAAGAATCAAGCGTGCGAAATTGTCGTTATAGCATTTCAACCGAAAGTATTCGTGGTATCGTATTTCCACGAGGAACGGTTGTGTGATTACTCTCTAAAACAGAGTCACCCTAGGATAACTATGGGTGGTGAGGTATCTTTATGGTCTCAAACTCTCTAGTAGGGATCACTTGGCTGTTATGTCCTTACCGGGCACCGGCAATCGCCCAAATCGGGATGGAGACCGGCAATTGCTTTGCGCCCACAAATTTAACATGGGGGATTACAAGGGGACGGACAAGGCTATCACGACCTAGCCGCCTACCCCTCAACCGTTGGATGCGCCACAAAAGATAGATAACCCCTAGCCTAGACACCACGTCTACACTAGTGATTATTACTCCAGCGTGTATACAAGGCTTACCCATCCCCGGGGTCCTTCTACTAGAGCAATGCCCCGAAGGAACAACTATCAATCCCGCAAGTCTATAACAACTAGATAATATGCTTAAGAGTAATAAGCCAAAAGAGGGACACAACCATTCTTACCCAAAATGATTAGAAGGTTGTAGAGGTACAAGCGTGGCGGGTGCCGACAAGTCCGGCACTCCGGCCACCCGAGATCCGCAATGCACCGGGGGTACACCGGGCCTCCATGGAGAAGAGGCCAAGCCCTCTTCTAGCCTTCCCTCTCTCACTCTCCATTAGAACTAAGAAGGAGGAAGAAGACTAAGAGTGGAGTGGGAGCTTCTTCCTCTCTTCTACATTGTGGCTCTTCCTTGTGTTGTGTATGAATTGGTGTGTTGAATGGAGGAGGAGAGGCCCTCTACTTATAGGATGAGAGGAGGGGGCTAAATGCAAATCTACCACCATCAATGTACCAAACCGACCTCCTCCCGGCGTCCAGGTTTAGTGAACGTGGCAACCAATACCGCCGTACCACTTTTTCGGACCTTGATTGCACCGCCAGAGAAGATCGGGCCCATTTGGCGCCGCGGGGGTGCGGCCGCACCCCAAGGTGCGGGCGCACCAAGATCTAGGCCGATTGGGCTCAAATTTCTTGTCCGTTTCATCGTTAGCTTCGTTTTGGCGGGTGGTACACCGAAAAACGGAGTTCGTATGAAGAAGTTATGCCCAAAATACTAAACCTATGTCATGTGGCCCAATGTCATTTCATGTTGGATTTGGGTTTCCACTTCTTGGGCTTATGTATAGATGTTGATATTCATATTTATGGGCATTTCTCCTCTCTTCTCCTTGCTTTGCTTATGTCCATTTAGGGCCTTGTTTATTCTTTATACGTTTTCCTTTGCTTTTGGCCCAAAATGTATATGTTTCCAACATTGTCCTCGCAAAACAAGTGAAGTACCAAAACTTGTGGAAAATGGTTAGCTCAAAGCCCTATTACTATTGTGTTTTGGTGGTTTTATACTAATGTTGATGGTATAAAATATGTAGTTAACGACCGTCAACAAACTCCCCCACACTTAGTCCTTTGCTCGTCCTCGAGTAAAAGGCCGAGGACTAAGATGGGTCATCTCCTTGATATGTAACCTGCAAACAAGTTATTCCAAGCTTCACCTGCACTTGTGAACTTTTTGACGTGTCTACCATGTTTAATCTTGGGTAATTGAATTATGGAACAACATAGATTCAAATCCCCTTGCTTCAAATAAGTGTAGGAACTTGGGTTTTCATTTCATTTTGAAAATGTAAATATAGCATTGCTCCTCGAATGATTCACTCGGATCACTCAATTTGTATGTGGTTTGTTCCTCACCAAAGGCTTAGATTTGCCTTTCTTTTTCCCTACCAACTATATATAAGGCTTTTTGTGGGGTTTTGGGTAGGTAAAAAAAGAACGACCTACTTGTATCATGTCATGTTGCCTTAGTCAAAACCGGACCACATGGAGAAATTAGTCATAGGCCTAGATCAAGATGTGCATAGTGTGGGGTATATTTTTGTGTACTCAGTGTATCATGACTCTCTCTTTTTTGGTGGAATTTATTTGAAGGAGGTATGGGCTACCTTATTCTTTTTTTCTCTTCTTCTTTTTTTTTTTCTTTTGACGAGTACTGACTTCCTCGTCGTCTTTTTTTTTTGGGGAACACATGTCCATATTTTCTTTCATCATTTTATTTCAAACATAGCCCATACTTCTCCTTTTGTAACTGGGATTTTGGTGAGAGGTCATGATACAAATGAATGGAGTATATTTTTGGTGGATGGAAGGGTGCATGTTGTGCGCAACTCTCAAGTGTAAGAGTCGGCATTTTATTTGTGGGTGTACGTGAATCTTGATCTTGGGCATATGAAAAGAATCTCAACATAGGTCACAAACAATTTGACATAGGCTCACCATGAAAACAAGTAGCATATGACTATGGTTTATTTTTTTCATGAATGATCATCATGTCATATGGCTCGTGGGAAATGCATATCATTGAGGAGCATGCTTTTTTGAATTTTGAATTTTTGAAAACAAATCCCAAGTTCATATAAAAGAGCAAGGTTCTTATCATCCAGCTATATCACATATTCCAATTACTTAGATAACATGGGGTCCCTATGATATGTGGTTCACAAGCTATAGGAATATTAGCAAGGAATAAAGAGTATGCACATTTTATCAAAGGATAGCATGGAGATGGAGCTTTTTTTAAAAGTTTTGTCTTTTGAAAAGTTCAATTTTAATCTTCAAAACTTTTGGGAGATGTGAGAGAGGGAGTTGCACAAACCACCGTTTGAAGGGGAAGGTGTTAATAGTAGTCGTTCGTTTCGCCCTTCTCCATCGTGAGTCGTGAGTTGGTCGGTGTTCGTGCATTTGTGTTGGGGAGATCTCAGATGGGTGTGCTTGTATGCTTGAGAGATCTCCCCACACTTATTCTTGTACCTATTTTATTCTAAACAAAGAAAACAAAACAAAAAGAAACACATGGCTCTACCGGCTTAAAACACCATGGAGCCTTTATTAAGAAAAACTTTATTTTTATTTTATTTGTTCATCACAAAGATCACTCAAGCAAGGCTATCATAAAGAAGGAGTGTAAGCAAAGCCTTGATTCATCTCCAGCATAAGATACTCCAAAGGATCATGACAATGAGCTCTAAGTTCATTAATCAAAATCCAACACCATGTCGAATTTTTGATTAAAGGAGATCTTTTTAACCTAAGCACCATGCTCAATTCAAAAAGATCTATGGATGCAACTCATGTGATCACATGTGAATACACCCAAACTTCAAGCATATGACATAGCAAAGGAAGCATGAATTTGTATAACCTTGAGAGAAAAAATGAGTGAAGAGGTGGTGAACGTTACCTTTGCATACACGAGTATAAATGCCGTCGGCATTTATGAAGGAAGCATTGAAGTTGTTCTTTGCGGTTTGCTGGATGGCTCGGCCCAGGTGCATCTCAAGGTTAGGCCACACACACATGACGTGTGTGCGGGCCATGGGCCTTGATGATAGCAGCAAAGAATGAGAGGTGAACCCTTCTTGCTTGTTATGTCAAGGAAGGGTGGAGTCAGGCATCCATTAGTATGTTTCTTGACCGCATAGGGCCAACCTGCTCCTCTCTCTCTCTTATTACAACAACAACAACAACAACAACATAGCCTTTAGTCCCAAGCTAGTTGGGGTAGGCTAGAGATGAAACCCATATGAAACAGTACAAAAGAACGTAGAAAGGCACAAGACAAAAGGATAAAGATTAGGGTAGATAGAAAAGGAAACAAAGTCATGGTTCAGGCACGTTAATAGCTAGTCTCCAAGC
This sequence comes from Hyparrhenia diplandra, assembly GCA_015847255.1. Classification (NCBI taxonomy): domain Eukaryota; kingdom Viridiplantae; phylum Streptophyta; class Magnoliopsida; order Poales; family Poaceae; genus Hyparrhenia; species Hyparrhenia diplandra. The sequence continues at coordinate 117,067 of JADLZK010000770.1, forward strand.
GCTCCTATCCAAAGCTAAATCCTTGGAGATATTCCACTCCTTAAGGTCTCGCTTAACCGCCTCGTCCCAAGTCGGGTCTAGGTCGGCCTCTACCTCTCTTTACATTATCTACCCGCTCTAGAACTCCACTACGCACCGGCGCCTCGGGAGGCCTTCGTTGAACATGTCCAAACCATCTCAACCGATGTTGAATCAATTTCTCCTCGATAGGGGCCACCCCGACCCTATCCCGAATATCTTCATTCCGAACTCTATCCCTTCTAGTAAGCCCGCAAAACCAACGCAACATACGCATCTCGCCCACACTTAGCCGTTGGACATGTCGCCTTTTGTAGGCCAACATTCAGCACCATACAAAGACATCGCGAGGCGAATCGCTGTCCTATAGAACTTTCCTTTTAGCTTCGTGGTACCCTCTTGTCACATAGGATGCCGAAGCTTGACGCCACTTTAGCCAACCTGCTGCGATTCTATGTCTAACATCTTCATCAATGTCGCCATCCTTACGTAGCATAGATCCTAAATACCGAAAAGTATCCTTCTTGGCCACCACTTGTCCATTCAGGGGTGACATCCCCATCCTCGTGCCTAGTCGGGCTAAAGTCGCACATCATATACTCGGTCTTGGTCCTACTCAATCCCGAACCCTTTCGACTCTAGCGTGTGCCTCCACGGCTCCAACTTCCTATGTACCCCGCTCTACTCTCATCCACTAGCACCACATCATCGGCAAAAGAGCATACACAAAGGGATATCACCCTGTATATCCCTTGTAACCTCATCCATCACCGAGTAAATAAATAAGGGCTCTATGCTGACCCTTGATGTAGTCCTATGTTAATTGGAAAGTCACCGGTATCGCCATCACATGTTCGAACACATGTCGCCGCATCTTTGTACATATCCTTGATGAGGGTAATGTACTTAGTTGGGACTTTGTGTTTTTCTAAGGCCCACCACATGGCGTTTCTCGGTACTTTGTCATACGCCTTCTCGAGGTCAATAAAGACCATGTGCAAGTCCTTCTTCTTCGCTCCCTAAATCTCTCCATCAACTGCCGTACTAAGAAAATCGCCTCCATGGTCGACCTCCCGGGCATGAACCCAAATTGGTTTTGAGTCACACTTGTCGCCTTCCAGAGGCGATGCTCGATAACCCTCTCCCACAGCTTCATCGTATGGCTCATCGCCTTAATCCCCCGGTAGTTAGTACAACTTTGAACATCTCCCTTATTCTTGAAGATTGGTACTAATATACTTCGCCTCCATTCTTTAGGCATCTTGTTTGACCGAAAAATGAGGTTAAAAAGCTTAGTCGACCATACTACGCTCTCGCTCCCGGACATCTCCACACCTCAATGGGGATGCCATCGGGGCCCATCGCTTTACCTCCCTTCATCCTCTTCAAAGCCTCTCTCGATCTCGCCTCCTGAATTCTCCTCACAAAGCGTCTACAAGTATCGTCAAATGAGTCGTCCAACTCAAAGGTAGGACTATCATTCTCCCCATTGAACGACTTATCGAAGTACTCTCGCCATCCGTCCTTGATCTCCTCGTCCTTCAAAGAAGCCGGTCGATCTGTCCCATCCTTGATGCATTTGATTTGGTTTATGTCCCTTGTCTTCCTCTCACGTATCCTAGCGATCCTATAAATGTCCTTCTCCCTTCCTTCGTGCCTAGCCGTTGGTAAAGGTCATCAAAAGCCCGACCCTTTGCTACACTCACGGCTTCGCTTTGCGGCCCTCTTTCGCTATCCTATAACCCTCGATGTTGGCTGCACTCTTGTCGAGATGGAGGCGCTTGAAGCACTCCTTCTTCTCCTTAATAGCCTTTTGTACCTCGTCGTTCCACCACAGGTGTCCTTCGCTTCCTTCTTGCCTCCTCTACTCAAACCCAAAGACTTCGAGGCCACCTTCCGTACACATGTTGCCATCTTCAGCCACATGTCGTACGCATCTTCTCCTTCTTCCCAAGGCCCCTCGCCTAGCATCCTCTCCTTAAACGATTGTGCCGCTTCCCTCTAAGCTTCCACCACGCCGTCCCTCGTAATCTTGACACGTTTGTCCCGGTGGACACGCACCCGAAAAACGAAAGTCCGCCACTACAAGCTTGTGTTGAGGGACCGCACACTCCCCTGTATCACCTTACAATCTAGGCAAGCAGTCCTATCCTCCCTTCTTGCACACCCGGGTTCGATGTAGCGCGTCGCTAAGAGGGTTACGCCCCAACGAATTTCTTATGGGTTTCATATCCATTAGAGTGGCTGGTTTTTTGTTATTTGGTTCGCCAAACCTAACGCAAACCCTCCTCCTTTACCCGGGCTTGGGACCGGCTATGTTGAGACGACTCAAGAAAGTCTTCAAATCAACATAGGTCGGAGTTCTCTCTCTCTTATTGTTTCTTTTTTTTTTTTTTTATATCTATATTATTAATTTTTTTTTTTACCAACACACTCTTTTTATTTTCTCTCTTTTTTTTTTTTTTCTCACTTTCTCTCTTCTTCTCTCTTTTTTTTACTCTTTTCTCTCCATCTTTTTTTTTTTTCAATTCTGTTTTTTTTTAGCAAAAGGGGGCTGACATCATCTTTTATTCACCCTCATTTTTTTGTATGATCCCTTGGTGGATGGAACTTGGGATTGTCACCATCTTCCCCACACTTAGACTTTTGTGAAAAGTCAAGTGTGCAAGGTCCGGTCTCCTCTTGAGCATGTTCCATCACCCATGAACATCATAACCTTTTTTTTTTTTTTGATGTAGCCCTCATGTTCTCGAAGCGCCGCATGCCTCTTTGTTCTTTTTAATCGATCTCCACCTGAAATGGTTAGCGACAAGAATACCCAAGGTGCATACTAACTTGATAACATGTTCTTGCTTTTATTAATAAGAAGAGAGAAAGACTTTTTTTATGATAGTCCGGGGTATCTCCCCGGCAAAGGCTTTCTTTATGGTCGTAAGCTTGACCGTGGGGAAAACATCCTGCGGTGATGGTGGTGAAATTCCCGGTTTCACCACTAAGAATTTAGCATTACGCTCAAGCCGCAAGGTTAGCGTCATCATGCTACTACGAGACTTGCAACCATTCTCTTAAAAAGGTTTACAAAGAGAACCAAGAGATGGTTGTGATCTTCGTCGAAGCACTCGGCTAGAAGCAAGACAAACTCAAGAAGACCCAAAGGTGAGCATGTAAGAGTCTCAATTGACAATTTGTTATGCTCAAAAACAGATTTCCACTTGGTCTCAAGAGTTGTCGCTTCGTGCATGTCCGTGGCACATGAGGGTTTATCCTCAAAAGATGTGACATGAAGGACGAACATTGAATCTTGACCATTGTCAAGAACAATGTTTTATCGCCGTAAGGGACATGACTTGTGTTCGAGTGAGTGAGAGCGACAAGTGTTTTCGTTTCACTAAGATGCGGAAGCAACATGGGTGAAGTTTAAGCGAGTTATGAACTTTGCCTCCTCGAACGGGTTTTGGTTGGGAAGATGCTTCGCCTTTGGGATGTCTAGGTGTGAGAGGCGGAAGCATTTTTTCCCAACTTCTCATCACGGCTCCCCTCTATAGGTTTTTCGTGAAAAAGCTTTTTTCAAGAGGGTAGCCTATGAGAAGATCAAAACCAAGGATGGGATAGATATGGAAGTCTAAAAGCGCACCTCGGTTTACGAGGTTCCATCAAAGCATCCTTGAATTCAATCACGAACTCCGAAGGGACGAAGCATTCCTTCCTTCGGTGTTCGTGGTTCGGAGAGGGCTCAATAGTCGGTTCCAATGGCGGTACTAGAAATGGCTCGACCGATGAGGGCTCCTCAACACTTGAAATGCCATTAATGTGGAGGGGAAAATGTTCTACAACGGGAGAAGCAAGCTTCTCTAGGATGTGTTCAAGGATTTTCCTATGTTCCATTGTTGGTTTATGTGCAAACGACTCTCCAACGGTCATGTCAAGGCATAAGGCAGCGTCCATGTCAAGACCCGAACAAAAGATATGCAAAAGCACACTGTCGGGTAATGACAAGTCTAGGCCAACATGTATAAACATTATAAATCTGGCCTAGGCTGCACCTATGGACTCCTTCTCATCCTATTTGAAATCGAGGATTGTCCTTGGTTGGCATTGATGTGGAAGAATGCTAGACAAAAATTGTCTTTTTGAGTTCTTCTCACCCCCCATTCAAACTTTCTAACGACAATAGTGTACTATTGTTTTGTTTTTCCCTATGAGGGAGAGCGTAAAAACAAATTCCACATGTGAGTTTCTTGGATCATGCCAGAATGCTAAGGCATGATCATAATTCCTCGAAATCTCGTAGGTGGCAACCTAGATTTTCAAAATGGTCACCAGAGATGGAGTGCCCGAACCAAAAGTTTTTTTTTTTTTTTTAAATTAGGGTGAGTTCATAGCCGGATAAAAATTTTGGTTTTGAAAAAAGATTGTGGCTCTTGTGAACTCCCCATTGAAGCAAAAGGTTTTTTGAAATGGAGTAGGCTTCATTTTGAAAAAGAAAAATAAATAACTATTTTTTTTTTTGGATACAACACACGGGTGCTCTAGGCTCGAGAGAGAGAATTACGACTACCGTCCCCGGCAACGGCGCCAGAAATGCTTGTTGACGTTTCTTAACGTATGCGTAAGAATCCGCAAGCGCACGGAATTGTCGTTATAGCATTTCACCCGAAGTATTCAGGGTATCGTATTTCCACGAGGAACGGTTGTGTGATTACTCTCTAAACAGAGTCACCCTAGGATAACTATGGGTGGTGAGGTATCTTTATGGGCTCAAACTCTCTAGCAGGGATCACTTGGCTGTTATGTCCTTACTTCGGGCACCGGCAATCGCCCAAACCGGGATGGAGACCGGCAATTACCACCGCGCCACGCCTGAACGTGGGGGATTACAAGGGACGGGCAAGGCTGTCATGACCCAGCCGCCTACCCCCTCAACCGTTGGATGCGCCACAAAAGATAGATAACCCCTAGCCTAGACACCACGTCTACACTAGTGATTATTACTCCAGCGTGTATACAAGGCTTACCCGTCCCCGGGGTCCTTCTACTAGAGCAATGCCCCGAAGGAACAACTATCAATCCTGCAAGTCTATAACAGCTAGATAATATGCTTAAGAGTAATAAGCCAAAAGAGGGACACAACCATTCTTACCCAAAATGATTAGAAGGTTGTAGAGGTACAAGCGTGGCGGGTGCCGACAAGTCCGGCACTCCGGCCACCCGAGATCCGCAATGCACCGGGGGTACACCGGGACTCCATGGAGAAGAGGCGAAGCCCTCTTCTAGCCTTCCCTCTCTCACTCTCCATTAGAACTAAGGAGGAAGAAGACTAAGAGTGGAGTGGGAGCTTCTTCCTCTCTTCTACATTGTGGCTCCTCCTTGTGTTGTGTATGAATTGGTGTGTTGAATGGAGGAGGAGAGGCCCTCTACTTATAGGATGAGAGGAGGGGGCTAAATGCAAATCTACCACCATCAGTGTACCAAACTGACCTCCTCCCGGCGTCCGAGGTTCGGTGAACGTGGCAACCAATACCGCTATACCACTTTTTCGGACCTTGATTGCACCGCCAGAGAAGACCGGGACCGTTTGGCAAGCCCTTGAGGGTGCGGCCGCACCCCAAGGTGTGGGCGCACCAAGATCTAGGCCGATTGGGCTCAAATTTTGTGAGCTTGTCCATTTCGTCGTTAGCTTCGTTTTGGCGGGCGGTACAACAAAACGGAGTTCGTATGAAGAAGTTATGCCTAAAATACTAAACCCATGTCATGTGGCCTAATGTCATTTCATGTTGGATTTGGGTTTCCACTTCTTGGGCTTATGTATAGATGTTGATATTCATGTTTATGGGCATTTCTCCTCTCTTCTCCTTGCTTTGCTTATGTCCATTTAGGGCCTTGTTTATTCTTTATACGTTTTCCTTTACTTTTTGGCCCAAAATGTATATGTTTCCAACATTGTCCCGCAAAACAAGTGAAGTACCAAAACTTGTGGAAAATGGTTAGCTCAAATCCCTATTACTATTGTGTTTTGGTGGTTTTATACTAATGTTGACGGTATAAAATATGTAGTTAATGACCATCAACAAACATGACATGATACAAGTATGCCAATCTTACGCCTACCTAGAGCTTCAGAAAAGCCTTATATAGTTGGTAGGCAAAAGAAAGGCAAATCAAAGCCTTTGGTGAGGAACAAACCACATACATACTTGAGCGATCGAGAGATCATTTGAGGAACTACTTTCTTTGCAAAAAAAAAAAAATTCAAAACCTCCGGATTGATAGTTGCTCAAAAGGATGAAAGATAAGCGAGTCTGTTGGCCCATTCTATCTTGCAACCGCCCAAGACTTGAGACGCCTAAAAAGCCCCACAAATGACTCAAGGTAATAAAGGGTGGATAAACATGCCATTTTATTCAAACAATAGTAGAACTTTTTGATATAAGCATGGCACTCTTAAAACGTAATCGGCATAGTAGCAACTCCCCGATCAACAACCAAGTACCTATCTTTTTGCTCGAGGACGCGCAAAGGGTAAGCTTGGGGAGTTTGTTGACGGTCACGAATCGACATATTTTTACCGTCAACATTCTACCATAAAAGGGGTGAAACTATATATTTTCATACTCATATACATTAACTATTGACATATTTCCACTTGTAGTGCACAAATAAATGTTTTGCAGGATTTATATAAAAAACAAGTGGAATATGCACCAAAAGGTGCCTCCCCTCGAAAGCGCATTTTAGAAGACATTCAACCCAAGGGAGAAAAGGCCCAAACACGACGCAACCTAGGCCAACAACCGACACTCAAAGATCTTCTCCGGCCCGTAACCGTGCGAGGACCGAAGCCTGTGCCCGGCCCGAGCCCCCGGCACGGCACGCGCGCCAAGGCTTAGGCCGCTGTTGGCATTTGTTAAGTGCTAAAAGAATATTAAGGATTCTCGCAAGCGCCACAGAACACCTACCATTGTAGCTTTTCCCTAGGATGAGTATTCTAGAGTATCGTATCCACAAGGAAGCTTTGGCTAAAGAATTCTAATAAGTCACAATCATGTATCCACTAACTTAGCAAACCACTAGACTAAAGTGAGGAGGTAATTGATAAAGAGTAAGTAAATAACAAAGAATAAAATAATAACATACCTAAGATTATAAAAGAATAACTAAACTAATCAAGAGGTCAAAGGGAGAGATCAAGGTTCCTTTGTACTTCTCTATTACTTAGGTTCTACGATAGCAATCACACCATAACACTTCGGGACATCAGAACACTAGCCACAAAAAGAGATGAGAAGGGGGCTAGGAAGCTCCGACTACGGTCCTACAAACACCAACCCGAACGTGGTGGAATACATCGCCATCGTGGTCACCACCACCTGGGGCTACCACAAACTATCCATGGGGTTGGGTGCAATCTCAGGTAATCTATAGCCTAGACACCATGTCTATACTATCGATTACTACTCTAGCTACCATGAATAACTAGAGCCCTCAATACGAGCGGAGATCCCATGCAATAGTATAACAACTATACTAACCATATATGAAAGATATGGAAGTAAATAGAGAAGATAAATATATGAATTATAAGTCTTACAAGGAAAGGATATAAGACATACCAAACTCAGAGACATCTCCTTAACTAGAGCATAACTCCACTCTCCTTTACTCTTGATTAGATCTAATCTAGATCTAATCTACTTCTAATTACATGGCTAATCTACTTTTAATCTACTTCTAATTCACTAATCCCTGAGAGAGAGGTGATCCTTACATTGGGATCCCTCTACAACTGAGAGATAATGAATAGAATGAATTAGGGTTTCACCCTGGGTCAGGGGGTCTTCTTATATAGGCCTTGGCGATGAACAATAGCCCTTGGATCAAACCGACCTTGGCAATGGTGTAGATACAACCTCAAGGTCGGTTACAAACCGACATAAAAAAATATGAGCCTGATTGGTGGACTTAGCCCGGCGGCCGCCGTGATTGGCCCTGGCGGCCGCCAGGGTCTTGTGGCCAATTCGTGTCTCCCTTCTTCTCCGGTGTCTTCTAGTATCTTTTAGAGTGTTTTAGTCCATATTTTGGGTTGAGTTACTTCACGGACAAGTCTTGTCATCGTATGGGATGTAAACTCTTAGATTTCTCACCGCTCTTGTCTCGCAATTATTTGTTAAGTCCCTCAGAAGATATAAATCACCAAAGCTCATAGAATTATGTTAGTAAAACCCTAGTCTATGTTGATATTCATTTTATGCCCTTATTTCATGTTTAGTTGACTATTAATATTATGCTATAATAGGTGTCAACAGCCGCCCCGATCCAAACTTCGCGAGGCGGTGCAATAAGTGACTAGGAGGGCGGTGCGCTTGGTCGGTTCATGGTGCAAAGGTACTGGGACGCCTGACATGGTCGGTTTAGGTGGTAGATTAGCACTTAGCCCCCCCTCTCTCACTTGTATAAGTAGGCCTCCCATCTCCCTCTCTCAACACAAACCACACAAGGAGCTCTACCTCACTCACTACCTCACTCTCCACCTCTTCACTTCACACTTCTTCTTCTTCTTATTATTCTTTGGCTAGTATTTGGAGTAGAAGCTACAAGGAGGGCTTGTCTCCTAAGAAGAAGAGCTTTGGTAATATATCTTATTTGTGGAGAATTCTTCTTATTGCAAGTTCCTATTCTATTATCTTGGCCTAACATTTGAATTAGAGTATAGTCACGTTCATATTATAGTCTTGATGCATGAACTAGCATATAGTTTGGGTGTCTTGATCTTGACATGTTCATATTTGTTCTACATGAATCACATTGCCAACATGATTATAGTTGGGTTAACGGTTCGTCGTTCCTTCGGGTTTGCTTGTGTCCTAGTCCGTCCATCCGTAGGGTGGGGATCTGAGGGGGACATGAGTAGTTGTCTTGTATGCTCGGGCGTGGTGCCCGGATGCCTGATGACCTTCGAATATGACGGCATGCCACAGTTGTGGGAGTAGGCGGCTGGGTCATGACAGCTTAGTCCGTCCTTTGTAATCCCCCCACGTGTGTATCGTTGTGTAGGAGTTCGTAAATGCCTCTCTTCGGGCCGTATGGCTCGGGTGGTCTCTCTGTTAACTTAGACATAACCATTCTTATATCATGTGCACTTGTGATACTAACTATATTCATTTGTACTTGGCCAAGACTAGAAACATTAACTTACTCCATAGATTATTCATTTATTCTTTTTCTATTTTCTTTATCCTTCTGAGGTATCTCTCTAGATGTGTGTCACACTATCTTGAAAACCAATATGTTTACCCCTGTGTGGTCAAGTTGGTCATCGTGTACGTGTACTCTTGTATTTTAGGTGCCATGCTAGCTTCTTACATACATGCCTTCCTTTGGGAAAATATAAATAACGATACCCTGAATACTTCCGGGTGAAATGCTACAATGATAGATCCGTGCGCTTTGCGGATGAAAATCTATTATGGCAAGGTCTATCACCGCCGATGTTTCTAGTGTGATCACCGACATGGTGGTTTCACTCGGGAATGTCGGCGGCGCATTTCGGGCGCCGTTATTAGAGATGGGTTCTAAACCTGTTTCTAGTGATTGCGCTAAGAAATGCCAACAGCCGCCCTCCGCCGCCCATGTGCAGATCCGGCTGCCGCCCGCCTCCGCCCCCGCCCATGCCACGCCCGCCGCCGCCGCCTGCCCGGAGGAGGAGGAAGGAAGGAGAAGGGGAAGTTGAGAAGGAGGAGGAGAAGGGGGGAGGAGGAGGAAGGAGAAGGGAAGGAGAAGGGGGGAGGAGGAGGAAGGAGAAGGGGAGGAGGAGAAGGGAAGGAGAAGGGGAGGAGGTGGTACTTTGCTCGCCGCTCGCCGCCGGCCGCCTCCGAGATGCCGACGCCGCCGCCTCATTTGTTTTGATCCCGACGAGGAGGAGGAAGGAGAAGGGAAGGAGAAGGGGAGGAGGAGGAAGGAGGAGAAGGGGAGGAGGAGGAGAGGAGGAGGAGGAGGAGGAGGAGAAGGGGAGGAGGAGTAGGAGGAGGAGGAGGAGGAGGAGAAGGGGGAGGAAGGGGAGGAGGAGGTGGAGGAGGCACTTTGCTCGCCGTTGCCCCATACTCGACAACGCCAAAGGTGAGGCACTTTGCTACTCTTAGTAGTAGTGGTAGTTGTAGTAGGATGTGAATGTGAATGTGAATGTGTATATGCAAATGTGAATGTGAATGCGAATGTGGTGGTTGGCCATTGTGCCATCAGATTTTTTGCAGGTTTCGAAAACCTCACCGTACAGGGGAGGTGCTGCCAAAATTTTCAATTGACACTAACTAGCTTGTTCCCTTTTTATGCAGGGAAGGACGTGTTGTAGCCGATCGTCTTCCTTGCCACTGCTAGCCTGACTCCACCTACACCCAAGGTATAACCACTCTTTCCGTCTTGTGTTCTAGTATCGCGTAACCTGGTTAGGCGTCTCCTGTTCGAAAGAGATACAATTGGAAGTATGCAGATCTCTGCATATGTATAACCGTATCTCTTTCGAATCGTCCACGTTTTTTGGACGGCCCGTGGATGTGTAGATGGTGTTAGTTTTCATGGTCTGCTTCGATCCGAGACGAGTTTTGGCATCACCTCCCTGGTGTTCTTCGGATACACAACCTCCCTTTCGGGACGTGTATTTGGAGAACAGCGGGGAGGTGCTGCCGAAATTCTGTCTCGGATCGAAGCAGACCATAGAAACTGACATCATCTACGCATCCTCGGGCGGGATTAGGACCTATCTTCTCCTATTAGATAGTAAGGTCGTAGTGTAGACCCGATGTACTCTTATATTACTCGTGTGTGTGTATGTTAGAGGATGGATGACCGTGAGTGGATGTACACTGGCCGCTCGGCTTATGGACAGCGGACCAATGAATGGCTCAACAAGACCAATGATTTCTTGAAACAAACATTTCGCCATGCGGAACCGATAAAACTTGGTGTCCCCGGGCAGTTAGCTTGTCGAATAGGAAGCAAAGCAGTCAAAGGACAAAGCATGGGCAAACATCTTGGCAAGTTCGATTTATGCTAGGCTACACCCGATGGATCTGTCATGGTGAAGCCAGGCGTATGAGAGATGAGGTCATGAGACAACGTATCGAGGATTTGGATGGTGATGGTCAGATGCGGCAGCTTAGCATCCCCGGTAAAATCCTATGGTACCTTCCATTCATACCGAGGATCCAACGGCTTTACATGACCGAGCAGTCCGCAACACAGATGACGTGGCACAAGAAAGGAGTTCGATACAAGCCGGACATGATGGTACATCCTGCCGATGGTGAAGCGTGGAAGCATTTTGATGACAAGTATCCTGAGAAGGCACAGGAGGCTCGTAATGTACGTGTTGCGCTGGCAACAGATGGGTTCAATCCTTATGGAATGATGGCTGCCCCCTACACTTGTTGGCCCGTTTTTGTTATCCCCCTCAATCTCCCCCCCGGCATCCTCCTTCAACGGCAGAACATATTCTTGTCATTAGTAATTCCAGGACACTCGGGGAAGAGTATGGGTGTGTTCATGGAGCCTGTGATTGATGAACTGATCAAAGCTTGGGATGAAGGGGTATGGACATATGACCGAGCTATGAAGAGAAACTTCAGGATGTATGTTTGGTACTAGTACTCCATGCACGACTTCGTGGCATATGGCATATTCTGCGGTTGGTGTGTTCACAGCAAGTTTCCATGCCCTCTATGCATGACAGCTGTGATGTTCACTTGGTTGAAGAAGGGTGGCAAGTTTTCTTCATTCGACAAACATCGACAATTCCTCCCAGCTGAGCATGCATTTAGAGTTGACACGAAGAACTTTACAAAAGGTGTAGTAGTCACAGACCCTGCACCAGAGATGATGACACGTGCCATGATCCGTGCTCAGTTAGACGCTCTCGTGGTCAAAGAAGGAGGCACTAAGTTTGTGGGATATGGTGTGGAACATGCATGGACTCATAAGTCGGGCTTGGAAGGGCTCCCCATGATGACCTTCTCTGTCCACACTACATTGATATGATGCACACTAAAAAGAATAACGCCGAGACACTATTTGCAACAATCATGGACACTGATAAGTTAAAGGACAATGTTAAGGCTAGAGTGGATCTGAAAGAGTTATGCGACCGACCAAAGCAAGAAATGCAGCCTCCTAGAGGCCGCAAGGGTTGGACAAGACCTAAGGCTGATTTCGTGCTTAGTAGGCCCCAAAGGAGGGAAGTACTAGAATGGTTCCAAAACTTAATGTTCCCTGATGGGTATGCAACGAATCTAAGGAGGGGAGTGAACTTGTCTACTCTGCGAATCAATGGGCTCAAGAGTCATGACTACCACATATGGATTGAGCAGATTCTTCTGGTGATGGTTCGAGGCTATGTCCCAGATCATGTCTGGCAAGCGCTTGCAAAGCTGAGCTATTTCTTCCGCCAGCTTTGTGCCAAGGAGCTATTGTTGACGGTCACTAACGACATATTTTTCCCGTCAACTTACTACCACAAAGGGAGTAAAACTATACCTTTTTATACTCATATACATTTATTACTAACATATTTCCACTTGTAGTGTCCAAAATGTATTTTGTAGTATTTATAATAAAAACAGGTGGAAATACGACCAAAAGGCGCCACCCTGGAAAGCGTACTTTCAAGGAACATCGAGCCCAGGGTGGAAATGGGCCAAAACAGACAAAGTGGACCAAGCCAAGCCCACACTACAACTTTTTCGGGACGAAGGGACGATGGCCCACCAAGACCTGGGCCGACCCGAGCCCAAAGGGGTGCGGCCGCACCCCAAGGTGCGCCCGCACCCTCTTGGGGGCGGTTCGAGCCCAGGTTCGACGTGGTGGTGCAATAAGTTACCTGGAGGGCGGTGCGGTGGTGTGCTGGCCGGTTCACTGTACCTAGACGTGTCCTTGAGGTCGGTTTAGGGGTATTAGGGTCTTTTAGCTCCTCTCCCATGTGTATAAGTAGCTCCCCTCTCCTCCTTCTTCCACACACACCATTTGGAGTCACCTACACCAGCACCACTTCACTCTCCACCACCTCTTCTTCTTCTTCTTCTTTGGTTAGAATTGGAGTAGAAGAGCTACAAAGGAGGAGCTTGTAATCTAGAAGAAAGTGAGCTTTGGTAATATACATCTTCCATGGATCTTTCTCCTATTTGCAAGTTCTATTTCTATGATCATGGTCTAACTTATGAATTAGAGTATAGTCTTGTTCATGTTATAGTGTTGATATATGAACTAGCATATAGTTTGCATATCATAATCTTAGCATGTTCATATTCGTTCTTCATCGATCATCATATGCATAACATGATTCTAGATGGGATAACGGTTCGTCGTTCTTTCGGCTTTGCTCTTGTCTTAGTCCGTCCATCCGTATGGTGGGGATCCTGGGGGGACAAGAGTAGTGCTCTAGTACGCGGGCATGGTGCCCGGGTATTACGACACCTTCGAATATGAGAGCATATACCACGGTCGTGAGGGTAGGCGGCAGGGTCGTGACAGCCTTGTCCGTCCCTTGTAATCCCTCCACGTTCGCATGTAATGTAGGAGTTCGTAAATGCTTCCCATTAGGCCGGATGGTACCGGGGAGTCTCCCTGTTATCCTAGACATAACCATGCTTATATTGTGTTAGCATATGATCCGAACTATTCATTTGTATGACCATGACTAGAATACATTAGAACACTCCATAGGTTATTCATTTATTCTTTATCTATTTTCTTTATCCTTCTAAGGTGGATTCCAATGTGTGTGTCACACTATCTATGAATCGTATTGCTTACCCCTGTTATGATCAAGTTGGACTTAGCGTACACACATTCCATCATCCAAATGCCATGCTAGCTTCTTATATACAAGCCTTCCTTTGGGAAAATATAAATAATGATACCCTGAATACTTCCGGGTGAAATGCTACAATGATAGATCCGTGCGCTTGCGGATGAAATATCAACTATGGCAAGATCTATCACCGTTGATTGAAAGTGCGTTATCACCGACACGGTGGTTCCACTTAGTGATATCGACGGCACGTTTCCTAGCGTCGCCATTAGAGATGGGTTCTAAACCTGTTTCTAGTGATTGCGCTAAGAAACGCCAACAGCTATCTAAGACCTTGGTAAAAGAAATGGAAAAAATGGCACCTGTGTTGCTCTGTAAGTTGGAGCAGATCGTCCCACCAGGCATGTTCAATCCGATGCAGCATCTAATTTTGCACCTCCCGTATGAGGCGCGAATGGGGGGGCCTGTGCCGTGGCATTGGTGCTATGCGATTGAGAGAGTCCTAAAGACCGTTCGCATTTTAAAAAAAACCGGAAATAAAGGCAAGATCGAAGGTTCCATCACCGAGGCATCTTGTCTCGAGGAGGTGTCAAACTTCACAACAACATACTATGCCGACAACCTTCCTTCCGTGCATAATCCACCCCCACGTTACAATGCCAGCGAAAATGAATTGACCCTCAGCCTTTTTCGAGGGCAACTCGGAAGCGCAAGTGAAGGGACCAATGTGCACTTGGCAACTGAAGAGTGGTGTAGTATCATGGTATATATACCGATCAACCTGGATGAAGTGGAGCCTTACATGTGGTAAGCCACTATTCTTAATAAACTCGTTCTTGAGTAGCCACTATTCTACTTCCAACTCCCTTGTGTCTCGTCACTACAGGGAATTTCTCCACTGCTTCTGGCGTGGACGAAGGCGACCTAACCAGCAGCAATGTGAGACCCTTCTTAAATAGGGCGCGGGAAGGGGAAGGCCAGATTTTATTTTGTGGTTCAGACGCAAGGTACTGTCCAATTTAGCTCGTACTTTGTTTTAACAAGTTCCATTTACGTGTGATTGATATGATACTGCGCCTTGCAGGCCCAAACCGATGCGTCTGTGAGTGCCGAGTTGAGGCAGGTTGCCGGTGGCTTTCAATATAGGGTCAGGTCATTTAATGCTTATGACATGAATGGATATTGCTTTCACACAACAAGGCACGAGCAAAGTCGGCCCAATCGAAAAACCACAAATTCAGGTGTTTTCACGCCCAGCATCGATGGGGTCGAGTTCTATGGAAGAGTGGAAGAAATATATGAACTCGAGTTTCATGGCTACACACGTTTTAATCCTGTCATATTCAAATGCCATTGGTTTGATCCTGAACAAACAAGATGGACCCCTAATCTTGGGCTAGTTGAGGTCCGACCGGACTCCGTCTACCAAGGTTGGGATGTCTAGGTCGTGGCTCAATAGGCCACACAAGTTTATTATATGTCATACCCATGCCAAGATGATGAGCGTCTTAAGGGTTGGGATGTTGTGACCAAGGTAATGCCACACGCTAAACTACCTCTCCCAAATAATGAAGATTACAACTTTGACCCGAACACATATGCCGGAGAGTTCTTTCAAGAAGATGGACTACCAGGGAGTTTTGAGATAGACATAACTGGGCTGATGGGAATGGTAGTAGACAATGAAAGGGAGGTTGACGAGGAGGAGGGAGATGAGGTTCAAAATGTGAAGGACCTAGAATTACTTCGGTGATTGCAATTAGGCGAGGACATTGATGAAACTCCTCCACCTAATGATCAAGCTAGTACCAGTCTTGATGCTGATTGTTGGTATTTATTAAGTGCTAAAAGAATATGGAGGTTCTGCAAGCGCACAGAATACCATTGTAGCTTTTCCCTAGGAGAGTATTCTAGAGTATCGTATCCACAGGGAAGCTTTGGCTAAAGAATCTAATAACTCGCAATCATGCATCTACTAAATTAGCAAATCACTAGACTAAAGTGAGGGGGTAAATGATAAGATAGGAGTTATGAGTAATATCACACACTAGAGAATTCCATGATAAATGTATAGCTAGCAAGTTAAGAGGACAGCGGGAGAGATCGAGGTTCCTATATACTCTCTATAACTTAGGTTCTATGACAGCAATCATACTAATGCACTTTGGAGCAACAGATCCTTTCCAACTCTTGAGAAAGACTGGGAAGAAGGTAGTTGGGAGAAGGCTGCAAAAAAGCTCTACTTAAACACCAACCCGAACGTGGTGGAATACAAAGGCCTAACAGAGCTGTCACCCCAGGGGGCTACCACAACTAACCGTGGGATTGGGCGCAATCTCAGGTAACCTATAGCCTAGACACCAAGTCTATGCTATCGATTACAACTCTAGCTACCGCGAATAACTAGAGCCCTCAATACGAGCGGAGATCCCATGCAATAATATAACAACTATACTTAACCAAATATGAAAGACATGGAAGTGAATAGAGAAGATAAATATATAAATCATAAGTCTTCCAAAGTAAAGATACAAGACATACCAAACTCTGTAGACATCTCCAGAATCGGAGCGTAGCTCCACTCTCCCTAACTCTCTAATTGCTAATCTACTACATTAGAGAGTCTAACCCTAATTTTCTAGTGGAGAGAGGTTGTCCTCACATTGGGACACCTCTATGACCAACAGGTCAAGAGATAAAGAATAGAATGAGATAGAATGAATTAGGGTTTAACCCTGGGGTCAGGGGGTCTTCTTATATAGCACTTGGCAATGAACAGGGACCCTTGGATCAAACCGACCTTCAACAACGGTGTAGATACAACCTCAAGGTCGGTGGTAAACCGACATACAAATCTGAGACTGAACGGTGGGACCCACCTGGCGGCCGCCTAAATGGCTCTGGGCGTCGCCCGTGGGATGAGATCATTTTGTGATCTCCCTTCTCTTGGTGTCTTCGGTATCTTCTAGAGTGTTTTAGTCCACATTTCGGGTTGAGTTACTTCACGGTTAAGTCTTGTCATCGTATGGGATGTAAACTCTTATGTTTCTCACCGTTCTTCTCTGCTTTTCTCTGTTAGTCCCTGCAAAGTCATAGAATACCAAAACTTGTGGAAATATATTAGTTAGACCCCTAGACTTATGTTGATATCCATCTTAAGCCCTTATTTCATGTTTAGTTGACTATTAATATTATGCTATAACAGTGTCAACACTGATATCGACATGCATGACAGTGATGATGAGACTTATGATCCAGATAATCCGGATCATGATGACTATTTCTAATACATGTAATACTATGTTACCTTCAAGTTATATTTGTTTATTTTGCATCTATTTCTAAGTACATCCTTTTCATTGCGCATGTCTTTCTAATTATGTTTTGTTTATTTTGAATGTGATTGAAAAAAGATGGCATCGGGCACAAAAGATTTGGCGGCCTTGTACAATAAGGCCATAGAGGTAGTGATGGGAGGAGGAGGAGGAGGAGGACGCCAGGGGGGTAGTAGACGACCACAGGGCCAGGGCAGTCAGGGTCGCCGAGCTCCTCAGCCACCACGGGAGCCAACATCGCCCGCCTCTGAGGAGGAGGAGGAGGAGGAGGAGGAGGAGGAGGAGGAGGAGGTGGTGGACGAGGACGGGGGCGGGAGCAGGGACGAGAACGAGGACGAGGGCGAGGGTGAGGGCGAGGACGAGGACTTGGGCGGGAGCGGGAGCAGGGACGAGGTCGACGAGGCAGGGATGGAGGACGCAGGCACTTCCGCTTCCATGCTACGAGTGTACAAGAGAGGTCCCTCAAGGCTCCCGGGGAGGCCCATAGCTTTTGAGAACCACCCGTTCATTGGACCCGCTAGTGATATGTAAGTTACTTTGCATGTTGTCGTGGTCTAATACCACGGTCACAGTAATCGACTGGCAAGTGTGTGCTCTGATGGCCAAGTTCAAGGGACACAAGACACAAGAAGTATACTGGTTCGGGGCAATCGGCACCCTAGTCCAGTCAGAGTCACTATGTCTGAGCTTGGGAGCTCGTAGAGGGGTGGCTACAAGCTGGTCGAGAGAGGGAGCGAGCTCCCAGGTCTCTATGATTGAGGCAGATGCCAATATCGTGGCCGGTGAGCTAAGTGCTTTGCGTTGCTTCGAATGGCTTTCAGTGACCTACCTCTCCCGGTGGCCATCGTGCCCCTTTTATAGTCCAAGGGGCGTACAAAAAGATGCCACGGGGGAGGACTTGGAAGGAGGGGTAAAATATAAAAAGCGTGGTAGTGGCAGGGCACGCGGGTCTGCCCGGCTGGCAGGGTCGCCGTCGCCCTTCGCCAGTAGCTTGTCCTCCTACTCTGGCGTGGCGTGGAGGAGGCGGCGTGGGAATCCCGTCGTTCGGAGCCGAGGCTGGGCAAGCTCCCCGAGCTCGTAGGCTCGTAATGATGGCTGGCATGCTCGATTACGCCTCACTCGAGTATTACGACGGGGAGGCATCCCATCGGTCGTCGGGTGCACGGGCGGACAAAAAGGGGGGCCCGCGGCGCCGGGCGCAGGGCAGGACAGCCGGGCGCGGGCAAGAAAACGTGTGGACACGAGCTCGATCGGAGCAATGATTCCTTTGTCCATAGCGCTTGGCGTGGCTCGAGCCCGACTTGGCGGGTCGGGCGCCGCGTGCGCTGGAGGTGGATCCCGTTGGCCGGTGTCACAGCCTGGGCCGTATCGCAGCGATGTAGCTGTAGCGCTCGATTGCGCCTAGATGCCGACACTATAGATCGGACTTTACTTGTCTTGAACGGTCGGATGAACGAGTGGGACCGGAGTCCTGTGAGCTCTCGAGCTCGTATTGGTCAAGCTCGAGATCGCACGAGTCAGAGATCGGTGAGCGGTCTTCGAGCTCATGCGAGGCAGAGCTTGGACATACGACCTGAGCTCGCGCGAGGCTGAGATTCTGGAATCCGTCGCTGGTGAGCTTCACAGCGTGCTTGACGAGCTGCGCGAGCTATTCTTTTACCGGTTGGCGGATCGGCGTGCCCCGATGACACCGTGTCGGTGTCTAGGGCAGGGTCGAGTCCCATTGACGATTAGGCGCATGACCATTTTGCCGCCCACGCCTGCCCGGATGCACGCCCGCGCAGGGCCATCATTACTTTCGTTGTCTTGCGATTGGCGGGCGCGAGCTGGGCATCCCGGCTGAGATGTCGCGTCAGTAGTCACCGATGGCAGCCCGCGGCTATGGGGCGTGTTGACGGTAACCAACTACATATCAAACACCGTCAACATACACCAAAACAACCTAGAAATAGGGTTTATAAACTAACAAATTCCATAGTTTTTGTGTATAATTGGTTTTGCAGGTACACCACAAGACATGCACACTTTTGGCCAAAATATAAAAGAAAAGAATAAATAAAATCATAAATAGAAAAAGGCGAAAAGTAACAAATGGCAAGCCAATGCAACTCACCTCGGATGAGCCACGTTCCATGTCATACACAACATGTCCAGCCCAACACACGAAAGGCGATGCCGGGACGAACCGGGCCCAGCCCGGGGGGCTGGCGCGCTTACAGCGCACCACGGGTGCGCCGCACCACCACTCGACATCCCAGGCCCGGTCTTCGTGAGGCGGTTCATTCACTCCAGAGAACGTCAGTGCGAGGTGTGCCAGTTGGTGAACCCTAAAACCGACCATTCTTGGTCGGTTTGGACACAATGGAGGCGAGGTGACATTTTTCAAAGACCCCCCTCTACTCAAGCTATAAAAGGAGACCCCCTACCTCTTCCTCACAAGACATCAAGCAAGGAGGATCCACATATTTGAGCAAAAGAGTAGATTAGTCTTCTTTTCATACTTTCAATTCTAGAGAGTGAGAGAGGGAAGAGCTAGAAGAAAGCTTGGTTTCTTCTACCGGGAGTTGTCGGTCCACCCCGGTGTTCCGCGGTTCCTAGGAGGTCGGAGTGCGGACTTGCTTGCACGCTTCACTTGTGTACCTCTACAAGCTACTTACACTTTGGTAAGAAGTTTGTGTTCAACTTTCGGCTTATCACTTTTCAAGCATATTTATCTTAGCGGTTATCAACTTACGGGATTGATAGTTCGTTCATTCGTTAGTCCTTGGTGAAGGAACCCTTTGACCGGGAACCCCGCCAACATCGGGGGGCGTGGACCGGTAGTGCAAACATGGTGTTTGGACTAACGTTCACCTATCTTTTTGCGGCACATCCTACGATCGAGGGGGTAGGGCGGCGGGGTCATGACAGCCTTGTCCGTCCCTTTGTAATCCCCCATGTTCGGGTGTGTTGTAGTGCTAATTGCCGAAGCTGCCCCGGTTGGTGCGTTGGCCGGTGCCCGGTAAGGAGATAACAGCCATAGAAATCCCCGCCCGATAATATAAGCCCATAAAGACACCTCACCACTCTTAGAACTTAACCTTGCCTAGGGTAGACACTTTGGACGTAAAGCGCTCTGCATAAACCGCCCCTGTGAAATTTTACGATACCACCGCTACCACGGGTGAAGTGCTACAACGGTATTTCCGTGCGCTTGCGGACTTTGCGGCTTTTCGCTAAGAAACACCAATAAGCATTTCGGCGCCCGTTGCGGGATAGTTATTGTAGTTGTATTTTGGACCTAGTCGACCCGTGTGCCTAGATCCTCCAAAGAAAACAAAAAAATATATCCAATGGAGCAACCTACCCTTCATACCTATTCCGCTCCTAAGGGCGAGCTCTTAGAACCACACAAATCCTCAAAGCCAATCACGGCTTCAGAATTTGAGCTGCCCGGCTTCATAGCCATGGTTCGGGCCCAAGCCTTTTTAGGCTTGGAATATGAAAACCCATATCAACACCTTCGGGAGTTTGAGCGACTCTGTGCTTGCCCCGACAATTGCGGGCATGACACACGAAAACGTTGCGGTGGAAGTTGTTCCCATTCTCTCTCACAGAAAGAGCGAAACAATGGTACGCCCACAACGTAGGGTTGGTAAATGGAGAATGGGAAGAATTGCGACATAGGTTTTGCCTCGCGTTCTATCCCTTGTCCAGAATCGCGGCCCTGCGACAAGAGATACTCAACTTCCAACAAAAAGAGGGTGAAACCATAGGTGCAGCCTGGGACCATTTTTCCACTCTTACCAGATCCGGCCCAGATCTGTCCATTCTGAACCATGTGCTGTTACAGCATTTCTTGCTAGGTTTGGATAGAGCAACTGCCCTACTACTTGATATAGCTGTCGGAGGGTCGTTTTCACATAAAATCCCAGCGGAAGGAGAAGCTCTCCTAAACCGTATTCTTGAGAATACTCCACGCTAGAACCCATCCGAGTAGAACCCAAGCAGAAACAAGAGGAAGTCTCTTCGGCTACCACCAAACCCGATATACCTATAGAGAGACCCTCGCCTAAAAGCGAGAACGAGAACAAGAGGAGTCCGCATGCTCGGATCTCCCATTTTTCGAGGCCGATCTCATAGAAGAATTCGGTAAAGCCTCGAATTATGAAACCTGGAAGAAACCACCAGTTCCAGTTGGCCCTAAAGCACCCCTGGATGAATTTTTTCTCTAGGAGTCCATTAAGGAGCTAACCGCTATAATGAGCACGGAATGGCTGCAAGAGGGAGGACCTTCTTTCGAAGAAATTCGGATAAGTTGTCCCTCTACACCGCTCCATTTTGAATTCCAAGGGAATTTGGTGGAGGTCATGTATAACCCTGCTGTGGGCATAAACATCATGTCCAAATCTTTTTGCGCAAACTTGCGACAAGGAAGCCCTTAGAACCCATACGGCATGGGCATTACGCATAGCACCCGAACTATAGTAAAATGCCGTGAGGTTATACATGACCAAATTCTTACGCACAAGAATGTTAAGATTTCTTTGGATTTTCATATTTTTGATATCCAAAATTTTGACATTCTAATCGGGCATCCCTTGGAAAAGATTATTGATCTACCAAAATCCAGGGATTAAAATGTCAACTTGGGGAGTAAAATGTTTTCCATCCCAGTTACACGAGCCAAAAACTCGGTAACAGACTCCTTCCACGAGTATGACATGCCCGAGGAGGTCATGGGAGTTATGCTCTATGATAACCCACGAGACGGACTTAGAAAAAGATGCCCAATTCTTCATAGAAGAAGAGGGGCGACTCGAGGGAAACCATAGAACTTCCTCGGGAGGAAGAGCTAACTCGGCCTCGGTTGAGCTTAAACCCCTACCCCCTGGCCTACGCTATGTCTTCCTAAACGGTGACACACAAACTCTGGTTATCATTAGTGATAAACTTAGTGACCGAGGAGGCGACTCAACTCATAGCCGTTTTAGAGAAACATAGATCGGTCTTTGGGTATTCCTTACAAGATCACGAAAGGGGTAAGCCCAACACTTTGCACACATCGCATACCTATTGACCCTTCCAGTACCCCATCACGTGAACGCCAACGAAGGCTCAATAATGTGATGCGTGAAGTCATGAAGAAGGAAGTTCTCAAACTTCTTCACGCCGGGATAATTTATCCCGTACCACATAGCGATTGGGTTAGCCCGGTCCATGTGGTCCCGAAAAAGGGAGGAATGACGGCCGTTGAGAACTCAAAGAATGAGCTCATTCCACAAAGACAGTCCTGTGGGGTGGAGAATGTGCATCGATTATAGAAAACTGAACAAGGCAACTAAGAAAGATCACTTTCGCTTCCATTCATCGATGAGATGTTGGAACGATTAGCGAAACATTCTTTCTTACATTTCCTTGACGGGTACTCGTTACCGCCAGATCCCAATCCACCCACGATGACCAAAGCAAGACCACATTCACATGCCCATACCGAACCTATGCTTACCGTAGAATGTCATTTTAGCGTATGTAATGCACCCGCTTCTTTTCAGCGGTGTATGATGTCTATCTTCTCGAGACATGATTGAAGAGATCATGGAAGTCTTCATGGACGATTTCTCAGGTCTATGGTAAGACTTTCGATAGTTGTCACGAAGAATTTAGACAAGGTCTTTGCAACGATGCCAAGAAAAGGACACGGTGCTTAAGCGGGAAAAGTGCCATTTCATGGTCCGAGAGGGCATCGTTCTTGGACACCTAGTGTCCGAGAGGGGGATTGAGGTAGACAAAGCCAAAATAGATGTTATCAAAAAGCTACCACCCCCAGTGAACGTCAAAGGTATCCGTAGCTTCCTAGGTCATGCGGGGTTCCATAGGAGATTCCTAAAAGATTTTTCACAGATCTCTAGACCCCTTACGAACACGCTAGCCAAGGATGCACCTTTTGACTTCACAGATGAGTGCATGCACGCTTTCAAAACTCTTAAGAAAGCACTCATCTCGGCTCCGATCATCCAACCCCCAGATTGGTCGTTGCCGTTTGAAATCATGTGTGATGCTAGCAACTATGCCGTTGGCGCGGTCTTAGGCCAAACCAAGGACAAGAAGCAAAGCATGCTATCGCATATGCTAGCAAGACTCTAATAGGAGCCCGACTTAACTACACCACCACGAGAAAAAGAGCTCCTTGCAGTAGTCTTTGCTATCGAAATTTTGCTCTTACCTAGTGGGTGCAAAGATAATCGTTTACACCCGATCACGCTGCCCTTAAGTATCTACTCACTAAGAAAGACCTTGAAACCTCGATTGATCCGCCGGATTCTTTTACTCCAAGAGTTTGACCTAGAAATAAAAGATAAAAAGGAGTAGAGAATACCGATTTGTGAGATCATTTGTCGCGTATCACGGGTAACTAACATGCGAGGAACTTCCAATCAACGATTACCGCGTGGCGACATGCTACTAAAGGTGTCGGACACCAACCCATGGTATGCAAACATTGTCAACTTTATGGTTGCAGGTTATGTATCACCGAGGAGAGGACGGTAAAGCTCAAGTAGAGAGAGCGACGACACCTTTGGGATGACCCGTACTTGTGCACGAGTATGCGGAGGCGGCTTGGCGAGAAGATGCGCGTACCAAGAGAAGAGGGGATGCAGATCATTAAAAATGTCATGCATCACCCTATGCTGGCCACTTGGGAGTATTCGCACCCAAGCAAAAATTTGGCGGTCGCGGATTCTTGGCCAACCATGCATGCCGACACAAAAAAGAATTCATCAAAAGATGCCCAAAGGCGCCAAAGAACAGGCAACATCACATTTCGCGATGCAATGCCTCTACACTATAACCTTCAAATAGAAATGTTTGATGTGTGGGGCATTGACTTCATGGGACCATTCCTAAGTCCCATGATTTGCGAGTACATCCCCGGTGGCGATGGATTATGTGTCAAAGTGGGTAGAAGCATTGCCATGCGAGGCTGGCGATGCCAAACATGCCCGCAAGATGTTTCACGAAGTGATCTTCCCCGTTATGGAACGCCTCGCATGGTAATAAGTGACGGAGGATCGCACTTTGTGGACAAGTCATTCGGGGCATTTCTAAAGGAACTTGGCGCCAGGCACAACATAGCTACCCCTTATCATCCGTAAACCAGCGGGCAAGCCGAGACTTTGAACAAGCAAATCAAGAGCATACTCCAAAAGACGGTCAATGAGATGGGAAAATTTTGGGAGAATAAGCTACCCGATGCTCGCGGGCATATCGGGCGATACAAAGCCCCCCATCGGCATGTCACCCTATCGGTTGGTTTATGGCAAAACCACGCCATTTACCGTTGACACGGAATATCGAGCACATTGGGCCATCAAGAAATGGAATATGGACGACAAACTCGTAGGAAAGAACCCGGCGAGACAAATCTACGAACTTGAAGAATGGCGAGAGAAGGCGCACCACGCTGCAAAAGCTCTACAAAGAGCGCACAAAAAGATGGCATGATCGGCGCATCAAGCTCAAGGAATTCACCACGGGCGATAAGGTACTCCTATTCAATTCGGGTGAAGTTATTTGACGAAGGAAAGCCGAGGAGCAAGTGGAAAGGACCATACACCGTCATCTACACTTCGCCACATGGCGCGATCACAATTCAAGATGACGCGGGTAATATACAAAAGGTAAGCGGTCAACGCCTCAAGCTTTACTTTGAGCCATTGCACGATCTTAACCAGAGCTTGATAGAATTGATTTATACTTTGAAGATAGTTCATGATAATCGGCATAATAATAAAAAAAGAAGAGTGAGGACATGTTCATAATGTTTTACCCTTTTTTGCCCTCACTAGATTATCGATAAGTGCTTACTTAATTGATTTATCCTTTTGTACAAAGTCATTTTCTATTTTTCAAATTAAATCAATTTGGGGTCAAAGGGAGGAAAGAGCATTTAAAGTCCGATCTCGCACCACACACGTCGAGTGCACAACATTTCAAATCCGGTATAGATGGAAGTGAAGCACGACCGGGGATTCCACCACAGTGCAAGACCCAAGGTGCGCAGCACTGGCCGGCCCGGGCTGGATCCCAAATTTTGTGCATCGCCTTCATTCGCCACATGAATGTCATTCATGGTGTGTGCTCGGGAGAATCGAGGCGAGGAATGGCGAGAGAGGTCACCTTGTCCTATAAATACCACCCCTCACCTCTCTTCTTCCTCACTCGCCTCACTCTTGCTCCTCTCATCTCCCCATTCTTCCTCTACAACCAGCAACCCGGTAGCAATGGAGAGCCATGCCCTCACCCTCTACAATGGTGCTCGCTCATCTAGCACCTTGGGCAATGGCGACTTGATGATCCCAAACAACGAAGTGGAGCCATCTTCCGTCGCCCCTCTTGCCATGCTCCCTCCTTCCCACTTCACATATAGTGGAGGGAACAACATGGTGTCCACGGGCAGGTCCATGGCGCCCAAAAGCATCCTTGGGCGCCCCCCTCGTCCCACGGTGGGCACCCTTGGCATCAAGAGGAAGGCTCCCGAGCACGGAGTCGCGGACTTCATCAACGGAAACTTCATCCTTCCACGCCTCGATGCTAGCTACCCCTACACCATTGTTGGTGTGGACCTTCCCATGGGAGGGCGTGGGAAGGGTTTAATGAGGAAGCCGACGAAGACCCCTACACCGGCGGCGTCTCCTAGTGCTCCCCTTAGGATTCCGCGGGCTGCTCCTAGAAAAGCCCCAAACGTCTTTGAGAGCCGTTCGAGTAGTGAGGGTCCTTTGAGAGTGCCTCGAGCTGCACCCCGGAAGGCTCCTAATGTGTTTGAGAGCCAATCCGTGGGTAGTGCCGCTGCCCACAGCCGGTAGCAGCTCGGAGCCTAACGCCCCATCTCTAGCTTACGCTCAACGCTAGAGTCAACTCTTTCAAATGCACGCTAGTCAAGACGCTGACCTCTCGAGGTAGAAGGGGCGAAGCGAAGAACACCGTGCACTTAGGAAAGAATTAGACTCATTCGCCTCGGCTTTAAGACCAAGCTAGTTAGGGTTGCTAAAGCCACGATAATGTCGGGCACGCCCTCAAAAGGCCCGCATGGCTTCTACCTCCACCAAATAATTTAGGCACGCTTAGTTTAAATTTCAAGTATTTCCCTTCCAATTATTTTGTAATTCCTCATGAAGCGTGCCCCTCTTTTGTATTATTTATAAATTCAATAAAGCTTGTCTTTAGATTATTGTGTATGTCTCCACTTGTTTTTGTCCTTGTGCACAATGAAAGAAAAAGATAGGTACAAAAACAAGTGTGGGGAGGCACCCGTCTCTCACAAAGTCAAAAGGTACGCATTGTATAAATTCAAATTTTTGACTTGTGACATACTTTCTCCTCCCCTTTAAACATGATGCTAAACTGAACCAAGTTAGCGAGAACTCCATCTCTAGTCTACCAATTGATAAAATGGTTTGCATACACTTTATTCCTCACCAAAAACCGGACTTTGTTGAGCAACTATCTTGTTAGAGAACCCATGTCTATCTAAATAATTGAACTTTGCGATATGGTAGAATGACTTGACACTTGCTCTCTTATGCAATGAGACTTGGTTTTATTTCAAAAATTTAAAATAAAGCATGCTCCACGGTCCGATTTACACAAATACCTACCAAAGCCCGATATATGACATGAATATCCACTATAGCTACTTCCTCTCATATTGAGTTTTGTCGGGGTTCGAGATCTATCTTTGAGAGGGTCTCATACTCCCAAGATCGAAAAAACATGTACACCCACATATACATGCCGATTTCTCACGAGAATTGTGCACAAACATGCACCTGTTCATCCACCAAATAAATACTCGTCCATTTTGCTACCATGATCATCTCTTGTTATCAAAAATATATCATGCAAAAAGAGAATACAGGCTACGAGAAAAAGTATGAGAAAAAGATGGACAAATGTCGAATAAAAGACGAGGAAGTCAGTACTCGTCAAAAAAAAAAAAAAGAAGAAGAAAAGTAGCACGTATTTCTCCAAAAGCATACAAAAAGAAAAGAGAGAGATCATGAAACAAGGAGTAACCACAAAAATACCACAAATATTTTCACGCACACTTGCACATTTCGATCTACGAGTATGGCACTTCCCTCCTATGATCTCGAACTTGACCGAGACAACACATACAGAGGTAAGTATGCATCACTCCACTCAAAGATCCACAAAACCCCGCAAAAAGATAGGATGAGTGAGAGAGAAAGAGTGCTTTGGCAAGGAGAGGAAAATTGAGTGACTATGTGAGAATCAACCATGGAGCATTGCTACTTTACTTTCAAAAATACAAAAACCAACCAAGTCTTTGCACATGAGTAGTAGCAAGAAGATAGAAATTCATGCCGTTCCATCGCTCAATTATTCTAAGATAACTTGGTAGCCACTTTTGAATGCTCGCAGCAGGTGAGGCCTGGAATAACTTGTATGCAGATCCACATCTTGGAGATTGAACCACTTTAGTCCCTATGCCCTCACTCGAGGGCGAGCAAAGGGCTAAGTGTAGGGAGTTTGTTGCGGTAACCAACTACATATCAAACACCGTCAACATACACCAAAACAACCTAGAAATAGGGTTTATAAACTAACAAATTCCATAGTTTTGGTGTATAATTGGTTTTGCGGGTACAACACAAGACATGCACACTTTTGGCCAAAATATAAAAGAAAAAAGAATAAATAAAATCATAAATAGAAAAAGGCCAAAAGTAACAAATGGCAAGCCAATGCAACTCACCTCGGATGGGCCACGAGTTCCACGTCATACGCAACATGTCTAGGCGAACACAACGAAAAGACGACGCCAGATCGAATGGCGGGCCATAGCGGGGCGGCGAGGTCTTGTAGCGCGCACCCGGGGTGCGCCCGCACCACCACTCGACATCCCGGGCCCGGTCCCGTGAGGCGGTTCATTCACTCGGAGAACGTCGGTGCGAGGTGTGCGAGGTTCATTGAACCTCAAAACCGACCATTCTTGGTCGGTTCGGATATAATGGAGGGGAGGTGACATTTTCCAAAGACCCCCCTCTACTCAAGCTATAAAAGGAGACCCCCTACCTCTTCCTCACAAGACATCAAGCAAGGAGGATCCACACATTTGAGCAAAAGAGTAGATTAGTCTTCTTTTCATACTTTCAATTCTAGAGAGTGAGAGAGGGAAGAGCTAGAAGAAAGCTTGGTTTCTTCTACCGGAGTTGTCGGTCCACCCCGGTGTTCAGCGGTTCCTAGGGAGGTCGGAGTGCGGACTTGTGGCACCCGCTTTGCTTGTACCTCTACAAGCTACTTGCACTTTGGTAAGAAGTTTGTGTTCAACTTTCAGCTTATCACTTTTCAAGCATATTTATCTTAGCGGTTATCAACTTACGGGATTGATAGTTCGTTCATTCGTTAGTCCTTGGTGAAGGAACCCTTTGGCCAAGGAACTTTGGCCAACATCGGGGGCTGTGACCGGTAGTGCAAACGTGGTGTTTGGACTAACGTTCACCTATCTTTTTCTTGGCGCATCCTACAATCGAGGGGGCGGGTGGTAGGGTCGTGATGACTTTGTCCCGTCCCCTTGTAATCCCCCACGTTCGTGTGTGTTGTAGTGCTAATTGCCGGAAAGCTGCCCGGTTGGTGCATTGGCGGTGCGGTAAAGGAGATAACAGCCATAGAAATCCCTGCACGATAATATAAGCCCATAAAGACACTTCACCACTCTTAGAACTTAACCTTGCCTAGGGTAGACACCGGACGAAAGCCCCCTCGCATAAACCGTCCCCGTGAAATTTACGATACCCCCGCTTACCACCGGGTGAAGTGCTACAACGGTATTTCCCCGTGCGCTGCGGACTTTCTTTGCTTTCGCTAAGAAACACCAACGCAACGGCGCCGCCGCAGCCTATGGTGCTCAGTATCCCTAGCCGAGGGGGTATGGGATTGGACTCTTCTTGATCCTTCATTGGGATAGGTGTCTTGGCGGTTCTCGACACCATGAGGCTCGGCCGAGCTCCTAAGTTCTCCGAGCTTGAGCTCGTGCGAAGTCGGAGATTGGCCACTTGGTGTCTCGAGGTTGAGGAGCTCGGCTTGGGGGGACGTGAGCTCGGGTGGGCCCTAATCGATTTAGAGCCGGGACATGGTCTTGAGTTCGTTCAAGGCGGAGCTAGTTCGCGCACCGAGCTCGGAGCTCACCCGAGGTGGAATGAGCTCGAAGGCTTGGAGCTCGCTCTAGGTGGAGTTTTGGCGTCGGCACGTGGGCTCGCACGAGGCGGAGTTGGCTCGTGGGTCGGGCTCGAGCTCGTGTGTGAGATTGATCGCTCGTTGGGCTAGGCCGTTGTTGGGCCTTTGTCGTGGATTGTCGCCCATTTTTGGGTACCCCGATATAGGTACCCGACGGTAGCCCCGAGTGTTTGGGGAGATGGATTTTCCCTTAAGCGCTCTAAACGAGGGCCGAGGTCGAGGTTGAGGTCGAGGTTGTGGTGCTTGGTACGGGGAGGTGCGCGAGGCATCTGGGCCGGGTGTAGCCCCCGAGGCTCGCGAGAATGATATGTTCTCGTGGAGGCTTTAAATGATTTTTTTATTTTCATTTCTGCCCATTCTTCCCTATGGCGAGGGGTGGGGAGGGGCTCGTGCTCGACCTTGCCTCGATGACCAGAGATCGGGTGCTCAACGAGTTGCTAGCGGGTAATCCAGTGAGGCCCGAGCTCGCCAGCGCGGGCAGCTCGCTCATTTGGATCGATCGGCCGGTGGATCGACCTCATTTCGGGGGCTCGACCTCTCATATTCCTAAGATTGGATCTCGAGGGCTCGATGCCTCCACCTCGGGGAGGAAATTTGAGGTCGGTCGGCGACACCCGGGTGACTCGAACACGAATCGAGGAGCCCGCGGCACTCGGGGGCGGTGTGGGCCGCAGGCTCCTCGACGGCGTCCTTGCTCAAGGTGGGTCGGGCGACCGTCGGACCCTTGGTGGGCGGCTTTGAACCCGAGCCCGGGGCCATGAAAAGCCCGTTCTTCGCACCACCCGTTGGAGAAGCGACCGTTGGGGACGCCCGCCGGTCGAACTTTCGGGCCGCGCGTCGCGGGACATGGGCGCGTCTTTCAGGGCGGTTCAAGAGGGAGTTAAAGGCGCGCATGGGAGGCGTTCGGTCGCACATCAATCACGTCACCCCTGCTCTCACGATTTATAAATGTCGACAAGAGAGCGGAGGGGGATTTTTACCTTTTCACTTTGCTCTTGCCGTCTCCGCCTTCTTCCGGATCAATCTTTCCCCCCTCCCGCTTCTCATCACCACCGAGAGAGGTGAGAGAAACCGCCATCGGAGAGAGAGCGAGGAAATCACCGGGCGACGCAAGTGCGAGAGTGCGCGCAGAACGTAATCGGAGGACAAGGCGATGAGTGCGTGGGGCCTTCGTGGGTGACCAAGGCCGAGTGGCTGGATGCGCTCGCCGAGAAGGGCATTCTCCCGGTGCCGACCGCCACCGAGGAGTGGAAGGTGCCCGGTGTGGGACGAGGACGAACCCAAACCACCGGAGGGCTACGTCGTCTCGTTCCGCGGCATTCCATGAGCGGGGCCGACATCCCCGCTGATGACTTCTTCCGTAAGCGTGCTCCCCATGCGGGGGCTCGAGCTGCGGCACCTAACGCCCGAACGGGTTTTTGCACATTCTTTGCCCCGTCCTCCTCTGCGAGGGTGGCTCCCGATCGGCGCCTTTGGGACCTCTTCAAGCACTTCTTCTTCATCAAGATCCGGGCATGCTCGGGGCGAAGACCCCGCCCCATCGTACCACGATGGTCAGTTGAGGCGGGGATGGGCGCGTGGTTTCAAGATCTCCGTCCCTCTCGCCTTGGCCCGGGTGGCACGGCTGGTTCTACCTCAAGAATGGCGTCGTGCACCCTCTGCCGCACTTTTACGGGTGCGTCTTCTTCAAATCGTGCACGGCACGGCGCGGGAGAAGGCCACGCGGCGCACCTAGCCCCTCGAATTCTTCAAGCGGCCGAAGGTGAAGATCCTTGGTTAGACCGAACCGAGCGAGCCGCTGATTATCACTCTGTGGTTGGCCGGGGAGTCGTGCCACTAAGGAGGCGCGTGCTCGGCTTTGGGCAATGGTGAAGGAGAAGCGAGCCTTTCGACGGGCCGGCACACGGGTGACAAGGGACTGGTGAGTCCTCTTTTCCTTCTCTCGATTTGATTGCCTTCAGCTTGGTGCTAACTCGACATGGCATCGCTACTTTTAGATCGGGAAGATCGAGCTCCGTTATCTCGTCCGCCACCTCTGGGGAGCCGCGGCCGGGCGGTGCTGGTCATCCCCAGGCGGCGGCGTCGGATGTGGGAGCGCTTCGTCGATAAACGGTAAGTGCGGGAGGTCGAGAACCCATTCATCATGTCGGCCTCCGGGGGGCGTCGGTGAGTTCGGGCACGGCGGCGCAGCGGCTGCGAGCCGGGGGGCTCATGCGTCCTCGGCACCGGCCCCGAGCGGGCGGCGCATGCCCCTCGGACAAGAGCTCGAGCTCCCGCCGTGGCCCCGGCGAGAGCTGCGACGGACCCTCACGCCGGAGCTGCGATGGGTCCCCGCCAGGAGGGGCGGAAGCTAGAAGGAGGGCCGCCAAAGAAAGGCGCGTTGCGGCCGTGTAAGTATCGATCCAATCTCGCGACCCCGCTCCTTTTTTGCTTTCGAGCTCATTGTTCGGTTCTTATTGATATGGATCTGTCATTTTCATGATCATAGGGAGGCCTCTCCCCGTCTTGCGCATCCGGCCCGAAGAAGCCATGGACCAGGCGTCGGCCTCGGAGCCTCGACCTCCTTTACCCGTCTCCTTCCTCAAGGCGACTCTCTACGGTGTTTGGGAGCGAAGGGAGTGGGAGGAGCACCGGATCGAGCTAGGGGGCGGCGTGGCGAGTGAAGCCCCGAGATCCGGATCATTGCATCGGAGGCGCGTGAGACCGCCCGTCCTCAAGCCGAGTCGGTGGCGAGGCGCGCCCCTGAGCTCGGCACGGGCGGGGACGCAGGAGCGACGAGCTCCCTGGTAGCCCCTTCCTTGGGGAGGATCGGGGGGCCATCTCCCGGGAGCGTCCCAGAGACCGCTCAGGCGGAGCAGGCGGTGGAGGCCGGCGTAGTGCGAGGCTCGGGCGACCGCCACCCGCGAGCATCACCATGATGCCCATGACCGATGCTAGTCCCGCTGAGGAGCTCCGGAGGCCCTGCTTGTTGGCGACAATGCCGGGCGGCGGGTGGCGTGGCGCCGGGCATGATCCTCTGGCTCCCTGGAAGGCGCCCCCGGCGGAGGCGGACGAGGCGAGCTCCGGTCCGTCACCGAGGTGGAAAGGACGCCCGGCACCCACCAAAGTTGACGAAGCTGGAGTGGGTCCACGGTGCCGTGCGGGGGAGCCTCAGCCAGCGCCTTGGTGGTGAGTGGTTGTTCGTGTGGTGACCTGATTAGCCGGTTGTATGTCTCGTGTGTCGACCTTGTCGTCTTTGAGCTTGTCGTCATTTGGGCGGGAGCCTCGAGGATGTGGCCACTGCTAAAGGGAGCATTCGGCAGCTCTTTCAACAAGGCCGTGGCCTCGTGTCGCGGCCCGGGAGGCCCTCGCCCGGGACGAGGTCCTTCCCGAGGGATCGGGGCTCGGCCCGGTCGCGGACGAGGCCGTCGGCCGGTTGGCGAGCTCGAGACTCGGGCGCCCGCGAGGCTCGTGACAACGTGGCCCACTCTGGTGCGCCAGGCCGAGGAAGCGGTGGCCAAGCTCTTGGCGTAAGTCGACACCGCCCACCGCCATCGGCGAGAACACGGAGGGAGACCTCGCCGAGAGCTCCGCAGGGCATTGGACAGCAGAGCTCGCTCGGCTCGGCTGCCGAGCGGCGAGCCACCCCTGCTTCGGTGGGAAAAAAGAGACCCGCGAGAAGATGCTCGGGAGAGCGATGAGGAGCTAGCCTGTAAGCATCTTTCCGAGCTCCTTGCTTGATTTTTTTTTTTTTTGAGTTGGGGGTTGACTAGTCATGTTGGCGGAGTCCGGTCTTCGACCGTGAAGCCGCCCGAATTAGATGTTGTATTTCGGGCCTCGGAGGCGGAGCGGGACGAGGCTTGAAGCGGAGAATCACTCGGCTTCTTTGGGGAGACCAATGAGGAATTATACTCCGCTCTCGCATGTAAGCGGATGGTCCTCGTCCCTTTCCTTTGGCCAAGACTCACAATCTGATTTTCGTCTTTGGTTGCAGCCGAGAAGGAGAAGACGCTGGGGCTAGACCAGCAGCTGCGAGCGTGATCTCGAGACCCGAGACACCTCCCTGCAGCAGGCGCAGCTCGAGCTACGGACCAAGGCGGTGAGCTGCAGCAAAAGGCGCTCGAGCTGCAGCGGAAGGAGAAGGAACTGGCGAACCAAGGGCGTGAGCTCGACGACCTCTACAAGCATCTAGGGGAGGTCGAGGCCGACGCGGCCGGCCCGAAGCTTGAGTGGGAGCGCCGTCCTTGACATCCAAGCGGTGTGCGACGAGCTCGGCATCGGGGGAGGCGGTGGAGCCAACTCTTCGGTCCGCCTCATCCCGCGAGAGGGTGGGGAGATGGCCCGAGTTGTGCAAAAAGTGATGAGCATAGTGCTCGCGCACTACCCTACCCTTGACACACCCGTTGTTGGAAAGGGTTGGCCCGGCAAAGTCCCCGAGACCCCGGTGGGGCGGTCGAGAGGCCAATGCCGAGGAGGTGGCGGGGAAACTCTTTGACCTCGCGACGGAGGAGCTTGGAGTCTTCGAGAGGCCTGCCGACGAGGAGGCGAGGGGGATGCTCCAGTGGAGGAGGGCGAGCCTGTGATAGAGTAGGAGTAGTAGTAGTAGTAGATCATGGCGCGATCTCTTTTGTTGTTTTTGAGCGATAAAGTCCCCGGAGTTGGGGCGGAATTGTAAATATAACTTATGCATTCAAGTTATAAAGAGATCGTCCTCTTTCTTGCCCTTGCTTGGTGTTGACGGTCACCAACGACATATTTTTCCCGTCAACTTACTACCATAAAGGGAGTAAAACTATACCTTTTATACTCATATACATTTATCACTAATAAAATTCCACTTGTAGTGTCTAGTATTTTATTTTTGCAGATTTATAATAGAAGCAAGTGGAAAACTGACCAAAGTACGCCATCCAGGGGAAGCGCATTATTGCAAAATACGAGCCCGGGAGCAAATCGACCCAAAACATCAAAATTGGGCGAGCCAAGCCCGGCCCACAACTTTTCAAGGCGAAGGGCGACACCCCACCGAGACCGGGCGAGGCGAGGCCGAGGGGGGGTGCGCGCGCACCACCTGGTGCGGCGCACCCTCCCCGAGGCGGTTTCGGCCCGGCCTCGGGAGGCGGTTCATGCACTGCCAAATGGGGTTACCGGCGTGGGATGGTCAGTTTGCTTTCGATTAGGAAGGTTTATCAGGTCGGTTTTGGTGTAAATTAGCACTTAGGCCCCTCCTCCAAGTGTATAAGTAGTCCCCCTCTCTTCCTCTCTCAACACACACCACTTGGAGTCCAGCAAACTAGCAATCTTCCTCTCTCTACCACCTCTACCTCTCTCTCTTCTTCTACTTCTTCTTTCTTCTTCTTCTTAGTTCTTGGTTAGCACTTGGAGTAGAAGAGCTACAAGGAGGGCTTGTCTCCTAGAAGAAAGTGCCTTGGTAATATATCTTCTCAATGGAGCATTCTTCTATTTGCAAGTCTTATATCTATGTTCTTGGCCTAACTTATGAACTAGAGTATAGTCTTGTTCATGTTCTTGTGTTGGTATATGAACTAGTATATAGTTTACATATCATAATCTTGACATGTTCATCTCAGTTCTTCATCGATCATCATATGCCTAACTTGATTAGAGGTGGGATATCGGTTCGTTGTTCCTTCGGGTTTGCTCTTGTTCTAGTCCGTCCATTCGACGAGTGGGGATCTGGGGGGGACAAGTAGTGTGCTCGATATGCGGGCATGGTGCCCGGGTATTACGACACCTGCGAATATGAGAGCATGCCACGGTTGAGGGGGTAGGCGGCTGGGTCGTGACAAGCCTTGACCGTCCCTTGAAATCCCCCCACGTTCGTATGTGCTGTAGGAGTTCGTAAATGCCTCGGTAGGAAGCAGACTTCCAGATGGGGTCTCCCCGGTATCCTAGACCTAACCATGCCTAGATCAGTTTGCATATGATCCTAACTATTCATTTGTATGGCCATGACTAGATACATTAGAATTACTCCATTAGGTTATTCATTCATTCTTTATCTATTTTCTTTATCCTTTTGCTGGTGGATTCTTAAGTGTGTGTCACACTATCCATAAACCGTTATTGCTTACCCCTGTTATGAACAATTTGGTCTAAGCAAACACATGTTCCTCTATTCAGATGCCATGCTAGTAATCACATGCCTTCCTTTGGGAAAATATAAATAACGATACCCCGAATACTTAAGGGTGAAATGCTACAATGATAGATCCGTGCGCTGCGGATGAAATATCTAAGATGGCAAGATCTATCCCGTTGATAATCCCGTTCGGATCACCGACATGGTGGTTTCACTCGGGAATGTCAGCGGCGCATTTCTGGCGTTGTTATTGGGGATGGGTTTTATACCTATTTCCTTTGATTGCGCTAAGAAATGTCAACACTTGGGTTGTCAAAAATCCTAAATCTGAGCTCGTGTTTCGATAGTACGAATGGCGGGCCGTTCCTCGCTGGCCGTGGGGGCGCGGGAGGTCGATAGGCAATCTCGCCATGCCTTTCGGAGGTGATCTTGAACTTAGGTAGGAGACAATTCTCGCAAATCGAAGTGTGACCTTGGCGAGCTCGTGGTTGCGACGAGCTCAATTGTTGGCGAGCTTGTGGTTGCGACGAGCTCAAGGTCGAGGTTGTTTGCGAAAAAAAGGGTTCGTGAAAACGCGGGGTGTGTGCCCCGTCCTGTAGCCCCCCGAGCAAGGGTGGACCTCGCTGGAGGCAGAGGTCGGCCATTGCTCCACGACCGATATGAAAAAGTTCAAATGCTTGCACAAATTTTGCATCGAATCGAGAAGTGCTTTTGTTCAAACTCGTAGTTGGTAATTTACAAAGTACAATCAAGGGTAGAAGCGACATAGCTGTTCGATGTTCTAGGCATTGGTGAGGACTCGGCCCCTGGCATCCTTGATTTTATACGAGCCCGGTCGCAGGACTTGGTCGATGGTGAGCGGGCCCTCCCATGGGCGAGAGCTTGTGGCGGTCCTTAGTGCTCGAACTCGTTGGAGCACTAGGTCGCCGACAACGAACGCTCGACCTCTCACGTGGGGGGTCGTGGTAGCGGCGAAGAGACTACGCGATACTTGGTCGAGTGGAGGAGTGCGACGTCGTGGGCCTCATCGAGCTGATTTACCACGTCCTCGAGCGATGCTTGGTTGCCGTCATCGTTGTACGCGTGAACTCTGGGCGCACCATACTCGAGGTCGGTGGGCAGCACGGCCTCAGATCCGAAGATGAGGAAGAAAGGCGTGCATCTGGTGGCCCTGCTCGGTGTAGTTCTTAGGCTCCATACGACGGCGGGGAGCTCGGCAAGCCACCGGCCGCCGTACTTATCGAGCCGCTTGAACATGGGGCGGCTTCAGGCCCTACAGGATCATGTCGTTAGCTCGCTCAACATGCCCGTTGGTCCTGGGTGGCTGACTGCCGCCCAATCCACTCGGATGCCATTGTCGTCGCAAAGTTGAGGAACTTCTCCCCGTGAAGTTGGTGCCATTGTCGGTGATGATGGAGTTCGGGACCCCAAACTGATGGATGATGTCGGTGAAGAACTTGACCGTCTCCTCGGACCGGGTTCGCGTGATGGGCATGACCTCGATCCACTTGGTGAACTTGTCGATGGCGACAAGCGGTGAGTGTATCCCCCGAGCGACCTCCTGAAGAGTCCCACCATGTCGAGACCCCGGACCGCGAAGGGCGGGTGATCGGGATCGTCACGGAGGGCTGTTTGGGAGGTGCGTCGACGAGCAAAGAATTGGCA
The DNA here is from genome assembly GCA_015847255.1 of Hyparrhenia diplandra. Taxonomy (NCBI): domain Eukaryota; kingdom Viridiplantae; phylum Streptophyta; class Magnoliopsida; order Poales; family Poaceae; genus Hyparrhenia; species Hyparrhenia diplandra. Next base: position 154,202 of record JADLZK010000770.1, read on the forward strand.
TCCTCGCAATGGCGCATGACCTTGTTGGCGTCGGCAACGACGTTGGCCAATAGAAGCCCTGCCGAAAAGCCTTTCCAACCAGAGCTTGCGGGGCCGCGTGGTGCCCGCAATCTCGGCGTGGATCTCCTTTACGAGCTCCCTCACCCTCCTCCCGAGCGTGATGCAGCGCTGGAGGATCCCGGAGGCACCGCGTCTGTAGAGCTCACCTTCGATGAGGGCAAACGACTTGGCACGACGAGCGACACGTCGGGCTTCCTCTTTGTCTGGAGGCAGCTTGCCTTCCTTGAGCCAACCCAAGATGGGGATCCGCCAATCAGGCTTGGGGACCTTTGGTTCCGGGGCGGCATGGACTCCCACTTCGACTATGTCAACCTCCATTCGAGCCCGAGCTCACGGGGAGGTCGAGCTCTACGTCGTCGGGAGCCGGGATGAAAGGAGCCTTGCTTGGGTCATCGGGCGAGCTGGCGCGGCTCTCGTGACGTCTCGCCCTCGTGGTCGAATCGGGGGAGTGCTGGGGTCGTGGGCGAACACCTCGAGAGGCACTTGCTTTTCGATCGGCGAGCTTGGCGAGGGCGTCGGCGTCTCCGTTATACCGACGGGAGATGTGGTTGAGCTCGGCCGTGTGGAACTGCTCTTGAGCTCGCGCACCTTTCGACAGTACGCGATCATCTTTGGGTTGATGCAGTCACCCCTGACTTCGGGCCGGCGGATGCCGAGCTCGGTTGTGATGCGTAGTCCGTTCACCAGGGCTTCGTACTAGGTGACATTGTTGGAGGCGGGAAATGAAGGTGGATCGAAAGTATCTCATGCGCGCGTTGCGCAGTGAGACAAAGGCGAGTCCAGCCGGCGCCCCCACTTTTCACCGAGCCGTCGAAGTACATGACCATGCTCCTCGTTGTCCGGCTTCGGGGGCAGTTGGGTCTCGGTCCTCTCGGCGACAAAGTCAGAGAGGACTTGGGACTTGATGGCCTCCCACGGGCGCACGAGATGTCCGCTCCCATCAGCTCGATGCCCCACTTGGCGATCGCCCCGTGGCCTCGGGGCTCACGAATGACCTCGCCAAGCGTGCCCACTTGAGACGACGGCGTGGCCGGTGCGCGTCGGAGTAGTGGTGGAGCTTGCGCCTCGTGATCCGACAAAGCGTATCGAGCTTACGGATCTGCGTGTACCAGGTCTTGGTGTCGGAGCGGACCTCGCTGATGAAGTAAATGGGACATTGCACGCGGAGTGCGTGCCCTCCTCTTCGTGCTTTCGACCATGAGTACCGAGCTCGACCCGCGAGGTTGGTGTGATGTAAGCGGCATGGGCTCGTCCGGCGTCGGCGGTCAACCGCGGGCGGGTTGGCCGGGAGCTCCTTTAGAGAATCGAGAGCAGTATGGGCCTCGTCGTTCTAGACAAAGCGTTCCGATTTCTTCGGGAGCTTGTACAGCGGAAGACTTCGCTCTCCGAGCCGCGTAATGAAATGGCTAAGAGCAAGCAAGGCATCCCGTGAGCCGCTGTACTCCTTTGACATTCTTGATGGGCTCCATGTTTGTGATGGCGGTGATTTTTCGGGGGTTGGCCTCGATGCCGCTTTTCGGACCACGGCGAAACCGAGCAGCTTCCCCTTGGGACCTCGAAACGCATTTCTCGGGGTTGAGTTTGACTCGAACTCGTGGAGTTTGCTGAAGACCTGCTCGAGGTCAGGAACGACCTCGCCCGTGCGTTTTGTCTTGACTACGATGTCATCGACATACGCTTAGACGAGCTTCCCGAGGAGCTCTTTGAAGACCTTCTGCATGCACCTCTGGAAGGTGGCACCGGCGTTTTTTAGCCCGAAGGGCATGGTTACGTAACAGAACACACCAAAGGGAGTGATGAAGGTGGTGGCGAGCTGATCAAGCTTGTTCATCGTGATCTGGTGATAGTCGGAGTAAGCGTCAAGAAAACAAAGCGTTTCGCACCCGGAGGTGGAATCAATGATTTGGCCGATGCGCGGCAAAGGAAACGGATCCTTTGTGCATGCCTTGTTGAGACTCGTGTAATCAACACACATTCTCCATTTCCCATTTTTCATCTTCACGGTCACAGGGTTGGCTATCCACTCGGGATGATACACCTCCTTGATAAAGCCCGCCGCTAAGAGCTTATCTATCTCCTCGGCGATTGCCTGCCGCCTACCGTCGTCGAAGCGCCGCCGCTTCACCGGCCGCCGAGCGGGCTTGATGTTCAAGGAGTGCTTGGCGACTTCCCTCGGTATGCGGGCATGTCCGAGGAGTTCCACGCAAACACGTCGAGGTTCGCAGGAGGAACTCAATGAGCTCGCTTTCCTATTTAGGAGTGAGCTCGGCACCGATGCAAATGGTGCCCCTCCTCGTCCACCGTGACTGCCTTGGCGTCCTTCTCCGGCTTGAAGGCGCCCGTGACTTTCTTGGCCCCCCTTGGACGAGCTCGCTACCATCTGAGCTCGTCGATCGAGCTCGAGGCCTTCTTGGCATCCTTGGAGTCCTCGGCGCGGACCCATCGCGAGCATCTCGATGGGATGAGCTTCTCGGACTCGATGATGGCGTCGGCAGACCGCACGGACTCGTTGTCGCAGCTTGAACGCGGCTCGAAGGTGGAGTTGACGGTGGTGATCCCCTTCGGCCCGGGATCTTGAGCTTGAGGTATGTGTAGTTGGGGACGGCCATGAACTTCGGCGTAGCACGGCCGCCCAAAGAACTCATGGTACGCGCTCACGAAGGGCAACACCTCGAAGGTGAGCATCTCCGCGAAAGTTGCTCGGGGTGCGAAGGTGACAGGGGAGGTCGATGCGCCCGAGCGGGACCGCCCCGCTCCCGGGACCATGCCGTACCGCACCCTCGGGGGTTTGGCACATGAAGCACTACCGGGCGGGATCAGCGTCCGCCAGGCTCGCCAGCTGTCCGAGGTACGCCTCGAGCTCTAGGCGTCGACCGCCCCGAGCTTTGCAGCTGCAGGGGGGCACGGCAGTCCGGCTGCCCGTCGGGGTACATCTCGGCGTAGGTGGCCATGAACTCCTGGCAAGACAAAGGGGCCCTGTCCTGCGAGCCGCAAGACGATGTTGGCGATGGAGAACGTGACGCCGGGGAAGAGGTCCCGGGTCGGCTCGAGGCCCGGGATGTGCGGGGAGTAGAGCCGAGATGGCGGTGAAGAAGCGGTCCGCGCGCGCGGGATCGGGCTCGGGCGGCGCGGAAGTTGAATCCCGGCCTGAGCTTGCCAACCGCGAGTCGGCGGCGTCCCACACCCGGCTGGGGGCGGTCGTGTCCCCGCACAAACCGTGGGAAGGTGGCCCCAGCGAGGGGACCCCGGGTCGGGCTGGCGAAGGTCGGCGTACCCGGCGCATCGGCACCCTCGCACGCGGTGGAGCGGTGGAGGAGTCATCGGAGTGAGTGTTGTCACACAAGCGCTGCCCCTACCTGGCGCGCCAGCTGTCGTGGTCTAATACCACGGTCCACAATCGGCCCGGCAAGTGTGTGCTCCGATGGCCAAGCTCAAGGGACACAAGACACAAGAATTATCTTGGTTCAGGGCAATCGACACCCTAGTCCGGTCGGAGCCACTATGTACGAGCTCGTAGAGGGTGGCTATAAGGCTGGTCGAGAGAGGAGCGAGCTCCCAGGTCTCTGTGATTGAGGCGGATGCCAATATAGTGGCCGGTGAGCTAAGTGCTTTGTGTTGCTTCGAATGGCTTTCGGTGACCTGCCTCTCCGGGTGGCCATCATGCCTCTTTTTATAGTCCAAGGGGCGTACATAGAGATGCCACGGGGGAGGACTTGGAAGGAGGGGTAAAATATAAAAAGCGTGGTAGTGGCGGGGGCGCAGCGGGTCTGCGGCAAGGAATGGTCGCCCGTCGCCCATACGCCGTGGCTTTGTCCTCCTACTCTGCGGCGGCGTGGAGGAGGCGGCGAGGAATCCGTCGTTCGGGCTAGGCGGGGCGAGCTCCCGAGCTCGCAGGCTCCTTAATGATGGCTGGCGTGCTTGATTACGCCTCACTCGAGTATTACGGCGGGGAGGCGTCCCATTGGTCGTCAGTGTACGCCTCTACGGTCGTCGTCGCGCTGCACGCCGCCCGCGGCCGCAGACGAAATAAGGGGGCCCAAAAGCGGTGCAGCAAAAGCGTGTGGACGAGGAGAGCTCGGCGAGAGCAATGATTCCTTTTTGTCCATAGCGCTTGGCGTGGCTCGAGCCTCGACTTGACGGGTCTTGGCGCGCGTGCGCTGGAGATTGGATCCCGTTGGCGTCTAGCCACGGGCGAATCGCGTGGCATGTAGCTATAGTGCTCGATTGCACCTAGATGCGGCGACCGTAGATCGGACTTTACTTGTCTTGAACGGTCGGATGAGCGAGGTGGGGACCGGAGTCTGCGAGCTCTCGAGCTCGATTGGTCGAGCTCGAGATCGCATGATGGTCGGAGATCGGTGGCGGCTCTCTCGAGCTCAGGCCGCACGGCCTCCCCGAGCTCGTGCGAGGGAGCTTGGACGCCACGACCTCTAAGCTCGCGCGAGGCCGAGCTCGGATTCCGTCGCCGCAGCGAGCTCACGCGTGCTTTGACGAGCTCTGACTGTTCTTTTCTTTGTGTTGGCAGATTGATGTGCCCGATGACACCATGTGTCCAGTGTCTAGGGGTAGGGTCGAGTCCGTCGCCGGCGGGCGCATGACGGATTTTGCCGTCCACGCCGCCGGATGCACGCCGCCGCGAGGGCCATCATTACTTTCGTCGTCTTGCGGTTGCGGGGCGCGGTGGCGTCTGGTTGAGATGTCACATCTGTAGTCAGCCGATGGCGGCCCGCGGCTATGGGCGGCGCCCGGCGCGGCTATGGTGCTCGTGTATCCCTAGCCAGGGGACGGTAGATTGGACTCTCCTTGATCCTTCGTTGAGATAGGTGTGCTGGCGGTTCTGACACCATGAGGCTTGCCGAGCTCCTAAGTTCTCCGAGCTCGAGCTCATGCGAAGTCGGAGATTGGCCACTGGTGTCCCGAGGTTGAGGATCTCGGCTTGGTGGGGGACGCGAGGCTCGGGTGGGCCCTGATCGATTTAGAGCCGGGACATGGTCTTGAGTCCGGCCTGCGAGCTCGTGCGAGGAGGAGTTGGCTCGTGGGCCGGGCTGCGAGCTCGTCGCGAGATTGATCGGCCTGGTTGGGCTAGGCCGTTGTTGGGCCTTTGTCGTGCGGATTGTCGTCTGTTTTGGGTACCCCGATATAGGTACCCGACACATGTTATCTTCGTATTGTCTCAATTGTTATCTTCATAATAAAAATAGAGACTAATTTCTCTTGTTCACTTCGGCAGGACGTTCGACTTCGTGTATCCAGGCACTAAAGTGCGCCACCCCAATGGGATTCTTGGTATTACGTGCGGGGAGCACTACCCCGGCATGGTCGGATCGGGGAGGAGTGGCGGCCGGCCAAGTCATTTGGCGACTACACGAGAGGGCTAGATGCTCCCGGATACGTCTCATTTGGATCTTCGACAACAACAAGCGCGGGTGCTAGGGGAGTTTTGGGTAAGTCTTTATCACTCTACATTGCTCAACACATTGCATTCATTGGACTTTTTTGAAATAATGACTTGATTGATACTATGCGGGATTTCTTCATATTCGTCCCCGGCAGAGAGGAGGCGGCGAAGAAGTGTGCTTATAGAGCCTGTTTCAAAAAAGTGAAGGACTTCATTTACAACACAGCGCATCCGGGCCGTCGTGGACTACTACAGAAATATCTTGAAAGTTAGCTTGAAGAAAAAGATGCAAGTACCAATCCAATTGAAGGAACAATACATGAGGGTAAATATAGAACATTAATAGCAATCTTTTTTTGAGATTATGTAAGCTTAGTTTTATCTTCTTATGTGTCATTACTTGTTGTCGTGTAGGTTCCTCCCGGTTGGTGCTCTACGCACTGGGCGCTGGGAGTGGTTCGTGGGACGAGTGGTGCTCGGACAAGTGGCGCAAGCAAAGACGAAGAGATACGAGGGCGGCGTTTGGAGATCCCAGGTGCACCACACCACCAAGGCAACCTTCCTCTCCGGGCGTTCGTGGCTAGATATGTAAGCTCAATCCATTTCGTTATTGTCACGCTTAACTCTACATGATTTGTAATCATCCTACTATTTCTCTCGGCCCGCAAAGACACGGTGGCGAGCCGGTGAGCACGTTCGAGCTTGGCGACTAGCACACAAGGGCAAAGGCGGCGTCCGGCGTCGTCTTCAACCTAGGCGACCCGCCCGAAGCGCGTACACCAACCCGACGGCCCACGCCAAGATCGGGCGTACACACAAGGGGTAAGGGAGGTCCATGGGCAAGACTATGATCCCACTAGCCACCCCATCGATCCGAGGAGGTCGTCATGAGGGTGGGAGGAGGAAAGCGGCATGGGCGGTACCTTATAGCCGGCGGCTCAATCTCCTCGAGTCGTCGTCTCTCCCGATTCGAGGCGGCAGCTCGGCGGGAGCAGATCCATACGCCCACGGTCGAACACTACACAGGACATTGTGGTTGCACTCCGGGTTATTTGTGTTGCATTTGTCATTCATTGATCATTACATACCTTTGCTTTGCATTGATTAGGCTTTACAAATTGTAGGCCCGGATGGAGCAAGAGCGGGCTCTATTCGCGGTGAGTTGTGTTTTATTTTCAGTTCATTAATCATTACATATCTTGCCTTTGCATTGATTATCACATATCTTTGCTTTACATATTGTACGTAGGCCCAAATTTGGAACAAGAGAGGAAGGCACGTGAGGAGGAGGCGGCAGCCTCTCGGGAGAGGGAGAGGGCCAATATCGGCAAACCTTGCCCGATTGTGGGAGTGCGTCCAATCTCAAGCCGTGGCAAGCAATGCGCCGCCACCGCCAAACATCATTTTCGTTCCTCCACCGGCTTCGGCCCGGCATTTATTGATCCTTTTCATACTCGGTGAGTTCTCGTTCTCAACCTTAAGTTAATAACTAGTATTTTGAATCTTTAAATCTTATATCACATATGCAATGTCGTCTCTTATGCGTAGGTGCAATCGGCAGCGTCGAATGATCCACCAGCTACAGGAGCGACTCCGGTGCCTGCGTGGCCGCCGTTCCATCCTCAAGGGCCATCGCCGCGGCGGGGACCATCACCGCGGCAAGGACCCGGCAGGTGGTGACCGATCTAAATGACTTGGTGACGTAGGTGAGGATGATGGATAGATGGACTTGGACATGAGGTCGTAGTTGTGGACTTGGACATGATGGATGAATAATATGTGACTTGTGAACCTAGTTGTGGACTTATGTGACTTGTGTGTGACGATGGATGGATAATATGTGGATTTATGTGATGATGATGCATTTGTGATGATGGATGTGCAAATGTGATATATATGTGATTTATGATGTCTATTGGATGCATTTATGTGATATATGTGTATGGACAAAATCGGCGAAAAGCCAAAAAATTGAATTTTACCCGGCAATGCCGAGTGCTATGGTCATGACACTCGGCATTGCCGGCTTTCTTTGCCGAAAGTGTCATGACCACAACACTCGGCAAAGAGAAGAACTTTGCCGAGTGTCAAAACTTTGGCACTTTCGGTCTTCCCCCTCTTTGCCGAAAGTGTCATGACCATAGCACTTTCGGCAAAAGAAGGAGACCTTTGCCGAGTGTCAATACTTTGGCACTTTCGGCAAAACCTCCTCTTTGCCGAGTGTCACAAATTCGGCACTTTCGGCAAAGAGGAGACCTTTGCCGAAGTGTCAATAACTTGGCACTTTCGGCAAAGAGGAGACACGTTTGCCCGAGTGCCCTCCGTTAGACACTTTCGGCAAAGGTCGCGCACATTCGGAAAAAAGGTCTTTGCGAGTCGCCGATAAAAGCACTTCGGCAAAGACCTCTTTGCCGTGACTTTTATCGGCAAAGGCCTTTAATAATTTAGTGTTTCCGACCTTTTGCCGAGTGTTTTCGGCACTAGGCAAAAAGAGGTGAAATCCGGTAGTGCGTGACCTACAAGACCCACACGTGCCTACATAGCTGATAGCTACTCCCTCCGTCTCAAAATAATTGCACGTATCATATTATATGCTTGTGGATAAGTCAAACCTTTGTTACTTTGACCACATGTATAGAAAAAAATATTCATATTTAGCATGTGTAATAAGTATCATTAGATTGATATTGGAACATACTTTCGTAATAAATTTATTTAGAGATCTAAGTATCGATATTATTTCTATATACTTGGTCAAAATTAAAAGAGTTTGACTCCTCGAGAAGCGAGATGTGCAATTATTTTGAGGCGGAGCCGTCTATGGGAGATACGTGTAAAGCATACTAACACCATCACCATCATCTTGTTTTCACCTTCTACAGTTACGTTCACTATTCATCTGTGTGAGGCTACTACATTTTCGATATAGTAAATGCACGGATGAATGAAAAACTAGAATTTGTTTAAGCACGTGCGATGCACGTGCATATTTACTAGTTAAACAAACAAGTGAAGAAGAAAATAATTGCAAAAAAAACACACATTAGTCTTTTTGGCGTTGGGGCTTACGTGATGGAGTCGTCGGTCGAATCGGAGGCGTAGGCCGTCAATCCTGCTCGGCTGATCGATGGCCGTCACTGGCGACCTAGCGCCGCATCGCCGGCAGCCGGCGGGCGTCGGCGCGTCCCCACGTCCACTGCAGCCCAGCTGGATTTGCTTTGCAGTCGCAACCTGCCTAGGCCCTAGGGTATATGAATGAAGGAATCGGCAATTAGGCCCAGAAACACCGAACGGTCACGCCTCGTGGGCTCACGGCCTGGACTATGAATGGACCAGAAGGCAAAATCGTGAAAGATAAATGGGCCCACGTACCCTTTGGTTAAATTCCGGCCAGCAAATTTTACCTCTTTTTTTTCTCTCTACCATCTATACAGTGTCTTATCTTACGTTGACGCTGGGTTGATGAGAGGTTTCCTCCCGTCCCGATATCCATGGCAGTCTGACGGGGCTGCCGCTCAACTGCTGATGCACGAAACGAAAGGCCGAGGGAGTGAAGTGACGGTGACGGCTGCGTAGAACCAGGTCGTCTTTTTGGCTTCTTTCGAAGAAACAAAAAGCTGACAGGTGCTTCTAGACCGGTGCCGGGACGAAGGCTCGAGCTACAACAAAAAATATATTTATTTATTTTAAAAGGGGGTGTCCAGCTCACAGCTTGGACTGATGGACCTGTTATCTGGGGAGCAGGTGAGACACTGTTTGACACGCTAGCTATAGAGTCAAACCCTGGGCCAGACCACCATGAATTGAATTGAAAACGTGGCCAAATGTGTTCCATAGGAAAAATAAACTTAAAATGACTTGTTGTAAGTACTGTACCTAGGGAACACATTAACAAAATCGCTTGGGTTGCGTTTTCTTTTTAGCTTTTTAGGGCATGTTTGGATCCTCAAAATGTTATGAGAATCTAGGTTATTGATACTGATTTTGAAAATCCAGATTCTAAATAGTAATAATCAGTTCTGTTTGAATCCTAGATTATACTCTCCCGATTATATTGTCTTTTTAGAAACAGATCGAATCTCCCAGAAGCTCCTTCGAGAGGTTACTGGATTATAGCCTTGGGTTTCTCCATGGAGGTTGGTGGGTACGAGAACAGGGGTTTGGTAAATCATTTTCCCCGTACATGCAGTTGGTGCGGTGTTTATGGCTCGTTTAATTTCAAAACGGTCTCCTGTGTAGCATCTGTGGAACTCAACTTTACTATCGAGGTGGCGTTAATTAAGTTGACATAAATACCACTGAATGAATTCACATAGCGCCGCCTAGCTACCACCAAATGCATAGCGATAAACATCCGTGTCAAGTAGAGGACTTAAACCCAGGTGAATAGGTTCCACCACAAGTAGCCAAATCAACTAATCTAGGATCAGTTTGCACCACTTCCTCAGTTGTAAAAATAAAAATATTTCTAGCATTTCGAATTTTGTTCTTAAATAACACACTCCTAAGTATGCTTCACCTAGTTACGTTGTAGCAGTTTTTGTTAACTTGCATTCTCTATTGACACTCAAAAAAAAAAAAAAAACTTGCATTCTCTATTTCCAAGTACATGCTGAGATAGCTCTCCATAAGAGTAAAGTTTGTAGTCTTCTATAAGGCCCTATTTGGATCTTTGAAATCAAATTCATTGTATAAATTATAGTTGCACAAGAAAATCCATAGAATCCGTTAAATAAAGTTGGAGAAAAAAAGAATTTACAGAATTCATTTCCCATCTCTCGCCATCCCTATGAATTTGAGATATGTTTATCCGTGAACTTTGGAAGTTATAGAATCTCTCAGTTCCAAGGCAAATAACCTAATTTCTTAAGTAGATTCCAATTGCACCAAAATGAAGAGATTCAAATGGGCACTAATAAGCTGATTCAGTTCACACTAGTAGCCAAGAGCCAGTAGGCACGGCACAGCACGTACGTGTGTGTGAGGCCACGAATCGACGACGGCGAGTTCCACCACGCCCGATGGTTCCGCTTCCGCCTGCCGCCTGACTCGGCAGTTGCGTGCGTCCGCCTGCGGGTTTGGTTTGTTTGGAGTCGTTGACGCGTCCGCCTGCCGCGAGCCGCGTGCGTCCCCATGCAAGGCACGCACCGCTGCCCGCCGTGTCTCCGGACGTCCCTCTCTGCTGCCGTCTCCTGCCTCCTTCCCAGCGCACCTCCTCCAGCACCGTCCCATCCGCCGCCACGCCGTTCCGTCCCTCAGCCTGATCCGGCTGCCCGTCGTCCCCCTTAGCTCTCACCTCACCTCCCGCCGCGGCCTCCGTTCCGCCCCTCCACCTGCACCTCCGTCCGCCACAGCCCTCGTCCGCTTGCACAGTTGCTGCCCCACTCTGCCGTGTAGCCGAGATCGAAAGACGGAGGGAGCGGGACGGGCGCTGTGGAGCGTGCGCACCCGTGGAGGCGAAGCAGCGGCAGTTCTCTATCGTTCTTTCCAAGGGTGAAATCGTTGAGAGCTTCATGGCGATCCACATGATGCAGCCCCGTCTGGTACAGCGGCAGTTTGACTTACTGGATTGTGTCTAGAAGATGTGACGCCGGAATCCAGATCGAAAGTTCTCTGTGTCTCCATTTTTGAGTAATTCGATTACAATACTGAATTCTGCTGTGACTTTGCGCTGCTCTGATTTTTTTGTGAGTGCTAAAACTGGAGAGAAAACATACTCCAATGCTAAAACCAAGCTACTCCTACCCGCGTACACACGAAACTGACTGGAGGAGGACCCGTTCCATCGTGAAAACCGAGTTACACAATACACATCCAACGCCGAGCAATTTCTTTCCTCTGCCAGGCGTCCGCAGCCAGCCCACGTCCTTACCTGCTTCTAAAATTTGCCGGTTCTTGCGTTTGCTAGATTGGAAGCCACGTTTTTTTTTTTTGTTGGTTTTCAAAAGTCAAAAGGCCTTACACCGATTCTTTCCTTATCACTGCATAACGTGAGGAGAAATGGTATGCGTACTCACGTTTCTTATTCCGTGATCGTGATTCTCTCCGTGATTATGATCCTCTTTTGCGCTGATAAATAATCTTTCTTGTTGGTTTTCTTGATCGTCCTTGGCGAAGACGACGACGTCTGGTCCTCGAGTGGCTCCAACTCGACCTTGCTGGCGTCGACACCGTTGCTGGCCAATTTTGTTCTGGCTAACGATCTTCTTCGCCTTCTGGTGCGGCCATGAGACGTGGACGCCGACGTCGTGCTCCTCCTTTGTCGGCTACGACAAGGCGTAGACGATTGATCTAACTTGCTGCTGCCGGTGGAACACATCGCTGCGACAACCTTGCTGCAACAGCCGAAGCAAGCAGGACAGCGTACACAGTATGACGATCGATCTAACTTGCTGCAGCCGGCGGAAGCAGGACGCCGGGCTACACGAAGCGGAAGCGGAAGACCTTGCTGCAGGCAGCGCCGGGCGCAGGTATACTGCTAGCCATCCAGGTTCATAATTTGCACGTTCTCTAGAGCTTATGCTTGCTACACGCCTGGTTATGCCTAATGATTCACGATTAGCACATTCTCGGCACCTTGTGCGGGTCCGGTGGCCTCGCCCCTCGGGCGGCTCCTGCCGCGGGCGGGGACGCCCGGTGTGCGTTCCTCCGGACCGTGGCGCCCAGCAGGTGCACGTTGCACCCCGGGCGCGCACCTACCAGCGCCGGGTTCGGCGGTCCCGCCACCTCCGCCACCGGGGTGGCCTCTCCTTCGTCGGCGGCTCCACGGTCACCACCGGTGGTGTCTTCTTCACCGGCGACACCCGACACCACCGGTGGCCTCCTCCCCACCGGCTACGCCTACTCCACCGCCCCGTCCCCCGGCTGCGCGTGTTGTGTCACGGTGTACCACCCGCCGCTCCTTCACGCGACCCAGCGTCATGTTCACCCGATGGTGGCCGGCGCGGCGGCGGCGTACTCTCGGCCCGGGCTCTTGCGGCGATGCCCGGCGACTTCGCCGATCTCTCCGGTACCCTCTTCCGTTCGCAGCGGCCTTGTCGGACCCTCACTGGCGCGCGGCGCAATGGAAGAAGAGCACGCGGCTCTACTCGCCAACCGGACTTGGGATCTGGTGCCCGCCCGCCCGGCTCCAACATCGTCACCGGCAAGTGGATGCGGACACACAAGCGGCGGGCTGATGGTACCTGGAGCGGTACAAGGCTCATTTGGGTTCTTGGCGGGTTCACTCGGCGCCGGGAGTTGACTATGATGAGACCTTCAGCCCGGTGGTGAAGCCGGCCACCGTCCGCACGGTACTCTCAGCGGCTCTTGCTCACTCGGCGGTGCATCGGTGGATGTCAAGAATGCCTTCTGCATGGGAGCCTTGCGAGGCGGTCTCTGTAGTCGGCCGGCGGGGTTCGTTGACTCTTCTCATCATCGGCGTGGTCTGCCGGCTCAACAAGTCTTTTACGGCCTCAAGCAGGCCCCTCGGACGTGGCACTCTCGGATTGCAGCCTTCTTGGTGTCACTGGGTTTTGTGGAGGCCAAGTCGGATACGTCCCCTGTTTATCTACCACCATGGGGCTGAGGCTGCATTACTGCTGCTCTATGTTGATGACATTGTCCTCACGGCTTCCGGTCCTTCACTCACTGCGCGCATCATCGGCGCTCTTGGCGGGGAGTTTCCTTTGAAGGATCACGGGCATGCTCCACCACTTTCTCGAGTCTTTGTTGAGCCTCGTCCCCTTTGGACTTCGCCTTCACCGGCGGCGGTACACTCTTGATATCTGGGAGCGGCGGGGATGACGAGTTGCAAGCCTTGCTCCACTCGGTTGACACACGGGGCAAGGTCGAGGTCGTCGAGGCAGTCCGATGTGGCAGACCCCACTGCGTGCGGAGTCTCGCTGGTGCACGCCGGTACCTCACCTTCACGGACCGGACATTACCTCGCCGTGCGGCAGATTTGCCTCTACATGCATGATCCTCGAGAGCCCCATTTTGCTCTCAAGCGCCTCCTCCGCTACCTCCAGCGGCACCGTTGACTACGGGTTGCTTCTTCACGGTCTCCCTCCATAGAGCTAGTAGTGTACACCGACGACGCCCGGGGCGGGTGTCGACACTCGGCGCTCCACCTCCCGACTCGCGCCCGTCTTCCTAGGCGGCAACTTGGTGTCGGGTCGGCCAGCGTCGGCCCGGTCGTCTCCCGCTCGATCTTTGGCGGAGTACCCGCTATTTGTTGCTAACGGCGTGGCTGAGGCTTCGGCTCGGCAGCTCCTCACCGAGCTCCACAGCCCTCTCTCCAGGAGCACACTGGTCTACTGCGATAACGTCAGCGCCGTCTACCTCTCCACCAACCCTGTGCAGCACCAGAGGACCAAGCATGTGGAGATCGACCTACACTTTGTACGTGATCGGGTCGCCATCGGCGATGTTCGGGTCCTCCACGTCCCAACCACCTCTCAGTTCGCCGACATCTTCACCAAGGGTCTCCCGTCCTCGACCTTCGCCGAGTTTCGCTCCAGCCTCAACATCACCAGTGGCTAGTTGCGTCTGTGGGGGGCTCCTGTGTTGTACTTCTTTTCGTGTCCAGTCTGCAAACTCCGCTGCGACGGTAGTTCAGACTGCGGGGGGGTGTTGGAGTATGTGTATTAGGCCCATGAGGCCATGTATGGAGAACTATATTGCTACCCTTCTAGGGTTAGCCCAAGTAATGAGAATCACAAGATAACACAAAGAAGATTTACCCTTTACCATGGCTCGGGAGTCCACTGACCGCCGGTGTTTGGCACCGAGTCCCCGACCAGTGGCCACACTCTTTTGGAGCAGTGAAGGGTATGCGCTAGACATGGCCTGCCATTCTCCTAGACGAAGAATAACATGCTAGGCTTCGCCGGCGAGGAGGACAGGAGGGGACGCAGGAGGGCCGTCGCCGGCGGCGGCTGGTATCTACGGTTTGGGGATAGGTGTCGGTCCACAAATGCAAGTGGGGTGGGCTGACATGAGCCCAGATGTGGTCAAGGTTAGAATTCTGGGCCCTTTGGCCCACGGCTGCTCATCAATTTTTTATCATGTTATCTGAATGATAAAAAAAAATTAATGTTAACAAATACCCCATGGAATAATGAAATTTCATGGTTTGTATACCAATGATCTTTAGGATAAAGTAATTTTTTTGTATGAAGTTGAGCACACACAGTTCAAAAAAAAGTTGAGTAACTAAGTGATATACTACATTTCATTTGTTTTTTCATCTATTTGAATTACAGGGAGGCATTAACTTCTTTTGACCGAAGTCAGCAGGAAAACTCCGGCCTATTACAGTGATATGCAAATGATGTGTGATAAAATGCCATATCATGTTTCTAAAATACACAGCCAAAACTATGTTGATAGCTTGACAGGAAAGCTGTAAGACTAAACTTTAACAGACCATTAACCACTAAACTAGAGAAGCCCACATCTTTAAGAAGTATGTAACTGCTGCGTCATTAATAAAGTACCTTTTTGGGGGTGGGGGAGAGGGTATTCACCTTTGTTCTGTCACCATGCACCAGCTAGAAAGCCAAATATCCTATCTTGGATATAAGCAACCCTAAATGACCTCATTGCTCTGGTCCCCAAAATTTGAACCCCGTTTACATTGGCATTGTTGTATTATAGATACGGGGATCAACTTCAGACCATATCAATTGGCTGTCACGTCAAGCTGTTGAATAGCATAGAACGGTTAGTGGCCATAACTGATCAAGGTAGTCAACACAAGTTTTTTCATCACAAATATATGGTCTGATTGACAGAAACCCTTCATTCCAATGATCAGGACTCATATAATTGGATTAGTAACAAAAAAAAAACATATCAAGTGGAGAAAATAGAACCAAATGGAAGCTATAAATGACGATATTACTTATTACAAATCACTATCACTACTATTGAATGATGATATAATTTAGAACTGGTGGAAGTGGGTCATAGCATTGTACGTACCTAAAACTGGACTTGCACTGTCTGACAGACAGAAAATAAGAATACAAGTGCAGAAATTCTACAGCTTTTGCTGCGCTCTCAGAAAAAAAAAAAAAAAAAACTGTCCGACAAGTACAGTTATCATGTAAACCAATTATAAAATCTTTTAGAGGTTTAGTTTCATAAGGTTGAAATGGCATATCTGTATTGTACAGCTGAGTCGCAGCAAAAATCCCCATTGTTGCTGAACTGAATTCAGAAGGGAACATATCAGTTTTACTTCTCAGGTGGGGCACAATATCTGAATGACACAAATGAACACTTGACGCCTAAACAGACTTGTATTAATTTCACTAGTTCCCAATCAGTGGTCCAGCAATGTGTACTTAAATTCCGATATAACATATGTAACGGCCACATAATGACAGATTATATAGCAATCAGTGGTCCAGCAAAGTTCAGAGACTAGTCACAACAGAACCTCCACTAAATCATCGACTGGCTTAAGGAATCGACACCTAGATCAAAGAACACTGACCACGGCTCGGGAGTTGACTGGACGGTGGAGGCAGCACACGTCTACAGAACCGGCCAGCTCTTGGGGAAGTCAAACCGCCCTGGTGCCGCCGCCGCTGGGTATTTGGCCCCGACCAGTGGACACACTTGCGCGCAGTGAATGGTAGGAGATGGCCATGGCCTGCCATATCCTAGACGACGGACAGCGCGCTAGGCGGCGCCGGTGAGGAGTCCAGGTGGGGATGCCGGAGGGCCGTCGCCGCGTCGCCGGCGGCCTGATAATCGTCAACGGTTGGGGTGAGGTCGAGGTGTCGTTAATGGGCTGGAATGAGGACACGTTAATGGGCTGACATGGCCCCTGTAGGTTGGGAGGCTCGTGTGTGTGCATCGTCAACAGGTTAAAAAAAAAAGGTAGAAGTCTAACATCCATGCTTTAGAAGACCTGAAAATATATCTGTTTATTAAATACCAAATTTTTTTTATCAGTTCATTTCTTAAATAAAGAAATTTAGGCCTTTGTTTATCGAGGAACTTAAATTCAAAACCTTCTAATAATTAAGATACATCTGTGATGGTATATTATGTATATATATTAAAAATTCCTGTTTGTAGATTTAAGCGATGCACAATGCAAATAAAATAATATAAAATCAATGGTTTCAGTTTGGGGGCAAAAGACGATCATGAGAGCAGAGTAGATTACCGTAGGTTGAGACACAGCTATCAGCTAGTGTTGCTGGACAGCGGAGGCATGCATTTGACACAATTTGTACGTGTTGTGTTGCTATATATACACTTACAAAAATATAATACAATTTGTCCATGTTCTAGTGGATCTTTTTTGTCAGTGGCAGATTGCGGGCAGCATTTGACACATGCATTTTTCGTTTTCCATCATGATAGCTCAGCAATTGTAGGAGTACAGCTTAATTGACAGTATGTTGAAACCAAACCACGGTACACCGCTGGCTCACAATCGATGCAACGTGTTGCAGTTGATGCAGCACGCTGCAGAGTAATTGGCAGCCAGCATTTTATCAGAAGCGAACCCAGTAGTGCCATGCATCGTCACCACTCCACTCACCACCATTGCCAACAACTAGCTTTTTACCACTGGCCGGGCCAACGGGCAGCAGCCACGTGGAGGAGTATACGATGCTCCGGCGACTTGACTCCCCATGGATGCATCGCTGCTCTTTTGCGTCCGGCGAACGCGACTTAGATTCGACACCACAGGAGGTCTCACAGGAAGCCTCCATCCTGTTCGAGACTAGCTACTTCCCTTGCTTCAGAGGCAGTAGCGGGAGGAAGCCACACGACACGCGCCTTCCTTGTGCAGATCCAGTAGTTCCAATTTGCTTGCACGTACGCAGACCTCGCTCAGGGGAAAACAGAGCGCTGCATTTGGAGATGTCAGAGGCAAAAGCAGCAACACATCTCGTCTCATATCTAGGTACGTTTACACTATCATATTCTACTTGTAAGTACCAAGGTTTATGACATCCAGTTTGCACTCCAGCGCCTTCTAGTCTTTGTGCTTATTGCAACAGTAATTTCAGAGTCTGTTACAGGTAATATGTTCTGAAAACCGTACTGAAGACAGAACACTCCCAGGAGTCCCAAATTGTAAACCGTACTATAGTGCCTACAAAGACGCCGTTGATTCTTTCTCCTTTACCTGGCGCTCTGGTTGGTATGTATGTTCATCCTTCCCCGTGTTAACTACTTCACATCTCCCTTCTCTGTTTGATTGATGCAAGGCGGGCTAGTTTATGTTTCTTCATTCACTGCCTAGAAGGAAACACCATTTGATCCCTTTCCCTTTTGGCTACTTGTGACGGCAGGGATAAGAAGGCTCTAAAGGTCTGCCTGCAAAATAATTAAGAAGCACTTCAGCAGCATTCATTAATCAAGAGGCTAAAGTGCCGGCTACTCTAGTTTGCGCAGGTCAGATATGGGAAACAGATAATTGCACAAGAAATTGCTAGCATTGTATGACTCTCTTTCTAAACAAAATGCATGCTTATTTCTTTTTAATTCGATTTATAGGAAATCTGGGCGAAAGAAGGCGCTTACAGAAACATGGTTGGCATGGAAGTTGCTGCAGTATCTGGAACACTGAAGCTTGTGTGCAACAAGTTAGCTCCACTGGTCATCAAAGAGTACAGCTCTATAGTGGGTGTCCAAAAGGACCTCCAGGAACTCCAAGATCTAGCTCTGGACATAAATCAACGACTCGAAGCAGCAGGAGACAGAGCAACGGGGGATGCTCCATTCCTCAAAAGGTTGAAAGAAGCTGTTTATGAGGTCGAGGATGCTATGGATGAGTTCCAACTGAAGGCTGAGAAATACGAAGCTGACAGCGATGGTGGATTTGTGTCCAAATGTCTGCACAGAAAACCAAAATCACTGATATTTCAATGCCAGGCTGCCAAAAAGATCAAGAAAATTAAGATGATGTTTGATGTCCTTGTGAAGCAAAGAAGTATTTTGAATTTAGTGGTTGGCAACGATCCTGTTAGCCATACAAAAGACACACCTATGAATATGCAAACACTGCCCTTTGTGGATGAGGCAGCAGTAATCGGAAGAGACCAAGAGATGAATGATATTATGTACGAGATGCTACAGGATGATGACCAACAGAGAATCAAGATAGTTTCAATAGTTGGACTTGGTGGCTCTGGGAAAACTACTCTAGCCCAGCTGGTTTTCAGTGAAGTCAAAAATAAAAATCATAATCATTTTCCAGTTAAACTATGGGTTCACGTGTCAGAGGAGAAATTTCAACTTGAAAAAATTCTTAAGAAGCTATTTGATGCTATCTCAAATGAGAGATCCGATGGCCTTTCCTTGAGTTATATGGCCAATAAAATCTCAGATGAGTTGACCAACAAAAGGTTCCTACTTGTATTGGATGATGTTTGGACTGAAAACCGTATTAAATGGGCAGAGTTCATGGTACATCTAAACAAATGCTCACCAGGAAGCAGAATTCTACTCACTACTCGTAGTAGAAATGTTGCTGAAGCAGTGGAATCCACAGTACTAATCGACTTGGCATTATTATCGGAGGATTACAGCTGGAAAGTATTTCAGCAAAACTATGGAAATGTTGTGGAACATGGCTTCGAAGAAGTTGGGAAAGAGATTGTGAACAAGTGTGGTGGCGTGCCGCTAGCAATTAAAGTTCTTGCAGGGGTCCTCCATGTTAAGAAACAATTAGATCAATGGCATGCCATAAAAAGAGAGCAATTTATTACATGTCGATGGTAAAGAACGTCAAGTATCTGCCTGCTTGTGGTTGAGTTATTTTAACTTGCCATCTCATCTAAAGCAGTGTTTCACAATATGCTCAATTTTTCCTAAAGGTCACTTGATGGATAAGGACCAATTGATTGACCAATGGATTGCTCATGATATGATCCCAGAAGCTGGTGTTAACTATTTGGAATATGTTGGCGATGACTATTTTAGCCATCTTGTGCAGATGTATTTCATACAAGAAGTGAAGGAAACATGGGGTGGAAGAGTGAAGTGTAAGCTGCATGATTTGGTGCATGATCTTGCCCGATCCATTTTGGGTGATGAGATTTCACTTTCTGTGCTAGTGAAGACAACTAATTGCACAAAGATATGCAGATACTTTTCTATAATTGAAGGCACAAGACATCTTCCGCCCAAAAATGCATTTCAAAAGGCACGAGCTATGTATATTGCTGAAAATGATGATTACATATTTGGCAAGGCAATGAAGAAGGCAAAACACTTGTGCAATATCACTGTGGAAAATGGGCATACATCAGCACTCACAGCCATGCTACAGACAAAAAATCTAAGGTACCTTAACATTTTAGGATGGAAACATGAAACACTTCCTGAGGTTATTTCAGACATTTGGAGTCTGCAAGCTCTTCATGTATGGTCACTTGAACTTGTCAAGCTACCTGAATCCATTGGTAAGCTGCAGAGGTTGAGAGTGGTCAACTTGTCAAACTGTGAGAACTTAACAAGTTTGGTGTCATGAACAAGATAAACCTGAACTCATAAAGAATTGGATGAGTTTCATGAAAATTTATTGGTAAGGGGGACAACTGTGTCAGTTTGGTTACAAGAGCAGAGGTGTGTTTTGATTTCGGGCTGCAATCCATTTGTCAATCAATTGGTCTTTATCCATCAGTTGACCTTTAGGAAAAATTGAACATATTGTGAAACACTGCTTTAGATGTGATGGCATGTTAAAATAGCTAAGCAATAAGCAGGCAGATACTTGATGTTCTCTACCCTCAACATCTAACAAACTACTCTCTTTTATGGCTTGCCATTGTTCTAATCGTTTCTTGACACGGAGGACCCCCTGCAAGAACTTTAATTGCTAGTGGCACCCCAACACACTTGTTTACAATCTCTTTTCCAACTTGTTGAAATTCAAAGTCCAAATCTTTTCGCAGCATTTCCAAAGCTTTGCTGAAATAATTGCCAGCTGTAATCTTTAGATAAGGATGGCAAATCTATTGTTGTTCCAAATCGATTCAACTGCTTCAGCAACATTTTCTACAAATATGAATGTCATTATCAATTTTATGCAGTAGTTTGTTTTCTAAAGTAGAATCTTGCTTCCTGGTGAGCCATTCTTCAAGAAGTACCATAAGTTCTTCCCATTTGTTACGGTCTTCAATCCAAACATCATCCAACACAAGCAGGAACCTAGTGTGTTAGTCTGAGCTTGTTTGAGTCAAAATAGTTTTCTTTTCGTAATTTTTTAGAACGTAAGGATGGCAAATCTATTGTTGTTGTCGATAAAACTGCTTCAGCTATATTGCTGAATCTTGTTTGGTGCCAGCCATATTTGTCAAGTTGTTTGAAAGGCCATATTTTCAAGGTTTGAGATTTGGAATGCCTTTTGGCCATATTTTCAGGTTAATAAGGAAAATTCTTCTCTCATTAGGAATAGCATCAAATAGCTTCTTGAGAATTTTTTCAACATGAAACTCCTGAGACACATGAACCCATAGTCTAAGAGTAAAATGATTCTTTACAGTCTCTTTATCATTGAAAATGAAAACCAACTGAGCTAGGGTAGTTTTCCCAAAGCCGCCAAGTCCAACTATAGATACTATGTTGATTCTCTGTTGGTCATTTGTCTCTAGCAGCTTAGATATTGTTTGGTGCATCTCTTGGTTTCTTCCAATTACCGATGGCCCATCAATGAAAGGCAATGATTGATTATTCACAGCGGTCATGTTTATATTGCTAACAGGACCATGGCCCGGTACTGAATTCAAAACTGCACTTTGCTTCACAATGTCATCAAAGGTCTTCTTAATTTTCTTGATCTTTTTGGCAGCCTTGCATTGAAATACAAAAATTTTGGTTTTTGTGGAGGTATCTGGACACAAAACCACCATCACCATCAGCTTCACATTTTTCAGCCTTGAGTTTGAACTCATCTACAATATCATCAACATCATTAGCAGCTTTTTTCAACTTTTTGAGCAATTGATCATCCCCCAAAGCTGTGTCTCCGGCTGATTCCAGCCGATTATTAATCCCTTGAGCTAGAACTTGAAGGTCCAGGAGGTCCTCTTTCACCCCCACTATAGAGCTGTATTCTTTGATGACAAGTGGAGCTAACTTGTTGCACACTAGCTTCAACGTTCCAGATACTGCTGCAGAAATTGCAGCAGCTTCCATACCAGCCATGTTTTAGTAAACACCTTCTTTGGTCCAGATTTCCTATGAATTGAATTAGAAAGAAATAAGCAGGCATTTCGTGAAGCAAAAGAGTTATATAACGCTAGCACTTTCTTGTGGAATCATCTGTTTCCCATATCTGACCTGCGCAAAGAAGTGTAGCCGGCACTTTAGCCTCTTGATTGATGAATGCTAGTGAAGTACTTCTTGATTAATTTGCAGGCAGGACTTTAGGAGACAGCCTTCTTGTCCCTGCCATCACAAGGATCCCAAAGGGGAGAGAGATCAGTGGGATTGACACAAATTTGGTACGACTAAAGAAAGGGAGAGCCCATGCCAGCGAGTATCCCAAAAACGAGAGAGCCTGAGATCAGATGGGGTTTTCTTCTAGGCGATGAAGAGTTGCAGGAGAGGTGTAAAGGAGTAGGGATGCTCTGTCTTGAGTACTATTTGTGAAGTCTGAAATCACTGGTGTATGTAAGCAGAAATCTTAGAACGAGCTGGAGTGCAAACTGGATGTCATAAATCATGGTTACAGTTACAAGTATAAATGTACCTAGATCTCATTATCTAAAAAAAATGTACCTAGATCTCAAAGGAGATATGCTGCGGCTTTTGCCTCTGCTGTCCTCCAATTGCCACTCTCTGATGGAGGTGTGTGCAAGTGCAAGCAAATCGGAACTGGATCTGCACAAGGAAGGCACAACTGAGCTTACTTGACCCTCTGGAATTCTGGATCTAGATGCCCAAGCAGCGAGCCAGCGACTATAGGAGGGTCGGTCAGATTTCCAGTCTCCAACAGGATGGCATGGAGTCGGACGCAAAAAGCAAAAGTGTCATTTTATGCTAGCACTTTTGTGCAATTATCTGTTTCCCATATCTGACCTGCGCAAACAAGTGTAGCCGGCAATTTAGCCTCTTGATTGATGAATGCTTCTTAATTAATTTGCAGGCAAGCCATTACGAGACAGCCTTCTTGTCCCTGCCATCACAAGGAGCCGACAGGGGAAGAGATCAACGGGATTGTCACCGAACACTTGGTGGTAGAACTAAAGAAAAGGGCGAGTGTTCCAAAACAAGAGACCAGCGGGTTTCAGAAAAAAAAAAATGAACACTTGTCGTCAGATGGGTTTTCTTCTAGGCAACGGATCGGAGAAACATAAAAATAGAATAATGATGATGATGAGAAAGGAGAGGCGAAAAAGTTAACGAGGGGAAGATGAAGTGATGAGCATACCAGTGTCAAGCACAGAAGAAATCAACAGCGTTCTGCTTGTAGTTGACAGAATGTTCAGAACCTTTCTGTGAAGAGTTGGGAACTACTGGTGAAAGCAGAAAGAGAAGAGGATGCTGGAGTGCAAACTGTATTCAACAAGGATAGTGTAATACCTGGATCTCAGATGAAATGTGCTCTTGATTTTGCCTCAGACAGCTTCTCCTTCTCTGCTGAACGAGGCGTGTGCGCAAGCAAATCGAAACTGGATGGATCTGCTGCACAAGGAAAAGGAAGGCGCAACTGAGCTGAGCAACTGAGCTGAGCTTGACACTGGAGTCTAGAGTCTGGATACTGCTGCTAGTCTTGTGACAGACGCTCATTCGTCTCCACGAGGAAGTTGCTAAGCAAGTGCCGGACAGGAAATGTAGGAGGTCCTATCAGATTTCCAGTCTGGACAGGGTGTTGGAATCGCCGAGTTGGAGGGTTGGAGGCTTCCTCTTCCTGTTAGTCGCGAGCGACGGACGCAAAAAGCAAACCTGCCGACGCGCGTCCTGTGCCGGAGAAGTAGTGGAGTCAAATCAAGTCGCTGGAGTAGCTGTTGGCAATGGTGGCAATGGACCAATGGTGCGTTGTGGTGAGTGGACACTGGACAGATGCTGACGATGCATGAATTTGTCCTCTACACCAATGATGCGTCCGTGTACACTGCTGCCAATAATTCTGCAGCGTACTGCCGCATCATTGGAACACTCAATTTGTGACTGGAGAATTAAGCATCTCACCCAAGTTTTCACCAACCATGTAACCTCCAGAGAACCCAAGATTCTTCAACATCAGCAGAAGGCTCAACACAACAGCAGACACTCTTGCTCGTCAGGCTTACCAACAAATGGCCAATCAGAGCAATAGTTTAGAACATTCATTCCTGTAACCATGAGCACCATGTACTGCTCTGTCCTAATTTACAGGCTCTACGGTTTGTACAATTGAATGGTGTAACCATCCTTGCAGCAAGTTGCTGCTAAATAATAAAGTTGCTTGTTGCGATTTTTTTTTTTTTTTACCACAGGTTTGAACTGAATTCTGCATCCGTCCTACATTAAACCTAAGCTTCTTTTGTCTCATTCTTTCTTTTTTACAATTCAAGAGTCAAACCATGTTTTAACTTTTTTTTTTCCCGATCGTCACGCAAAAAGATTTGCACGAGTTACTGTCGGTGCAAAACAGTAATCTAAAAAAACATATAAAAGTGTTTTTTAGAACTTTGTTTTTCATATATTGCTGTATTACGCGTATATATACATGTTAAATGTTTATTTGGATTCACGATGATGATTTTCTCCACCCGGCCGTTCCGGATTACGCGCCAGTGCTCGGAGGTCCATCGCATCCGGCACACGCCGAGCTCCTGCCCATCGGGCCTCGGCAACGGATTCGACTCGAATCCACCATATGGCGCCGCTGTCGTCTCGCACGCCGTGCACGAATCTTAAAGCAGAAATGAATGGTGGGAGATAAGCCGTGCCCAGCATGTACATGCTAACCGCTCGCACTGCTTCTCGTC
The DNA here is from genome assembly GCA_015847255.1 of Hyparrhenia diplandra. NCBI lineage: Eukaryota > Viridiplantae > Streptophyta > Magnoliopsida > Poales > Poaceae > Hyparrhenia > Hyparrhenia diplandra. The sequence goes on from JADLZK010000770.1 coordinate 178,595, forward strand.
GTGACCCCGGTGCATGATGCGACGCTACTGGTGTTGTCTCGTAACTAGTCTCATATAGTGACACATAATTTAAGACGACTTAATAGACTGTGTACATTGGTTGTCTTTTTAAGTTGTCTCATAGTAACATATAATTCCCTAATTTATGGGCAGAGAAAAAATAGGATTGTGAGGTGCATGACAACAACTACTCATATAATGGTATAATAGTTGTCTCATACTCCTAAATTTCAGCTCCACATTATCGAAAATCCTACGTGTCGTTGCATGAGAGACTGGGTATGAGATAGCTGATGTGTAGCAATGTACCCGCCCTTATTTCGAGACGACCTGCTAGAACATCGGACCGCCCGTAAGTACGTCATACGTCATCGGCGTTGACCTGCGGACCTACCTTGTTGGATGGCTGGTAGACGCGTGGGGAATGTGATCTGAGCCATGCGTTTTCGAAATCGGAAGGTTATGGGAGGGCACGACGTGGAAGGGATCGAGTTGGGCATTCATGCTTCTGCGGCCTGATGCATGTTTATCCAGAGTTGTTTTCATACATCTTGCTGCTAATGCAATATAATTCACGTTTCGTTGTCAAAAAAAAAAAAAAAGTTGTTTTTCATCCCTCTCGTTTTTTTAATCCAGAGTTGTGATGTGATGTGAGAAATTTTGGTCACCAAAATTTATCCAGAGTTGTTTTCATTCCTTCTTCATATGCTTCTTCACCCATTAAATTCTTAACCTTACTTAAAAATCAGATTATCCAGAGTTGTTTTCATCCCTCTTTTTTTTTTTGGACATCTCCATCAGCAGCAGTGAAATTACTAAAACAAAAAACAATTGTAACCAATCGTGGTACTCGTTAAGAGCAAATTCATATATTCCATTTGCATGTATATATATTTGGTTAGGCTTGGTCAACAAATAAGAGTCCTAAAAAAAAAAAAAAAAAAAAAAAAAACAGAGAGGATAATATAGAGAAGGTCTACTTGTGGTTTATGCACTGACTGCTGAAATGGAAAGGCATGTTATGAGATTCAATTAACGAAGGTGGTTGCCTCATGGTGCCCCTTGGTCAATAGGTTACGAAGACGGTGGCCTTAACACATCGAGCATTAATATAGGTGGACGTCTAAGCCGCCTGCCTTTGCCACCGATTAACCGAGGTGGTCGCCGTTAACAAATGGCTAGTGCCTCGTAGAATCATTTGTATAGTACTGATATGTTCTCTAGTACTTGAAACCCAACGAATTTGGTTCTTTTTAGTTTCAAAGGTGGTTTTCTAGCTATTTTAAAGAATTATAAATAAATTGATTTAATCTCTAAAATTGATAAGTAACTTATTTTTAGATTAGAAAATATAAAGCTTGTAGCATTTTTTTTTATCTTGCCATGCTTTGTTGATTGGTTCCTATTTTACTTGCTATTGGTCCTATTTTATTCAAATTCATGGTGTACGGTTGGGATTAACATATGAGGCATATATGGATTCTTTGATATGTTGATTCTGGGGACCGATGTGTTAGTGAGCTGAAATTTGCGTTGAGAGCTTGTCCCAGATATAGTGTCATTTTAGCTCTCAAGGCGGCTACTCCTGCCACCCACTACTGTGCTCTCTGGTCTCTTTGTCTGCTCTGCCATTCGAATCTAGCACCCTCCGCATCTACTCCTACGCTGGCCCCAGTTCCCATCTCCACAGCACCTGTACAGGGACGAGAGGAGACAAGAACTCAAGAGCATGTAGGCCTATGTGCTTGGTTCCTTGATCTTTGTGCCAATTGCTAAAACGACATTTCTCGTGGGACAGAGGGAGTATGTTCCTAATGTTGAAGTTTGGATAGCACAATGTTTGAAGAATTGATGTCATGTGTCTATTTCAATTGATATATGCACGTAAGTAAATAGCTTGCTAATAGTTTCACTTTCAACGCTTCGGTTCACACATAGGCAAGTGGTTCGTAGGGTTCTTCACCACCGTTATACGATAGCCTAATGAAGGACTCGAAGATTGCACTTGTAATTATTTAAAAATCAAACCATACTTAAAAAATCAAATTATTCAGATTTGTTTTCGTACTTCCTTTCACATCTTATCCACATCTACACTTTATCCACGCTAGCAAATTTCCCCGTGCGTTGCTACAGGTCAAGAAAATATACGATATATCTTTTTTACCTTGAAGGGTCAAGAAATTATAGATATATTTTTTACCTTGAAACATGCCTATGCTGTGCTACGGGTCAAGAAAATCCATGTTATATTTTTTTTACCTTGAATAGAATTTTTATTTATTATTTCTCTCAATACTCGTCATACATGTTTTATTAAGTTATTTATTTAGATATTCCTAGGATATGTGTGTAGCAAAAACGGATGATAACTTTATCAGTTGGTATAGATATACATTAAATTATTATTAGTAGTAGGAATAGGTATAGATTAGATAGATATAGATATTAGTAGATATAGATTATTGTTTTTGTGGCCGTTGGCAACGTTCTAGTACAGACGATAGTCATGGGCCCCGTTTTGTTTGCACGAACTGCGAAGCTTGTGTGTGGCGGACCGACGACTGGCCGTTGGTCCGTACAGAGACGGACTTCTCGACGTCCATGGGCGGGTGTTGGGCCTCATATTGGGCCTTGAGCAGCGAAGCAGCGACGTGGTCTACTCCAACTACTTTTTGCTGAAGCTGATGACATGTCCCGGCTGGCCTCGTGGGATTGTAGGACTCGTACGTGACTTCAATGGCATGGACGACGGAAAGCCGAAAATTTTTTATCTCTTTATTAGTAGGTAGGTATAGATAAGCAAAACAACCGAAGCTACCAGCGGGCAAACAGGCCCGTTAACGGCTCGAGTAATCCCACCCGTCGAAAGCTAATGGACGGTTGAGCTTCACCCAAGCGCGCGGCGCTGCTCATGCGCCGGAAATATAATTACCGGCGGCGCTGGGCTCCTCAGCCAATGTCGGCAGTTAACATTGTGCCAACCACCTCTTTGGCGGGCGGCCCAAGGCCCGCCCGCCAACGCCCGCCCGCCACCAAGCGATGGCAGCGCGACGACGGAGGCGGCGGCTCGGCGACGCCGGGAGGCGAGGACGAAGGTGGGCCGACGCTTTAGGGTTGCAGATCCTCGCCGTCGCTTTAGGGTTGGAGCTCGTCGCCGCCGCCGCCGACCTCCCCCCCTCCATGCCTCCCGGCCATAGAAAGGGGCCGGCCGCCGCGGCCACGCCGACACGGGCGGCGGCAGCGGCTCGGCCGGGCGGTGAGCTCGGCGGCGGGGGCGCCGCCGAGCTCGGGGCGGGGGAGAGACCCATTTGGATGGGTACGGGTCGGCGGCGGGGAGCGACGACGACGACGGCGTTGGAGAAGAAGGTCGCAGCGGTTAGGGTTTCGAGTGGAGAAGAAGAAAGGGGAGGGAAGGGACTGCGCCGCCGCGCCGTAGGGGCTCACCGGAGCTCCGGCGAGCCCCTACGGCGCGCCGGCGGGGGGGGCGGCGGCGGGGGGGGGGCGAGATGGCGAGAGGTGGAAGAAGAGGTGGCAGGCCGTTAGGCGGGCGGGCGGCGGGCTGGCCCAACTCCAAGTTGGGCGGCGGTTAACACGCCCTGGGCTCCTCTCGCCCGTGCACGCGTGCGACTAGTCCGCTCGCGGCTCTGTCGAGGTGCTCCCGGTGGTGCCATCTCTTGGCCATATACTCCTGTTGCGCGGACGCGCGACGACCCGAGCTCGACGGAAGGCCGAGCCGATGGCGTGATGAAGAGTGCTGGACAGGAGCGCGGCGGACTGAGGCCGCGACAGACCTTCCATTTCCCCTATCTACATGTCCGAATCCTTGCTGGTACGTGACACCAATCCTCCTACTGGATTTGTGTGTGTGTGTGTTTTTTAATGGAGCTTGGATACTCATAATAGTGTTCATTCACATATGCACAATGCACAGAGCAGACAGTACACTGTACACGCCCAAATCAAACTGTATCACAACACTTGAAGCACATGTAGACCTAGAACATCTGCAATGACCAAATTAATAAGATGGATGGGGGATTAGGTTGGCTAGTGAATCTGAACAATGTAAAAAGGACCAATCGTCAGAACTCACAGATGGAACGATAATGGGCATCCATTTGCCCAGTCCGTAGATGAGGGATGTAAGATTTGAAGATCCCGGTCCTTTCCCTTCCTTCCCTTGCAGCGCCTCTCCGGATCAAGGCAGCTTGAGACGTTCAGTGTCTGCAGAACGCCGAGGCCTGTAATCCATTTTACCATTTAACAGCTTATGGTACTTGCAGAATCAGTCAAAGTATTTTTCATAAACATGATAACTGATTAACATTACTTCCATTTCATTTGGTAGCTTCAGATTTAATTACAAAATAAGTAGGTTCAGAACATGCTCTTCTCTATATTGACTTTGGGCACTCGGCTGATAATTCATCTTTAAAATAACAGACTCTGACAAGTAGTAGCACACAACTGAATCATATGAATACCAGGATAAATTTTCACTGAAACCACCACAAAGCATTTGCGCATCAAGTTATGAGTTTAGAGTTAATATATCTGTACCTTTCATTAATAGAAATGGGCTGACGATCTAGCTTGAAAGACACCCTGTGACATGATCTGAGCAAGCCATGTCTGAGTACAAGGAAAATGCTGCGAGTTGTCTGAGTACAAGCAGGACGGAAAAATACTAGTCAGCAGAACTGATGCATTTCTTCATTGCACAACACAAAAACAGAGCCCGAGGTCGATGCTCAGTGCCTCAGCTTCTAGATTGCTCACTTGACATATAAATCTGTTGACTTGTGGACCAAAATTTCACACATCACATAGACTCTAGTTCTTCATATGCTTTTTCACATTGCTTGATCACAACCTAATAATGACGGCTTCGGGCCTGCAATAGAATGCAGTATAATTTTTAATTAACCATACTTAAAGATCAGATTATCAGTTGTTTTGATCCCTCTTGGTTTTTTTTGACATCTCTGACAGCAGCAGTGCAACTACTAAAGCAAAAAAAACAATTGTAACCACTCATGATACTTGCAGAATCCAACTCCACAACAATATTTTCCTAAACATAAAAATTAATTAGTTTCAGAGGTTGCTTTTCTCTATGTAGACTTCGGGTAATTCATCTGCAAAATAACAGAAATGCTAAACAACTAATACCCGTAGTACACAACTGAAGCATATTAATAGCAGCAGAAACTTTTCAACAGAACACTTGGAAGCATTTCCATAGCAGTTTAGGAGTTCGGAGTTATCCCTGTTCGTGTACCTTGCATCGTTCGGAATGGCCTGACACTCTATCTTGAAGACACGGGACATTGTGATGTGACCAATCCATGTACTTACACAAAAGCACAATGAGCTTGAAATATCTTACTGCACACCTCCACGATCAAATCAGTCAACACGAATACGCCTGGTGTATTTGAAACAAGAGTTCAAATTAACCTGGCACATGGCTCTGCTGTGAGTTTGATGTTTGTCAGGTGGTGCCTGGACCCTTTTGTTTTGTGTTAGGAAACTGGAGAATTACCTTTTTTTTTCAAATGTGCTTTTGCTTGCTGCAGTCAGTTGACGCTGCTGGTATGCAGGCTTGAGAAGCAACACAAATGGTTTATCACGAAATACAGAATAACACCTCAAAAGCCTCGGTGCAAGTCAATCCAACTGGAGTTTCGACAACCATAAGAGTGTGCACATATGCACGCACCCAAAGCGAACTGTATCACAAACCTGAAGTGCATGGAGACCTTGAACATATATCTGCAATGATCGAATCAAGATGGATGGGGAATTAGGTTAGCCAGTAAATGTGCACAAGATAAAAAAGGCAATAATCTTCAGAGTTTAATGAACTCACCAGACAAAACGCCAAGGGGCAGTTGCTTACCCAATCATCAGATGCGGGATGTGGGAGATAAGATGCCAGTCCTTCCCCTTCCTTCTCACACAACGCCGCTCCAAATATGGGCAGACTTTGATCTCCAGTGTCTGCAGAGCGGTGAGACCTTTAATCCACTCTGGCAAGGATTTGATGCCCAGGCAGTGTAAGATTGTAAGTTGTTCAAGGGAGGTGAGGCAGCACATCGATTCAGGAATAGAAGTCAGGCACAGCAAGCCCCATATCGCGAATTTCCTTAGAGAGTGGAGTTCCCCTAGCGATTCGGGCAGTTGGCCAAGTGCCTCACAGCCTCCTATTTCGAGCTTCTGGAGGGAGGTGAGGCGCCCCAGTGATTGGGGAAGGCACGTAAGGTTCTCCAAACACAAAATTTTCAATATGCGTAGAGAAAGAAGTTCCCCAATACAATCGGGCAGTTTGCCAAGTGCCTCGCAATATTCTATTTGGAGCTCCTGGAGGGAGGTGAGGCACCCCAAAGATTCTGGAAGGCTCCTCAGCCTGGGTAATACCCTGATGTGGAGCATTTGTAGAGAGCGGAGCTCTCCAAGACATTTCGGCAGCTGCGAGAATCTAGGACATTCAATTATTTCAAGTTTCGTGAGTGAGGTGAGTAGCCTGAATGATTGTGGGAGCCTACTTATGCTGTCACAAGACTGAATCAGCAGATTCTGTAGAGACAGAGAGCAGAGGTTCCCCAACCACCTACTGTCACTAATACGAAGTGATTTGAGGGCCCTCAGTGGCTGCATTGATGGATCATGGCTCAGACTATCGCACTGATAAAAGTCTATCTTTTCCAGAAAATGGAGTTCCCCCAGCCATTCGGGAAGCATACAGGGAGCAGAGCAATAGCAAATCCGCAGGGTTCGGAGGGATGCGAGGCTCCGCATGCTCTCTGGCAGCTCGGTTAGGCCATCACAGCTCCAAATGTCCAAGGTCTCCAGTGCTCTCAAGTGTTGCAGCAGCTCCCATCGACACTGTCCAGATCCACATTGTGCTGGTCCTGCTGGTGGTGCCATCTCTTTCAGTAGAAGATACTTTAAGTAGCTAAAACTGAAAGAAGGCAAAGAGGATCCTTGGCCTATGTCTGGCTGTCCCAGCAGCTGCATGTTGCTCTTAACCAAACGCAATCTCTTCAGCGAGGAAGGAAAGTATGGCATCACCATCAGTTTGGGACACTTTGATATACTTAGAACAGATAGACAAATAACAACCTGCACTTGTCCCCCTTCTACGTCAGCTAAACTCACCTCTGATGCCATCCAAACCACGCCCAAACTTGGCATTCCGTCCATAGATAACTCAGACAGTGAAGGAAATGGAGCGATGCTTATACTTTTAAGAGCAGTCATGTTTTTTAGCACAAGCTTCTCCAAACAAGGCAACTCAGTTAGCCCCTCTAGATGCTCCAAGTTCGGGAAATCTGAGAATTCCAACTTGCTCAATGATTGGAACCAAGGAAGCACTGCTACTTCCGCACCTCTGTGCTTCAACATCCACTGCGTGGATTCCTGACCTGGATACCCGACAATTTTTAGGCTTTTAATTCCAGATGGTGGTTCCAATTCTTCTAGTTGATTTTGTGAGTTCACACCCACATTTCTCCGAAAAAATAATGTCAGGCTCTGTAAGTTTTCCTTCTTCTTCAAGCATTCCTTGTGTGCAACATCTAAGTCCATACCATTTCCAATACCACTGATAGTTAGTTCCCCTGTGATCCTATTAACAGTTTCAAGCTCTGAGATGCGTGCATCATTTTCATCCTCTCCCAAAACATATAATCCCAGAGTTTCTAGTCGAGTAAGCCGCGCAATACCTTTTGGAATGCCTTTTAACTTTTCACACCCTTGCAGGTTCAGAACAACAAGCTTCTTCAGATTCCCTATACCTTCAGGCAACTCTACTAACTCAGAACATCTGCCAAGGTCCAAAGACTCCAGGCTTTCTAGCGTTGTGATCCCTGATGGTAGCCTCTTAAGTTGGGTACGACCTAGCCTCAATACTCTTAGCCTTTTATTCCTTTCGATAGAGCTTGGTAAAGTCGCAACCTTCCAACAATGAGAAAGGTCTATGCTAGAAATCATGACACAGTTACCAATGGAATCTGGCAAACTTGTTAGCCTCCAACTGTATGACAAGTTGACCACTCTCAACTTCTGCAGCTTACCAATGGATTCAGGTAACTTGACAAGATCACTTGCCATTACATGAAGAGCTTGCAGAAACCAAATGTCTGAAATGACGTCTGGAAGTGTTTTGCATTTCAACCATGAAATGTTAAGGTACCTTAGATTTTTTGTCTGTAGTATGGCTGTGAGTGCTGCTGATGTATGCACATATTCTGCAGTGATACTGCGCAAGTGTTTTGCTTTCTTCGATGCCTTGCCAAATATGAAATCATCATCTTTAGCAATATATGCAGCACGTGCTTTTATAAATGTATTTTTGGGTGGACGTTGTCTTGTGTGTTCCATTATAGAAAAATACTTGCACATCTTTGTGACATTGGTTGCCTTCTTTGGCACAATAAGTGAAATCTCATCACCCACAATGGATCGGGCAAGATCATGCACCAAATCATGCATCTTACATTTTACTCTCCCATCACGTGCTTCCTTCACATCTTGTATAAAGTACATTTGCACAAGATGATTAAAGTAGTCATTGCCAATATATTCCAAGTAGTTAACACCACCTTCCGGGATCATATCATGAGCAATCCACTGATCAATCAATTGATCTTTATCAATCAAGTGACCTTTAGGAAAAATTGAACATATTGTGAAACACTGCTTTAAGTGAGATGGCAAGTAAAAATAGCTCAACCACAAGCAGTTAGATACTTGGTGTTCTTTATCATCCACATCTAATAAATTATGGTGTCTTATGGCATGCCATTGTTCTATTTGGTTCTTGTCACGGAGGATGCCTCCGAGAACTTTAATTGCTAGTGGCAACCCTCCACACTTGTTCACAATCTCTTTCCCAACTTCTTTAAATTCAGGGCCCAAATCTTTCACACTATTTCTGAAACTTTGCCAAAAAAGTTGCCAGCTGTAATCCTTAGATAATAATGGCAAGTCGATTACTGTTGCAGATTCAACTGTTCTAGCAACCTTTCTACTACGAGTAGTGAGTAGAATCCTGCTTCCTGATGAGACATTCTTCAAATATACCATGAACTCTTCCCATTTATTATGGTCTTCAACCCAGACATCATCCAATACAAGTAGGAACCTCTTGTTAGTCAACTTTTCTATGATCTTAGTGGCCATATTCATCAAGGGGAGTCCTTCAGACCTCTCACTAGAAATAGCTTCAAATAGCTTCTTCAGAATTTTTTCAAGATGAAATTTCTCCTGTGACACATGAACCCATAGTTTAACTGTAAAATTATCATTCTCCATAGTTTTGACGTTTTTGAAAACCAACTGAGCCAGAGTAGTTTTCCCAGAGCCACCAAATCCAACTATTGAAACTATCTTGATACCCTGTTGGTCATCTTTCTCTAGCAACTTAGATATTACGTGGTGCATCTCTTGGTCTCGTCCAATTACTGCTGCCTCATCAACGAAGGGCAGTGTTTGCATATTCATAGCTGTGTCTTTAATATGGCTGGCAGGATCATTGCCATCCACTAAATTCAAAATAATTTTTTGCTTCACAATGTCATCAAATGTCTTCTTAATTTTCTTGATCTTTCTGGCAGCCTTGCATTGAAATACAAATGATTTTGGTTTTGTGTGGAGGTATCTGGACACAAAACCACCATCACCCTCAGCTTCATATTTTTCAGCCTTCAGTTTGAACTCATCTACAATATCATCAACATCGTTAGCAGCTTGTTTCAACTTTTTGAGGAATTGATCATCCCCCAATGCTCTGTCTCCTGCTGCTTCCAGCCGATTACTAATCCCCTGAGCTAGAAGTTGAAGGTCCACGAGGTCCTTTTTCACGCCCACTATAGAGCTGTACTCTTTGATGACAAGTGGGGCTAACTTGTTGCACACAAGCTTCAACGTTCCAGATACTGCTGCAGAAATTGCAGCAGCTTCCATACCAACCATGTTTTAATAAGCACCTTCTTTCGCCCAGATTTCCTATAAATTGAATTTTGGAAATAAGCATTTTTTGTAAAGCAAAAAAGTCATATACAGTACTTTCTTGTGCAATTATCTGTTTCCAATATCTGACCTGCGCAAAGTGTAGCCGTCACTTTAACCTCTTGATTGATGAATGCTGCTGAAATGCTTGTTAATTAATTTGCAGGCAGGCCTTTACGAGACAGCCTTCTGTCCCTGCCATCACAAGGAGCCGAAAGGGGAAGAGTGATCAACACATTTCCACGATGGATGTGGAATGTGCAAGCCTTGTCCTCAGTGTTGCTCTTGCATGCAGAAGCAACTTCCAGACTTCCAGTTAAAAACTTTCAACTCCAATACAAGCCACACACCGGGTCACTAGCTCAGAACTGCGTCCAGCTCCCTCTGCATGGGCTTGCTATTCCTTCTCTTGCGCCGCGCGGTGCCAGGTGGTGCCTGAACGATGCACAACAGTTCTGAATTCACAAAGATCCCCAGGGAAAATGTTCAGAAATACGCATACCATCAGAGACATCGTTACCTTCTCTTCAACTTTAAGTGAGTCCATGAGATCTCCCGTGCCTGCTATTGCTTCTTGCCCTAGCACCATACTCATCAACTTCTACATCTGAGCACGCATTTGGAAAAGCTGGGTAACCAGTTGGCTCACCTAATAATCATGACAAATTCAAAAAAAAATATGAAAATCTTGTTAGCTCCATGGTTTGGTATGACTAAAGCATTACAGACTTCTGAAGACGGGTGATAACATAAGAATAAAACTAAACCTTACCTCTTGTTCAGTGTTTCCAGACTCCTCAGCCACTTTTTTTTTCCGAAAGCATGAGCACGTATTGTATTAAGAGAAGTGGGAAATTACATATAGTTCGTAAGTAATCCATAGATTACTGCCGAATCACACGGGCACAAAACAGACAGCAAGAAACGAGAGGGGAGGGGTGGGGCGGACCCTCAACTAACAACCCCGACAACCGAGCCTACTACCACCAAAAACTCAACACCCGGGTATCTAGCAGCGAATTGAGCCAAAGGCGACAAGAGCAGCAAAGCACCCGCTAGAACTCGACGGCAAAGCATCCGTCCGGACCTCAGACGGCAAAGCATCCGTCCAGACCTCAGATGGCAAAGCATCCGTCAAGACCCACCTCGGCAGCAAAGCATCTGCCGGAAAGATGACAACCACATCGGCGGCAAAGCATCCGCTGGAGACGACCGCGACCTTGGCGGCATGCGCATACCGGAAACGCAGGCTCAAAACGACCGCGATCTCGGCAGCATGCGCATACCGGAAACACAGGCTTAGCACGCGCACACCGGAAACGCTAGCTCGTAAAAGATGCATGGCGGCAAAGCATCCGCCCAGCAACGAAAAGCACCTCGACGGCAAAGCATCCGTCGGAAAACCAGACACCTCGGCGGCAAAGCATCCGCCGGAACGACGACGCCTAGAGCTACAACAACCGCTAGCTAGACACACATGGGTGAGGAGTAACATGAAGCGCAAATAGGAGCAGCAAGACGACCAAACCGACCAAGATGGGGAAGCGACGGCCGGACCTGCCAAATGCCGACGAACTGCAGGCACCCAACTTCCGTCGCCCGCGTCAGTGAGGTGGCCCGGCATGTCTGAAGCGCCACCACGAAGCCTCGGACGCACGCCCGCACCACCTCGGCCCCACCACCATGGCAGTGCCACCACCGCAACACAAACGACTTGGAAGAGGGATCAGGACGCCGGGCACCGCAATGCCGTAGAATGTGGAAGACGACGACACCCCCAAGGGGGTAAGTGGCGCCCGAAGCGTCACCGTCGTCTTCCTGGCCAACGCCGGGCTGAGCTTTCGCCTGAAATCTCATGTTTGGTTTTGGAAATTGATGACACACTTGTCGTGCTAATCCTTTGCTCTAAGTGTGACTTAAGAGATAGGATTACATGGGTGACAAGGAGCATGATGATCATGAACATGGACGATGATGATGGACATGGTGGATCGTCAAGCTCGGTGATCGGCTTGAGAGGAACCCGGGAGATCAAGGCAAAGGTATTCTTGATAGGGTTTTCCTTTCGGTGATCAAGACACGATAGAGCGTGTGATCACATTATAGGATAGATAGCCGACTATCAAGAGGGGATGCCGTGACAATCCTTTGGTGAAGTGCTTCTAGGTCCAATTGACTTGCATATTGCATTTAGGACATGAGAGCATTAACTTCATTCTTGCCTAATCGATCGACATGCTAACATAAATGATATCGTGTTCATCTTCGACGTGTTGGCAACTTTTGGCAAGAAGCGAAGCAAGGTTGAAGCAAAGACGACAACACAAGGGTCGATTTCGCAGGAAAAAACGACCGGAAGCACCGACCAGACGCGCGACCGGACGCTAAGGCTTGACCGGACGCACTGACCGGACCGTCCGGTTAGTGGTTCCGATCGAGATTACAGAGAGCATGTTTTCCAGCTTGGTTCGTGGATTCGACCGGACGCACTGCCGGAAGCATCGACCGGAAGCACATCAGGTGCTGTCAGCTGTGGGCCCTGGGGGCTTGTCTCTTGTGACCGGACGCACGGTCTGGCTGACTGGACGCACCGACCGGACCCGCTGGTGAGTCCGGTCGACGAGTCCGGTCAGCACGCAGAAACCCCCAACGGCTCTATTCTTGAGTGGGCTCTATATATACTTGGTTGGCCGGGATTTTGAGCTCTCTCTTACACATTTGAACACTCCTACACACTTGTGAGCTTGTGAGACTCCCCTCCACTCATCTCTTCACTCTAACTTCGATTCTTGAGTGAGATTGAGAGTGATAGAAGTGCATTGCATTGCTTGATTGCATCTAGAGGCACTTCATCCTTGGAGAAGCCGCGGGATTTCGTTTCTCTTGGAAATTTGCTTGGTTCCCTAGCGGCTTGGAGCAAGAGGCGGTGTTGAGCTCGATTGGAGCTTGTTCGAGGCCACACCGGTGGTTTGTGAGGGGTCGTTCCTTACCCCGCGGGAGATTCGCAAAAGGAGCACTAGTGGATTGCTCGTGGCTTGTTTGATCCTCTCTTGTGATCGGTGTGCTTGAGCTCCCACTGGGGATTTGGCACCGTGCCATTAAGCTTAGCAACCATCAAGTGAGTGTATCGCCACAACGGGGACTAGCGTGCCGGCAAGCACGTGAACCTCAGTGAAAAATCATCGTGTCACTTGTGCTAGCTCATTGGAGATTTCTTATACACGGTGATTGGCTTCAACCTCGACACTACACCGGTGGTATTGTATCCTAAGCACCTCTTTGCATTACTTTGATAGTATATCTTGTTAGCGTGCTTAGCTTGTTAAGCTTGAGTAGCTTGTTTAGTTTGCCTAGCCTTGTTAGCTCCTAGTGGTAGAATTAGTTAGCATATATTGTTCACCTAGGAGTAACTTAGCAACCTAGCTCTTGAGTGTGATTAGAGATCATAGAATTGTTAGAATTGCTAGGAGGCTTGCATAGCTAGCTTGAAGCATTGCTTAATTGCTATGCCATCTTATTTACTAATCGGTTTGCTTAGTGTTGTTGCAAGAATTTTTAATAGGCTATTCACCCCCCACCCCCCCAACCCAATCTAGCCATTAGGACCTTTCATCGCCCCTTCCGCGAAGAGCAAAAGACGCGGGGCACCGGTGCCTGTGGTCGGCAAAGCAAGCCTGATCTGCGAGGGCCCCCCGCCAAGCAGTCCCCCGCCGACCTCCCGGGACACGGGCGGGGCGAGGGCACCGCCACCTAGGAAGGCTGTAACACCCCAATTTTTCGACGATTTTTAAAATTCGCTAAAAAATTGAGCTTTTGCAAAACTTAGAGTTTATTGCTTGAAGACCTTCTTGAAGTAGTATTTCTTACAAAAGGTTTTGACTCAAAAACCTAAAAGGAGTTATGAATAAAAAATAAAAGAAGGAAGAAATAAAAAGGAAAAAGGGAAAAAGAAGAATGGAGAAGGAGCTCGCGGGCCACCATCCCCGCGGCCCAACTTCCCTACCTTCCTCTCTCTCGCGCCCGAGCCGGGCCGGGCCCAACAGACCCCGGCCGCAGCCCACCTCCCTTCCCTCCTTCCCCTACCTCTCGACACGCCAAAGCATGGCCGCTGCTGCCGCCGCGCCCACGTCAACGATGAGCAGCTCGGGACACCAGTCGCGCCAGCACAGCCGCCCAGGAGGCCAGGCCAGCTAGCCCGCCATTAATGGCACACAACACCATCGACGACATGGACACGATGCGCGACGGCGACCAGCGCCAGCCTGCCGCCGGCCACCACGACGCAATAACACGGCGGCTAGCACGTCGCCCGCTTCGCTGACGGCCAAGAAGACGACGAGGCGAAGCACATGAAGCACTGTGGAGGTCCACGGAGGGCAGCCCTTGCCGGAAAATATCGAGCCTGCGAGAAAATATCTCGCTGAAGGAGCTCGCCGCGGCGCGCCTATAAATAGCCTTGTCCGGTGCCCTGTCCGACCTCGCCCCGACACCCAGAGCTCCGCTAGACGCAGGAACACGCGGTGCTCACTACCTCTCCCTTCCATTCCCCTCTCTCTTCACGCTCTTCAAGTTTCCCCCAATTTGGAGTTTCCGCCGCCGTCCGCTAGGGTTTGAGCCACGCCGCCGTTGAGCCGTCGACCATCAAAATTGGTGAGCCGGTAAGTCCTCTTGACCTCTTCCCCTTCTTTTGCATTACGTTTTTCTCTCTATTATGTCATGTAGAGTCGCCTCTGAGCCTCGTCATCGACCAGAGCCGCCCGCCTACGCCACCGCCGTGGGAAGACGCCGCGACCTGCCGCCCGGACCTCACCAGCAGGTCCAGGGTGCCAACGGGAGTCCGAGGAGCCACTCGCGGCGAGCAAAAGACGAGGACTGGCATTTCCGGCGCGACGCCGACGAACCTCTGCCGCGCGGATATTGGTGTTTCTTAGCGCAATCACTAGAAACAGGTTTAGAACTCATCCCTAATGACGACGCCAGGAAACGTGTCGTCGATATCACTAAGTGGAACCACCGTGTCGGTGATAACGCACTTTCAATCAACGGTGATATATCTTGCCATAGTTAATATTTCATCTGCAAGCGCACGGATCTATCATTGTAGCATTTCACCCGGAAATATTCAGGGTATCGTTATTTATATTTTCCCAAAGGAAGGCTTGTGTATAAGAAGCTAGCATGACATCTGGATAATGGAATGTGTGCACGCTAAGTCCAACTTGATCATAACGGGGGTAAGCAATATGGTTTATAGATAGTGTGACACACACATTGGAATCCACCTTGAAAGGATAAAGAAAACAGATAAAGAATAAATGAATGACCTATGGAGTACTCTAATGTATTCTAGTAATGGTCATACAAATGAATAGTTAGGATCATATGCTAACACGATATAAGCATGGTTATGTCTAGGATAACAGGGAGACCTCCCGGATACCATCCGGCCCAATGGAAGGCATTTACGAACTCCTACATTACATGCGAACGTGGAGGGATTACAAGGGACGGACAGGGTTGACACGACCCTGCCGCCTACCCTCACGACCGTGGCATGCTCTCATATTCGAAGGTGTCGTAATACCCGGGCACCATGCCCGCGTATTAGAGCACTACTCTTGTCCCCCCAGGATCCCCACCCTACGGATGGACGGACTAAGACAAAAAGCAAATCCGAAAGAACGACGAACCGTTATCCCATCTATAATCATGTTATGCATACGATGATCGATGAAGAACGAATATGAACATGTCAAGATTATGATATGTAAACTATATGCTAGTTCATATATCAACAATATAACATGAATAAGACTATACTCTAGTTCATAAGTTAGACCATGATCATAGAAATAGAACTTGCAAATAGGAGAAAGATCCATCGAAGATGTATATTACCAAAGATCTCTTTCTTCTAGATTACAAGCTCTCCCTTGTAGCTCTTCTACTCCAACTCTAGCCAAAGAAGAAGAAGAAGATGGTGGTGGAGAGTGAGGTGGTGCTGCTGTAGGTGAACTCCAAATGGTGTGTGTGGAAGAAGAAGGAGGAGAGGGGAGCTACTTATACACAAAGGAGAGGAGGCTAAAGACCCTAATACCCCTAAACCGACCTAAGGAACACGTCTAGGTTCGATGAACCGGCCACCCCACCAGCGCACCGCCCTCCTTGGCACTTAATGTACCGCCTCCCCGAGGTTGGGCTCGAACCACCTTAGGGAGGGTGCGGGCGCACCCTGGGGTGCGGGCGCACCCCCCTGGGCTCTGTTTCGGCTGGGCCTCGGTGGGGTTGTGGTACTGGGCCTGAAAAGTTTGCTGGTAGTGTTTGCTCGGCCCATCTTTGGCGTTTCGGTCCATTTCCACCCTGGGCTTGTGATCTTCTGAAGTGCGCTTTCCAGGGTTGCGCCTTTTGGTCGTATTTCCACCTGTTTTTATTATAAATACTGCAAAATACATTTTGGACACTACAGGTGGAAATATGTGAGTAATAAATGTATATGAGTATAAAAGGTATAGTTTCACTCCCTTTATGGTAGTGTGTTGACGGGAAAAATATGTCGTTAGTGACCGTCAACAGCGGACGCGAGAGGAGGACGTCATCGGGGAGCCGTCGTCACCACGTGACGCCGTCACCGTGGGAGCCAACCAGGTGCCGACGCGTGGCCACCCCGTCGGCCGCCGTCCCCCCGTGCCGTCAACACCACGTGGGCCGGGCCCATGACCCACCCGTCGACCACGTGGGGTGACACCCGCGTGTGTACACTAGTAGAAAAATGCTATGTACCCGCAACTATTGTACATAGAGTTGCATAAATGCATTTTCCGAGCTTTAGAAAAATCCAGAAAAATATGTAAATTAACTAGATTATGTGGAGATGATTGTCATGGTTTTTATTCCATAATTATCATAATAAAATACTGACATAAAAATCCCACAAAGATTATTAACCAGGATTTATATTCGAAAAATCATAAGTCAAACCATAACTCCGATTTGAGTCAAACCACTTCCGTTATTTTCCTAAATTCGATCTTTATTCGTTAATGGTATTTTCATCTATTATCACATGGTTTATTTTATCATTCTACTGTCGCTCTAATATTTATTGTGATAACACCGTCGTACGTGAGAATAGCCGACGACAACCTCTACTGGGAAGAAGACGACCATGACTTCGTCCCAGAACCTGACAACACCGACAACCCAGGCGAGTCCTTACCTTTAACCTGACCTAACCCCTATGCAACTAAACTAATAACCTGACCAATAACTACAACCCTTTATTTTAAGTATACATGAAATGATACCTGATTTCTATGCTATATGCTATGTTGATATTTCATGAGCTATGTGCTTGACACCTGGATATGTTTTGAGATAACTTTACCCTGCCTTGTTAGTTATGCATAAAATGATAACCATCTTATAAGAGATGCTAAAGTTTTTATGGGCTATGTGCGTAAAACCTTGTAGCATGTTTCAGCTAATAATAATAACTTAATAATAGTAGTAGTAGTAGTATAAAATGAACCTTAACAACCAAAGAGGTGGGTGGTGTTAGTCTACTGGAGGTAGACTAATACATCGGGAATCAAGTAGGGATTTCCGTGGAGAGATACTCGCCTCTTAAGGACCGGTTCATAGACCATCTACCTAGTGTGATTATCCGTATAGCCACACGCCGAGATGGGGCGGCTGGATCTCACACCCCGTTGGATTAATGTATATTTAATATCTAGGAGGCCGGTAGTAGGCAAAAGGTTGGGGAGCTAACACAGATGCTAGGTGACCTTCTGTGGTCGGGTTGGCGTGGATGCTAGGTGATCTTCCACGTTAAGCCAATAGGAATGAGAATATATGAATTATTATGAGTTGTTGGGATGCTAAGTGATCCTCCCGTTGGGATCTTTGGCGATCTTCCCGTGGGGTGCTAAGTGATCTCCTCGTCCAATCCCCAAGAAGCCTTTGGTAGAGAATATACAGAAGTCTAGGTTCGCAACCAAGCGGGTATTGGGATCTCGTTAAGCCTGTCGAACCATTTGGCCGTGGAGTAGACAATGCTTATCGTGTGGGGAAATTTGTACAACCTCTGTAGAGTTATTTTAAATCTATTCAAATAGTCACATCCTTGGAATGGACCGAGCTAGGCCAGATCATCTTTGATTAGTTTTCACCTAATGTTTTCTAACCGCTTGTTGCCTGTTTTGAAGATAATATGTTAACCTGACCGGGAACTAGTATGCGCAGTTTTAGGGTCTCTACTAGGGCCCAAAACCCTTAATAACCCAATCCACCCCCGGTTTGGACTTGTTGAGTACTTTGTGCTCACCCGTTGTTTTTACAGAGTTAGGTACAGAAGAGGAGAACGGCTATAGTGACCACGGAGACGAACCGCAGGACGACTAGGAGTTCACGCGTTGGAGTATCTAGGACCAGGATATTAGTACTAGGGTTTCGACCGTGCTCAAGTATGCTTGTTGTGTATGTGTAGTGTGTATGGCCACCATACCTGCCGCGTACTCTGATAACCGACGAATTGCTATAGCATGACCTATGTTTATTTATCATTTTGACCCATAAGACTATGCCCTACGGGACACGTATGTAAGACCTTTATTAGTCCTTTTAATAATAAAAGCTTCAGCAACTTTTTCATAAATCTATATCCACTCTAAATTATAAACGTATTAGCACGTGATCCTGACACTAATACGTGAGGTTAACGACCCATTAAAGTGGGGGCCTGATAGGAACCCGACCCGCCATGTCCCCCGATAGCGTTGCCCGTCGATGCGCAGGCCAGAGTGGAGTCAGGCCGCTGCCCGTCGACGCACAGGCTAGAGAGGAGTTGGGCCGCTGCCGTCACCAGACGAGCAGCAGCAGGGGACTCGCCTGCCCGAGCCGCCGGCGAGTGCAGCACCGCCCAAGGAGCCTACGCATGAGAGGAGGCCCGGCGAGGAAGCCGGCAGCGGCAAAGAACCCGCCTCAGACGACGACCGCCGTAGACTCGACGCCGCCCTGGATGCCTGGCCGCCGGTGTGCCGGCTGGCTCCGGTGCATCCCGCCGATCATTGATCCGGCCGGAGCGGGCTCGAAGGGGGCTAGGACCGGTCGAGGGGGGGCACGCCGGCAACCCCGTTCCGACGCCCGCGCCGCCGGGCAGAGGGGGCGCGAGCCACCACGGAGCACCTTCAGATCGGGTTGGCCACGAGCAGATCCGCACGCCAGGCGGCCGGGCGGCGCGGAGCACGTCGCCCGGTCGGTAGGTCGCCGGAGAGGGAGTTTGGATAGAGGAGGAGCGGGGGAGGGCTGTTCGGGACGCCGGCGCGCCGCAGAGGGGGGCGAGCCACCACGGAGCACCTTTAGATCGGGTTGGCCGCGAGCAGATCCGCAGACGCCAGAGCGGCCGTGGCGGCGAAGCGGAGCACGTCGCCGGTCGGTAGGTCGCCGGAGAGGGAGTTTGGGAGAGGAGGAGCGCTGGGGGGGGGGTGGAGGAGGGCGGGCGCGGGCGAGGCCCATTTGTGGGACCGCCGCCGCTGGCTGCCCGCCGCCATGGCAAGGACGGGCGGCGACGGCGGCCGGAGGGACGCCGGAGGGAGGGAGTTAGCGGCGGCCGGCCATCGCCCCGAAGTCGCCCGTTGGGGCGCTCGGGGAGCCGTTGGGGAAAAGTCCTTCTTCCCAGCCACTCTTATCCTGCAGCCTCATCTTGCCGCATCTATTTGTACCACATGTACAGTTGTAAATAAATAACAACAATGCTCATAATATTACTTACACAACGAAGGAGCAGTTTTACAGGAAGCTACTTACAATTTCTTGTGTCTTTTCAGCAAATGAGAGTACATCTCCCATTCCCAAAACTCGTTGTGCCATGCGATCAGGGTAGAAAAGCTCAAGGTCCTCCAATCGTTCCCCACGCCCAACAAATTTGATGGGCTTCCCAGAGACCTGCATGGTCAGTTAAGCAGTGGTGATCTCTTATATCAGCTGAAAACAAAAAATGTTTACTCCCTCCGTCCCTTTTTGTTTGTCTCTAGAGAAGCGTGTTTGTGAGGGAAACACGGTTCTCTAGAGACAAACATTTAGGGACAGAGGGAGTACATACTACAATGCATGGACACAACAATTGATAGATAATAATCTTCTTTGCATCATCAACTAATAGAAATGATTTCTTCTTTACATACTACAGTGCGGCTCCATCCAATTTAGTCAGTACTAGTCCATCAACCGTGCTCTCTCGCACGGGCTAGAATGTTATGAGATGTAAGTATTAGTTACTATTTAGTACATATGACTAATAATTAATCAATTATATTAAATTGTTTGTTTTCTCTTTGTTTATCATGTCACATAGTACATATTCTATAGTACTACCTTCAACCACACAAAAAATGTAATTATCAGATTTCGAGGAGTCAAACAGTCTAAACCTTGACTAAATTTATATAAAAGGATAAAAAATTCATGATACAAAATAAGTCTCATTAGATTGGTTATTAAATATATTTCAATAACAAATTTATTTTAAATCATAAATGTTAATAAAATTTACTATAAATTTGGTCAAACTTGAGCTCAATTGACAGGCACACATACCATAATTTAAATGCGTTATTTTGTGGATGGAGGGAGTTTATATATTTAAATATATATTTCTTTTTAAATTTATTAACTACTATTTTCCAAGGGACTAATCTATATATATTGAATGCTGATTATGTTATATTGAGTTGATGATCAGATGTTTTTTTATGTGAGAATTTCTAGGATCTATATTTTGTTTTCCAATATAGAGTAAGTGCATCTTTGAGGGTTAACAAGTAGGCTATATTTGGGGACTTCTAGTTAGAGTTTCAAGTATTAATTATTTTTTGTAGCATGAAGTTAGAATTTCAGGTATTTATTACTTAGTTGAAACCAAATCTTAAGATATACAAACTCTTGTTGCATCGCTTCCTGCAGCCTGATAAGTCTATAGTGTAGCTTTAATCAAGTTGTTGCAACTATTTTCACATGTTTAAGTAGAAATTATAGATTTCTTTGTCTTTTATTCAATTACTTTTTTTTTTATTAAAAGGAGTCTAGGACCTAGTAGTATTGTTCTCCGCATGTTAATTGAATTGTTATATCACATGATTGTTGACAAATTTTCTCGGTCCTTATAGATACATGACTTCTTTTATATACCTACACATAATGTATATTTAGGTGTATAATGAAAACTATGTAAAAAATATAAGACTAAAAATTTGGAAGTGAAAGAGTATATATCTAGAGGTTAAATGTTTGTCAAAGCGACTTTTTGCATCATGATTCGGACGCTTACATGGATTATATGGTTATTTAATTTTATGGTTGTAGAAGTCTGTAATTTAAAATTATATATATGTGTACTTTAAGCATATTGATTTTACAAAACTACATATTAGTATTTACAAAAAATTTGACATATATTATTGTTTATTTTTAATAATGATTGAGGTAGATATAAATATCAAAATAATACATTATATTATTTTTCACAACAACAGGTTTGGTTGCTTTGAATTATCTTTCATAACGATAGTCGGGGTATTTTGATACAGAGTTTGAGGTTTATTTTAAAATTATTTCTCAATGATAATCGTGGGTAGTTTGGATACATATTTTGGAGATTATTTTGAATTATTTTTTCACATGACAGACATAAATAATGATATACAAATGTAGCAGTTATTTTATGTTATGTTTCATTATGGCCATGGTGATGTACTTAGATAAAAAAAAATATGGGTTATTTAATGTATGTTTATAATGGCAAAGATGTTTTCTTTTATAATGACAATAGATCCAATGACGGTTATCAGTTATGATGATTAGAGTTCATACTAAACTAAAGGGTAGATGTTTTAAGATATTGTGAAAATATCAATTCTTTGTTTCTTATCGCATATGGTGAGAATTAACATGATGTGTCTTTTAGGGTCTCTAATCTAATTATTAGTAATAGTAAGAAGGAGCACTCGACTTGTCCATATTATTTTTTATAAATTTAATCTACTACATTATAGCTAGTAGTGGACACTTGGTTAGAATACCAAATTTCATAAACAACCATTTTAATTAATTTAAGAAAAGTAGTGCCAATTAAAAATGATGTTGTATTGTGTGGTCCCCTATATATACAAATGGATAGAACATTATTAACCTATATGTATTTGTGTAACATGCTCAATTGGGGAGTATTTGCCCTAGACAATCAGCTGCAGACATAGTGCACACAAAGTGAGCACAACACACATCTAAAAATAGTATTAGTGATGACTTTATCTTTGTTACCCGTAGGTCAACCAGAGAGACACTTTTTGCACACAAATTATATTATGTTGTTATAGATACATGACTTCTATTATAAAGCTAAACATAATGTATATTTAGGTGTATAGAAAAACTATGTAAAAAGAAAGATAGAACTTACAATTTGGAATGAAAGGATTGTGTAGCTAAAGGTTAAATGGTTGTCAAACAGACTTTTTGCACCATGACTCGAACTCTGACTAGGATGCATGGTGTATGATCATGCAGTTGAAAGGCCAAAATTGCAATTAAACCTTTTAGTCCTAGGGGTGAGCTCCATCCATCATTCGACAGTATCTATGTTGCAAATGTAACCATTCTTTCCTACTGGTTGCTTGTCGTCGCGCAAAATCGGTATTGTCCCTGGTTCGCTGAAGAATAGACGTAGCACACTTGGCTCTCCTACACTGCATACGTTGAAATATTTTTTAGAAGAAATTGGCAGAAATTTTGCAAGACATGTATAAATCCTTCACTGCAGTGTAGTATGAGTTGGAAAGAATGCGTATCTATGGCTCAGTGGTGACACGGCCACCTCGTCTATATATTTACCAATAACATAGATAGGACCACGCTGTCCGCCAAGTTGCAAGCTACAAATACATATCCATGTGTTGAAAAAGTATGCGGTCGTCCAGAAGACCTCGATAATCTGGCTTGCGATCTCTACGATCTCAATCTTGGCCGCTCGTCCAGGTTGACAAAACCTGTATGCCAAGCAAAAATAGATCGGTTAGTAGAGAATCAAAGCAACTGATCCCAGGGCCTACCAATAACCTGCAAGACGTCAGAAAGGCATGACATACATAGTACTCCAGGATAGAAAGATTGATTTAGTTTCCCTGTTCAGTGGCCGATGATGGCTGCATTCGGTGGTGGGCCTAGGATTATTGACAATTTGAAATAGTACCTGGAAGTTGATTCTACCAGGCCTCCCGTATGCAATATCTTTCTCGGCACCACCATGCAAATGTAGCAAATGAAATTAAATCTCGTAGATGAAGAGGTCATATCGTGTGAATACCAATTGGCTGCTTCTCGCACATGAGAGACACATGATAATTAGTCCTTGGTGCCCTCCGATCCTGCTTCTCTCAGAACACTTACAATGCGAACTCCAACAGGACTAATGAATTCAGCATGGGCGGCGAGGAAGGCTGCGGTGGGTTGGCGATGGTGCCTGCCCATGTTGTCGCTGTTAGGAATAGGAATGTCGGTTGCCAGGGGAGAGGGATGTGAGAAGAAGCTATGCCCATGCGCTAGATTAATAGATTAGATCGATTGGTCCATAACACCCGTAAAACACGTAGATTTCCTTGGTGACTACAATCTAGATTTGCTCTACGTAAGCAATTTTGTTCACTATAATAATATATTAATAATAACTAACGTGGAGGCAGTCACGGTGGATGGAATTTCTCATAACGTGATTTTTCTCCTTTAAAAAAAGATAAGCTATTAATAATGGCATGAGTATAGTATATTAATAACTAACGTGGAGGCAGTCACGGTGGATGGAATTTTTTATAACGTGATTTTTCTCCTTTAGAAAATAGATAATCTATTAATAATGGCAGGAGTGGGTAATTTTCTTGGCAATAAAATAGATCCAATGGCCATCGGTGGTTGTAGACGTTCGATTTGATGGCGGATCTTTCTAATTAATGTGATAATTTCTAGCATTTATCTTTTTTCTTAGCGCATCTGGTGAAAATTAACGTGGAGTCTCCATTGGAGCCTCCAATTAGTAATGGTAAGATAGCACCAATGATACCAATCTCAATATTGAAGGTGGTGAGTGCTGCATATCAGAAAGAAATAGTTTATGTTTCTGTCGCAATACTATATTGCTCATTGAAAATCCATCAACAGAACAAAGTCATCCTGTGTAGTGCCAGGAACGATAAAAATGTTAACAATTTTTTAATAGAAAAAATTTAGAACAATAGCCAGTTTCCTGGCTAACCATGCTTTTGCTGAAATATCAGTCAACGTTTACTAATTTTTGGCCCTTGGCAACACCCATGCTGTAACAATGGCAAGAAGAAACAGATGGATACCTGCAGCTTCTTGGCCAGTCATATGGCATCAGCGACAAGCAGAACTTCTGTAGGATTAACAGCCTTCTTCACTTCTTTCAATTCATCCATCATTGATTTATCAATCTGAATGGTGAAAGGTCATCCGCTGGTGTCAATGATGCTAGTTTGTATGACATATGAATTATAAGTTTTATTTAAAGGTATGGATAAATCAGGTTCAGAGTATAATTCCAAATAAGTAGGCATTTGAGACTGAAATTAGAGTATAATGAAAATTAACCTGCAGTCTTCCAGCAGTATCTACCACAATTGCATCAGTATTCTTGCTTTTTGCCTCTTCCATAGCATCTTGGTTATTTGTGTAGGTTTGGCTTCTGTTCCTTCTGAGTAAACTGGTACACCCACCTGTCAATGCTTAAAAGAAAAATTAGTCAATGGCATAAGTGTGGTACTGCATTTCAAAAACAGAGGTACCATGATCAGTTTAAATTCCAAGTTTCAAAAAATTCTGAGGGCATATTGGCCCCTTAAAGTTGGAGATATTCACATACAACTATTCAATGCCAAAGAAAAAGGAACAGTTCATCATGAAGCTTCATGGGCGTTACCTGTATACCCAGTATAGTGAGTTGATCAATGGCGGCGGGCCTGTAAACATCTGCAGCAACCAGCATACAACTCTTCCCCTGTAACCTAATTCTGGTATAAGTATCTACAGGTTATCAAGCATTAAGCGCTAGATGCACAAAAAATCAAAGGGTGAGGGATGCACCAGTTTCTTCAAATTGAATGCAAGCTTTGCACAGACAGTAGTCTTCCCAACACCCTGTAGGCCTGCGAGCAAGATAACTGTCTGGCCACCTTTTGCAAATACAAGATCTGATACTTCTCCACCCATCAGTTGTACAAGTTCGTCATGCACAATCTGCACCACCAGTCAGGCCATTTTAACCTCAGCTAGAAACTAAGTAGTTCCAAAAGCTAATAAGTAATAACTAAACATTTCAGATAAGACATAAGAACGTATGAAAAAACAGATGAAATATTGAGAACAGATATTTGCAACATAAGTGTACACCATGCAACATCTCGATCTACTATGACAACATCTATACAAAACATATGCAAAAGACCACTGAAACACTTGAAATATAGGCTGCAACATGAGATTTGAGCACAATGTCACCTTGCTACTCAAATGGATCTCAGGAAAAAAAATATTTTTTTAGTGTTAGAGATGATAAATATATTTTGTCTCGTATCAGCAAGGAATTTTATGGCACTGTTTTCTAAAACTTTCATGCAATACAAAATGAAATGAATTGAAACTTGGATAAACACCACTCTCAATGAAAAGTTTTAATTTATGGTTTATAGACATTTAATTTCACATTTAGGTACAGAAGGGAAATATTGATTGCAAGACGTTTTTTGATCAAATATCTATCTTGTTGAATATTGTTGGAGTTTTTTGTAAGCGGCATGACATGCTTCGAAATGCTAGGCTTGAGAGTGTCAAGAAAGCACTTGACTGTGGTGAAATTGAATCTGAAACTGGTTTACATCAGGAAATGGGTTTGCCTAGGCCTGGAGATACTCGATGGGGATCTCATTACAAAACGGTATGTAGCATCATTACTATGTATGAAGCAATCCATGATGTACTGGTTGGTCTAGGGGATGATCCTACATACAAGGACGATTGGACCAAAATACATTTTGTGACGGGGAGCATTTGAGACCTTTGAGTTTGTTTTCTTTGCACACTTAATGTATATTATTCTTGGATACACAAGTGAATTATCCGAGTGTTTTCAAAGAAGGGAGCAAGATATTCTTAATGCAATATCACTTGTTAATGTGGCAAAGAAAAGAATGCAACAATTGAGAGCTGATGGTTGGGATAATTTTCTTGAGAGGGTCACTTCGTTTTGTGATAGACATGGTGTTGATGTTCATGCAATGGCTGGTGATTATGTCTCTTATGGAAAATCAACCAGGAAAGCTCGTGCCCAAAAAGCAAACCAATGATGACCACTTCATAAGAAAAGTATATATTGCTGTCATTGATCAAATAAGTAAAAAACTTGATAATCGGTTTGATGAGATTAATATGGAGTTGTTGTCTTGTATGGCAACCTTCAATCCTTCTAATTCATTTGATTCTTTTGATGCACAGAAGCTACTAAGACTAGCTGAATTCTACACAAAGGAGTTCTCAAGTAATTATTTGCTCATACTTGAATTGCAGCTACATAATTATATTGATGACATCAGACATGATGATAGATTCAAAGGTCTAGAAAATATTGTTGATCTCTCAGTTAAGCTTGTTGAAACAAAGAGGCACAAAGTGTATGATATGGTTTATGAGCTTCTCAAATTGGTATTGCTTCTACCTGTGGCAACAAAGCAAGTGTTGAAAGGGTGTTTTCTGGAATGGTTTTTGTGAAAACAAAGTTACGAAACAAGATGGGAGATACTTTGTTGGATGATTGTCTAGTCACATTCATTGAGAGAGATATTTTCTTTCAAGTTGATGGAAATGATATAATTGAGACATTCATGGCCTATAGAAAGCGTCGAATAAAATCGTCGACAAATTGACATTGTAAGTCTCTAGTACTATTATGCATATATTTCAATTATTAGTATGTGAATATGGCTTTTGAAACTATTTATATTGTATTTAGTGGATATGGTTTCCATTTCATCCATGAATTTAAGCCTTAATATCGAATTGCTAAATGGATTTGCTGAATTGTGTACAAATTTTTTTGTCATGCATACCCCGACCTAAAATCCTAGATTCGCCCCTTTGTTACACATAGGGTGTGTTTAGTTGTGAAATATTTTGGGTTGGATTACTGTAGCACTTTTCGTTTGTATTTGGTAATTATTGTCCAACCATGAACTAACTAAGCTTAAAAGATTCGTTTTCGCACTTTTCAGCCCAAACGTGTAATCAATTTTTTTTATTTACCTACATTTAATGCTCTAAAAATACGTTAAAAGATTTGATGTGATGAGCAACTGTAGCACTTTTTGGGTTCCTGTAGAGGGAACTAAACATGGCCATAGATCATTGGTAATCGTGCCAAATGAGTTTCATTCCATAAAACTCACTTCTCTCTTCTTAAAAATGTTGTTACGTCACAAAAAAAAACCTCTTATGTCACTATTTATTAAATAGAAATGAAACTTTGATGAACTTCCACCGAGACAGATCTAGGCATCCAAAACTATTTACAAACAACCATTTAACATACCAGTTTTGAAAAGAAAAAGCCTCAAGGGTCTCATATTGCAAGCAAGGGACACACACACGCTTCCCATTGAACAAAAACATGAGGCAAAGGTATCTATATTCTATAGTTATTCCTATACTAATTAAAAATCTTGTAGCCACAAATGAACGGTCTCGCTCACAGGCCATCTGTTCATAGGTCTGTCCTTCCCATTGGCAAATAAATTTTCGCGACTGATATCTCATTCGCACATCCGACCAGGAGCCTACACAATCCAGATGTTCCAAGATCAGGAGAGCAACAATGGGAACATAATTGTAACAATATAATAATAGAGAGGAAAAGTAAACATGACAAAAACGGAAAAGAATATGTTTTTTAAACCAATCATACAAGAGAGCTACCGATTATATTAAATAGAAGAATTGGGTCATACCATGAAATAACATGACCACGAGGGGTACGGTCTAGCAACAACATAATCAAGCCAACCAAAATGACTAAGAAACAACCAGCAACAAAGGTTGGCTGGGTTAGGACCTCAACACACACCAAAGACATATATACTTGCGTGCACCAAAGTTGTACACCAAAGATATGATCCTCCTCAAGCTTCCCCGATAGCTAGCCGATTGCCACCGTCACCTGGACCACAGTAATTGAGTTGAACACCAAAGTCACCATTCACGCCATTGTTACCAAGGCTGAACTACACCGAGGTGTAGAGCCTCTGGCATGTAGAGTTAGTCACCGCAACCCGCTGCAAGCCGTATAACCATCACATCATCGAATCCACTTGCATGCGCCATCTCACAATGATGTCCTACACTACACTAGATCGACCCTCCCGTGCATGCAGGGCTAGCCGCCATATTCCTTTGCAAAACCACCAATCCAATACGTAGACCACGACTTCAGCGGCTATGACACTCAAAACAACTACACCAAAACCATCCACATACAGATGCCTCAATGCAGTGCACCTGAGCCCTCCACTGTTGTGACATTTTTATGGGCAACATCCTTGACCCCCTGCCACCACATACCCCCTCACTACAATGAGGCATCAAAACCGTAACAGCCTACACCCATTGCATCAACCTCCATAGCATCCTCCCGGGTGCTACAACCACTTCGTTGCAACCACCAGTGCAGACACCATGTTGGAATATAAGTGAATTGTCAACCAATGCCTATCAACTTAAGCTTTTGGGTTGCATTGGCTGGTGCATGCAACTCAATATGATATTAAAGCCAGAGGTATTGAGTTTGAATCTTAGTTATCGCAACTAAATAAAATGAATTGTTGCTTGCTCCTGAAGGCCCGAGGGAGCCTTCACATGAGAGGGAGCGTTGAAATATAAGTGAATTGTCCACCTCTCCACACCACTTTAAGATTTTGGGTTAAATTGGTCGTTACATGCAACTTAATTTGGTATCAGAGCCAGAGGTATCAAGTTCAAATCCTGGTAGAGGCAACTTAAGTCCTCTGCCCCTTTATTTCCACGTATGTGACTCTCTCTAGCTGCATGTGAGTGGGGGTGTGGAAGTGTGTATAAATGCATTGTTCATCTCTTCTCAATCGCCTAATCTTTTGGGCCACCGGTACCAGCAAGCTGCAGCAAGCACCAAGTGAAGCACTCACTGCACGCGTCCACACCCAAATCATTATTCACTGGTGCCATCCTCTGCACATGGTTGCCCCAGGGCTAAGGTTCACCCGAAGCAGTGGTCCACACATAGAGAGAAGTAGTTGTACTAGGCTGCTGTCCAGCCCCACGGACATCAACAACCGACAAAATAACGTCCCTATATAGCCGGGGGCCTACCAACACTGCAGGATCCCCGTGTTAGCCAGACATCGACAACCAACAAAAGACCCAATATTATTAGTTGGAAATCTTTGTTTACAGAAGAACTTGGCCTGGCTCGTATCAAGGTCAAGAAGAAGGATCCCCGTGTTGGATGTTGTGAGAATTCTCTTTAATGATTTCTGTTCTCTTTTTTGTTGGCTCTGAGAGCTTTGTAACCTATATATATTGTAATATCTGCCACACATATATGAAAATACAAAAAAAGGTAGGGGGCTCGGGTTCCCCTGCTGATCCTTTCCCGAAATAAAAAACTCCTAATACGAACAATGTTAACAAAAAGCCAGCCTAGCAGGAAATTAACCTGGTAGGTTTCCATGGGTGTGTACTTCGAAGATGTAAATTTTATAATCTAGAATCAAACAAGACATTCTATATATGCAGTTTGCTCGATCATCTTGATGAGAGATGCACAATGATTTGAAGAAGCATTCGAAACTGACTGCTAGGCTGGTTAGCGAGAACATGATTTTTTCTGACGCCATATTTTTATTTCTACAGGCAATCAACTCAATACTACCACACACCTCCAGTAATTTTATAACATCAGAAAAAAAAACGTGGAAAGACATACTTCTGCCAGAATCAACCATGAGAAATCTAAGTGTGAGGATAGAGTTCCATATACCCACTGTGAAGCACGTCTGCTCCGCCTATGTCCAAACTTCCTAAAATTGTTTTTGTGGTTAATTACACCCAAAATATGGCCCCACGCAAAATCCTAGGTTTTTTAAGCCATTTTTTGAATTATCTTGTATTTTTCTACGTGCGCGTGCGACAAATATTATTAGTTAATTCCAAATTTATTAAATCAAACTCAAATTTTAACACTTATAATTAGTTTAAAGAATGACACGGCGTGTATTAGAGTTAAACACGAAGCTAATAGAACTAGAACGAATCGAATCGGATTTAAAACACAATAGTTATAAGCATTATAATCGGAATGGCAAATATGTAATTAAGGTTGAGTGCCTTGGGGCGCGTCGCCCACGGACCTTTAGTCCCAGTTGTTGGCGTGAACCTGAAGAAATGAAGCTTTATCCCCGGTTCTCGTTGAGATTCAGAATCGTAATGTATTTTGCGTCCGAGGATAGACCTCGTTTGTGCAGTAGTGGAGACACCAAAATACTTTTTAAGCATTTCCTTGGGTGGCAACCTCCAAGAAAATTCAATAACACCCAAGGAAAGCTAATTTACTTGACGGTTTATAATAACACCCAAGGAAATGGTATTTTTCTTGGCGGCTACTAATAACACTCAAGGAAATGAGTTATTTGCTTGGAGGTTACTTGAAACCGCCAAGGAAACTCCTATATTCCTTGGCGGTTTACTTGAGCCTTCAAGGAAATATATTTCCTTGAGTGCAAAGCAGCACCGCTAAGGAAACTTACTCTTTCCTTGGCGGTTTGATTTTGGCACTCAAGAAAAATGCTGGCCGCCAAGGCAATTCCATTTTCTGGTAGTGATCCACACAATGCTATTGCAAGGTGACATGCATGCTTAATAAGCCTTGTATATTACTTGAATTACGATATTAAAAATGGAAAAATGTTACCTTGTTAATTCATTTGTCCCCGTGAGTATCATATGCTGAGGCACAACATGGAAACTATTATCCTGGGCGGCAGGTGTAAGGGGGACCATTTTGTCAAACCTATCATATATTAACAGACCATCATCAGTTATATCCATTTTTTCAAATTAAAACAGATAAGAACTTTATCCTTGCCACTAACATTATTATAAATAAAAACTGAGAGTCTAGTAAAAATGTATTTTTTTGTAGTAAAAAGAAGTAATTCACTACTATATAATTTATTTTTGCGTGACACCTCAAAAACATAACCGAGGCGGATGTCTTTTTGCCCGCCTTGGTTAATATATTATATGCCCGCGATTATAGCCCACCTTGGAAAATAGATTTACGGAAGTGGGCACCTTGGAAAATAGATTAACAAAAAAAAGAGAGATGACGTACTTGAATTGCAGAATATATATACAATTTACGCACAATGTCCTATTGAGGAACCATATTATAATTGTTTTTTTGTGAACCATATTATAATTTCTATGCACACGCATATGCTAATTGAATTGAGTGTTTATATATTATATACAGTTAATGAAATCTAAGGATAAGAAAGAATTATTACCTGTAGGTAGTGGTATCCCACAAACAAACAACCCCACTACATAACCTGGTAGCCAATATTGGAAGCGTTGGGTGGCAAGCAATAATACCAATCTGGTTCTGCCTGCTCACGGCAAGTTTGTGAACACACTCATTGTTCTCCAGATCCCATATCTGACTCAACAAACAAAGCAAAGAAAACCATATTAGGCACGACAATAATTTATTTATCACCATGGAGATCGCACTTCTTATACGTACATATGCATAATTATTCTTGTTATAGATCTTACTGCCACAAGTAACCAGGTAGTATCGATGATTAGAAGTGAATAAATAACCTTTGGTCTTTGGTCTACCCCATGTGAGTGTAGCGGTAGGATTGGAAGTTTGAATATTCCATACCTGCAATGATAATTATGGAAAAGTTTGTAAAAGAAATAGGCTGACTCAAATCTGGAACCACACTTGCAGTTGAACCATGATTTTTTTTTTCACATGAGATGCGCATCATTAGAATTTACAGCAACAAACTTTTTTTCCATTTCATTGAGCCAGTAACTGTAAGGGCATGCCTGGTGCTGTGGTGAGAGCTGTCTCACCGAGTCACCATTGAGCCAATAATCAGCTAGCCCACCTATCATCTGGGCTTAATAATTTTGTTTTCAACAAATATGCATTTTATTGAACTGCTAGTTATTAGCATATAGACAAAAAGTTTCTCCCCAAACTATAATATTTAGGTAAAATTTGATTAAAGTATAATCAGATCAACTGGATTATGTGGCTCCATGGAGAACATATCTTGTCAGTGATATCATTAAGAGACAACAATGACACTAATACATATATCAGATGCTATTCCAATTAAAAATGTCAATGATAGTTCCAATATGACAACAGTTAATCACTACCAATGGACCATCTGCGAGGGCTCTCCTTTCTCTGTGTATTAGGGCAAAACATTCAGTGCTTGCAAACCACATCTTCGGTGCAATCCATGAAATTTGTCTCTATTGCATAAGCAAGTGAAATTTGTTATTTTCGTATGAATTTTTACAAAACGAGTTTGAATCTCAAATTGTGACAATGCACATCTATAGATGCACAATTGGTTTGCATAGTCTCAATTTTTCTTTGAAAACTCCTAGGTATTGTTTTAATGGGGTTTTTCATAGATTTCACGGAAGATGAGCTCGAGGTTTGCACTGAATATTAAGATTTGGTTTGCACTGAATATTTTGCCTTACTCAATGTTTAATAGCAGTAAGCTGGTAACACTATCATTGTTGTGCATTTGTGTTGCTACTATATTTTTTATATATAGCATGCTGCTATAAAATATTTATTTGCCTTTATCACGATTAATGGTAATTGATAAATATAACCATTCGCATATGTGTTTTTGGCAGACGTAGTGATGAATGTTTTACTTTATTTTGCTTGGTCATTGGGTCGAGTAAAATCTTGATCATCCAAATGATGAGTTAATCAGATTTTCAAAAAATAATGATGAGTTAATCCAGATTGTACTGTATTCACTGAGGTAAAAAAGAACTAAGCAACCCCATAAATATACCCAGCAAAATGGTAACCCACTTGATCCCTCCCGAGGATTAGTTATTCATTGCTAGGTAGTTCCTGCAGACACAGTTTATTATGTAAGGAAAAATGCAAACCTACCTTTGCTGTACCATCAGTGTGAACACTAGCAAAAGTGTTCATGTCACTTTGGTTAAACGTGAGACCAAGCACGCCATCTGCGAGCACTGAGAATGTTCGTGTGCACACCCAACCCCTTTCCCAGTCCCAAAGCTTTATAGAGCCATCCAAATTAGATGCCGACAACAAGAACGGGTAAGTTGGGTGAACAGCAAACAAGTTGACAGGTTTGGCATGATACGCTGGGAATTCCTTGACATGTACCATGTCCACAAATGTAATGTAAGTGTAGACACGGGCATATCCGTTATCATATCCAATAGTGAAAAGTTCTGCTCGATCGATGAATTTGACCGCATCAACCCTATTTGTTCTTACTTCCACCAATGTTTGCTGCCAAACAATGAACAGATCTTAAGTTTACGACCATTTAGAATTAATTAATGTGTTATATAGTAGATCATATATGTTCGCTCAATATATGTACTAGTACTGATACCTTTGTCTGGTAGTTCATAATGGAAAACCCTGTGGCATATCCCACCAAGATCCTGCAATGAAGTGCAATGTAAGATAAAAAGAACTATATATATATAGAAATCCCAATTCCCCTCTCATTTGCGCAGGCCTCTGCAGACGAGTTGAAATCATCATGTTCAAATCGTCCCTCCTTTCCTAGCTAATTCTAAGCTAATAGTAATAACGATCCAGAGTTGGCTCGCATGCAAATAGCGGATCTGCCCCGCGTCGCTCCCACAGGCGGCTCGGGCAGCCACGACACCAGCAATCACCACTTCTCCCCTTCGCCTTGCCGCCGCCAGAGCACGCTGCCGGGCTCCTGCTGATGCTAGGAAGGCGGCAGCCGCTGGGGTATCTCACCCAGCTTTGGATATGGCCGCATCGGGATCTCGGTGTGGCGGGTTGGCGGCGATAACGCAACGCGTGCGGTGGCTGTGTCTAGTTCGGAGGTGCGCCAGTGGGCTTCCGTATGAGGGCTCAATAAGTACTAGGGCAATTAGGTTAGGCATCAACAGCAACTCAGAAATCTTAGGGCACCCACAATGGTATAAGCTAGTTGCTATCTTCTTTGTGTACGAGCTTAGCCCACGTGACACTCATAACATGGCTAACCACACATGACATTCTCACATGGTCTTGGAATATGTGTACAAGCCTAATTCTTAATTAAGAGCTAGCTTTTCTCTCTCTTCTATTAAAATATAGAAATGCTAAAAGTTCATAACATGTCGAGGGAGGCTGCAATGCTAACAAGAGGAGAGGGAGGGAGGCAAGCGACGCTGATGAGAGGAGAGGGAGCGAGCCTTGCCTCGCCAACGATATGGGAGGGAGGGAGGCGATGGCGGCGTTGAGAGAAGACAGAGGGAGGCGAATAGATGAGGTAGAGCAAAGGGAGAAGCACTGAGGAGAGGTGTCGTTGAGAAGATTGAGTGGGCTATAGGGTTTCAATCTGGATTATATAATTGGGATTAGAGTTTTGAGCTGACATAGACTTCTAACGGGCTCAGCAAAATTAACTTCGCTTCCGTAAATCAATTTTAGGAGGTGTTTGTTATAACTCAACAGCCTCAGTTAATGGACAATTAACCGAGACGGTCGCACATGAGGCTGCCCCTGCCTCAGAATGATGGAGGCTGGCTTGCACTCTTGTTGCACGCCTTCATAAAAAAAGGCACTACCTCCTAAAATAATTCATGTATGCTATTGTGCTTGGCTATAGGAAAAATGATAATTGTACACTTTATGAAGAACTAAGATTAGGGCCATAGCCGTAGTGGCCCTAGCTAGTGCTAGGTCCATCAATGCATACATACCATGACGATGGTCCTAGGAGGTTTGGATGGCTGAGCCTTTCGACACGGTGGCCATCAGCTCTACGTGGCTATGGGGGTGGCTGCATGATGGCGGCTGTGTTTGCTTGAGTTTGGTTGGAGGCTACAGGTGGGCTGGGAGAAGGAAAGCATGTCATCCTCGTGTGCAGTGGCGCGGATGGTCCTAATTGGTGGGTAATCATCATCGGCTACGATGGGTCCATTCGCTTTGTAGTGTGGATAAGGGCACACCAGATCTGATGGGTTGATGACCAATTTTGGCTACTCCGACTCCAGCAATGGTTATGGCGACCATGCTTCATAGTGTGGCGGCGGCGGCGGCTCGATCGCGATGCGACGAGCACATGGTGGGTAGCAAGTGAGCGACAATGGAGGTACACCTAGGGCGTGCAGGCAGCCAATGGACGGTGTGGGCTACATGATGCTGATGTATCTAGAGCATGCAAGCTTAGTCACATAGAGGTGGTTACAGCATACGGACGTGGTAATTGTTTGCTCCCGAGGATCGATCCGTTGGTACCCTAGGAGCAGCAGCATGAGCATCTGCAAGGATCTTAGCGAGAAGTTGGCGGATCTAGTGGAGGCGGATGTCCTCGACGCTACCAGAATCTAGAATAGCCTTGGCGGCCAGAAATTTCCTTGAGTGCCAAATTCAAATCGCCAAGGAAAGGGTAGTTTCCTTGGCGGTTCAACACGGCACTCAAGGAAACATATATTCCTTGGCGGTGGTGGCAGTGACAGAGGACTCTAGCATAGGCGATAGCCATCCCAATGACAGAACTACCCTTTGGGCAGCGCAGCCCTAGGAATTCGGCGAAGCAGAAGCAGATCTTGTAGGAGGGTTGCATCTAATCGGTTAGTCTTACTTGAACGACAATGGATAAATGTGGGCTCACTAGGGACATGTGGAGCAGATGAAGATGGCAACAGTGCAGGTTCACAGAGATGGCGCACTAGGGGCGGTGGCAACTTGGCAACTTCCACTGACCAAATCTAACTACTTCTGGAAATGATGTCAGGAATCAAGGCTGTGCCGAGGTCTAGTGTTTTTTTTTTTTTTTTGGTTGTGTGTTCTCCTCTTTATTGATGTGTAGGTCTAAGTGCTCTTATGTACTTTTGGCTGTGTACGGAGTATATCCTTCGCCGATAGAGAGACTGATTAATGAAGTCCATTATCTAAAAATAGGCGCTTAAAATGGAAGGAGTGCAAACTCACCATGTCTTAATGGGGTGTACATCCACGGAAAAGACACATCCAAATCTCCGTGTTGGTATTATCTGATGATACAAGCAAACAAATAATTAAAAACCTGACTCATGAAACTGATCATATATATCTTTACATGAATCAGTTTTTACTATACATGAAAGCAAATCTTATGTTCTAGGTCTTGAGCTTGAAATTATATTTGTTTTCGACATAATGTGTTTTATACTTTGGAACAAATTATATATTAAATCATATAAATATGCATGTCCAAGTCACCTCGCGGTTCACTATTGGTTGGCAACTTTCTGGTCCACAAATGACAGACTTCAGCATCGCTCGGTGCACTTGGCAGCCCAAATTCTCAGCTCGGTTCAAAAACTCAGTGCCCATATTTTGATTAATTCCAATTGAAGATTTCAAGCTTTTGAGGTGGTGCTTCAACTCAGCAACGATCATCAGCACCTCAAAGTTGCATTGTTGTGGCAGCAGATCCTCATGCTGCTGCCCTTTCCTTGTTATAGTGCGGACCACAGAGGAATGTGGCCCCATCATCTGGAAAATGGGTGATCGTGGGAAGTAAAAGCAAACACGAGTGTCTGGTTCGGTCGGTATAATCCAGAAACCAACGTAATGGTCTGTTCTGTTTGTTAGGCTCACTCGACATTTCATGCGCTTGTTTGGCATGAAGGGGAAGTGGAGCTCCGACGGGTAGACATCGAGTAGATTGCTAGCATCAGATGACCTGCTGGGGCTTATCTACAAAGAAAAGAACAATAACCACAACTAAACTGACATATCTAGTATTGAAAACACCATGATCTAGATTCTAGAATAACAATCAGTGGACCTGATGTCATTAG
Organism: Hyparrhenia diplandra; assembly: GCA_015847255.1. Taxonomy (NCBI): domain Eukaryota; kingdom Viridiplantae; phylum Streptophyta; class Magnoliopsida; order Poales; family Poaceae; genus Hyparrhenia; species Hyparrhenia diplandra. The sequence goes on from JADLZK010000770.1 coordinate 215,825, forward strand.
TACCACTTCAGTTACATTGACTCCAGATGTTTCATAAGAGTATAAGACCCCTATATGTACTACTCCCTCGTCCCCATCCCTAACTAAATCAATTTCTGGAGTTGTCTTAACTCAAAAAATTTCAAGTTTGTCCAAATTCATAGAAAATACAACAATATTTATGACACCAAGTGAACAAATTATGAAGGTATATTTCAGTGTATCTAATGATATTAATTTGGTGCCATAAATTTTGGTGCTCTTCTATAGATTCAGTCAAACTCAATAAAATTTGACTTAGGATAACTATAGGAATTGATTTATTAATTTCCATGCATAGTAACCATGATTTGGTTCTCTTGAACTCACCACAATACTTCTACTCTCTCTGGGTTCCATGGACATTATTCGTAGCTGAGGAGGTGCTGCAGAAACACCCATAGGCTGTACCTCATCTGATATTACCTGTAGACCAAATGAAAGACACAACATCACACTAAAAAAAGTTCTATGCTTGACAAGGAATCTAATTATAGGTGGTGAATACGAATGATGCTGTGGCATGATGAGACTCCTTATGCAGTAGTGTAACATTATTGCAATTAATGCTCATTCATACTGCCAAATGCCCACGTTATTGAATGCATGTTTTGCCTCATCATCACCTCAATACTCATCTCTCTTTGCTGTAGATGGGATGGTGCTGAAGAAGCACCCATCGGCTGCACATCATCTGATGACACCCTGAAGACAGGACTCGGTATTACCTGCAGACAAAATGAAGATGGAGACACATTATCTCACTAAAAACATAATCTGCTTGGCAAGGAATATAATGTGTGTACGTATATATTGACTTTGTAAGCTATGTAGTAGCATAATATTATTGATGCCACTAATGTCAAAACATATTTCCTATTGTCCATGCTTTTGTTCTCTTGAATGTGTCACACTATGTAAAATAATTTTTTAGATGTGCCATTATTCTTTACAGAAATGGTTGGAGCTGCTCCTAGAAATGCAACAAGAGGGAACCGGCTAATGGACCACCTCTGGAAATCAATTTTTAGAGACATTATATATTCTCATGTGATATAGATGAATGAGAGTATGATTAATGTGCCCATTTGTATATGCCATTCAATATTGCATTTTGGTTATGAATGATTACTCCAGCTTTAAATACATGTGAATTCTCTGTGGCTATTTACATACAACGACAACTTCATTATAGCAACGACAGAGATCTGTCGGAACAGACTATCCATCGTTGTACACCCCTTTCAACAGTGGGCTGTCCATCACTATTTAAAGGTTGTGGTGTAGTGTCTCATTATGCAAACATACAATTCGATGGTAATTCTTGGACCTTGGTTGATTTGGAATCACCACAATCAGTGCATATTTGATTGGCTCGTCTTCCAACCAGGATAGAGTTTTGTTGCTTGCCTGTGAGGAGATGCAATATTGGGCTAGAGGGGGCTTATAGTATCATTCTCACTTGCCCTAGAGTGGGACGGTAACCAATTTTAATTTTTATTTTTTTGGTCGAGGTCGTATTTTTTATGTGAAAAAGGTGCTTTTGTTTTTTGGGAAACCAAGGGTGTTTGAGTGTGTGTTGTAAGGATTCTTGCTCCTTTTTTTCTTCTTAATATATACTCTCTCCATCCCAAATTTTAAGTCACTCCAAGAATCTTGAAGAGTCAAAATATCTCAAGTTTGACCGAATTTATATGATAAGATAATAATATTTAAGATGCCAACTAAGTACTATTGGATTCTTCGTTAAATATATTTTCATAATAATACCTATTTGATGTCACAAATCTTTATATTTTTCTCTATAATTTTGGTCAAACTTGAGACATTTTGACTCTCCAAAATTCTTGAAATGGCTTACAATTTGGAGTGGAGGGAGTATAAAGATATGCAACTCTCCTGTGTGTTTGATAAAACATATTAAATTGGTATTGAACTTGGTAGATTCACTACCGTACTAGTTAATGCTAAGTACAAATAGATATTGTCACTTCTTTATTATTAGTCCAGATCCAATTTTAGTTCTGAACGCTACTTCTTCAGCAATGTATATTTTTGGATGCATTGTTCTCTAGTTAAAGGCAATGTAACTATGCCTATCTCTTTCAGTGCACTGGTTGTTTACCTCTGAAGAAGGTTCAATGTTTCGGGAGCTGATCCTAGGCAATTGGCTGGAGTCTGAACCCACCTACAATGTATAAGCTACTAAATCAATATGGATCTTGTACTAAGAGAGATAGAAGAAGACATTTTTCTTGACTGAGGATATCATTAAGCATTGTTGATGATTTTACATACCTGCCCTAGAGTAGACCTTGAACTATCCCTCAAATTGCCAAAATCCAGAGGGCTCGTTTCAATCACGGTTTCTTGTGCCACTAACATGTCAATTATGCAATCAATAGTAGGTCTTCTACGTGGTTCGTGGTTCACACATAGTTGCGCAATTGTAACACATCCCATCACTTTTGGGTAGTATATATCCTCATTATCCAGTGATTGGTACCACTGCATGCCACTAACTCAAAGTGAGAAACTAATTTCTTTGTTTCACACAATACTTCTCCAGGCCCACTAGTTATGATTCAAAGGTGCCGGTGCTCAAAGGGTAGGTTTCTTAGGCATATTTATCAAAAGTTAATCCCTACAATACAAATTGAAACTTGAAAGACATTGGGTATTGGTGGTGGTACCTATATGCATGACTTAAAAAACTATGCGCAATGTCTAACCATAAATTTTGCGTATAATATGGTACAACCATTTCATATGGTGGAGTGTCAATATAGGTTAAGATATTACATAATAACAACTTTAACATTGATGGATGGCTACATTAAGAAATGGAGAGAATAACATAGTACTACATATCATGAAAAAATGTGTAAAATTCACTGTTCAATAATCAAGCTAATGCAATATACCCCTTATCCCCTCACTAAATATTTCCCCACCACCCAAGCTGATCTCTATTGCCCCTTGTTTCTTTGTTGTCCTTGTGATGCCTTCTCAAAACTTTTTATTTTATTATTTGTTGTACCATGTGATTTCCATTAGCACATTAACCTATAGTTCTCTTAAATCTTGGGAAATGTACAAATTCATATTTTCAAAACTTTATTCTATTTCGTAAACAGATTCATCTACTACGTCAAAATATATCTAGAAGTGTTTAAGTGACAAAAATATTATAATCCTATATGAAAACTACCAAAAAAAACAATGTTTTTTTTCTTTTAAGTGATACTCTGGTGAAGTAGCCTAGGTTCATTCTAGTTTGTCATAATCAAGCATCTTCCCATGACACCCGGTGCATCATCATAATTAATACATTCCACATGTCTAATCTTGCAACTATATATGCATGTGTTGAAATGAAATATAGCTAAACAAAAAGGAGTAAAAATGGTTAGGCAGTTTTTTTTCCTTACTTCATCAAAATCAGATAAATCAGTGCTTCCTATCAATAGTTGTTTTATTATGACACCCAAGCTATATATGTCAGCACTGAACGATATTTCTCCATTGATTAAACATTCAGGTGCTGTATATCCCCTACATCACAATATGACAATATGAAGCACATGATTTTGAACAAGTTAAATAGAGAGTAATTAACATTAGAAGAAAGAGTTGGGTCCCATATGTCAGGGGCTTGACTTGCTTATTACAGTGTTCCATGAATGTTCTCTGTGAAGATTCTAGAATAATCTCCACTGAAGCGTCTTGATAGGCCAAAGTCTGTTATTTTTGGAACCATATCTTTATCAAGCAAAATATTATCTGGCTTGAGATCTAAATGAACGATGTGTTCTTCAATGTGGAGATAACACAAACCCTGACAAATTCCCTCAATGATCTGATAACGTGTGTCATCCCATTCACGTCTATGAGATTGATCTGCCAAAGAAAGTATAAGAGCACTCAAGAAACAAAGAAGACATATTGAATTCTCCAGGCACTCTCTCAAAACCAAAAAAAAAAAAAAAAAAGAAGAAGAAGACTTGGTGGCCTCCTTATGAGTTGGATTAATAAACATAATTGGAAGAGGAATTCTATCCCATCATTGAAGCTGGTACGTTCTCATACCTCTGAGATAATCACGAAGGCTTTTATTAGGTGCATACTCAAAGCAAAGCAACCTTCGTCGGATATCTGCCAAAACAAAACGGCCATTGTGTTGTAACATTTTTCGTTGTGTATCACAGCAATACCCTAAAAATCTCACTATATTTCTGTGTTTAACTCGTATCAAACATTGAAGCTCCTGTTCAAACTGCATGTCAGAAAAGTCATGATTTTCTGATAACTTCTTCACAGCTAATCTCCAGTTTCGAACAACTCCCTGCACATGGACGTACTATATCTCATTAGAACTGAATTCACGCACACATGTATGCGAAGGGTTTAGCTTCTGCAAGTGGAACATGGGAACTTTTCCATACCATATAAACAGTTCCAAACCCACCGCTACCGATTATTTCAGAGAATTTTTTTGTAACACTTCTTAAAAAAGCATATGATAGCATGATTGGTTCCATAGTTGTATCATTTAACACGCACTCCATGCCTTGAAGTTCATTATCTTGGTCAACCATTGCTACAAAAGGAAAACATATACATAGTGTCAATAACATTTTACAAGCAATTGTGTATATATATAAAGTACCAAAAAAAAAAATAAACTCTTTATTTCTTGATATTTTTAAATTGACTAGCTCATTTGTAGTGTAAAATGCATCCAGGACTAAACCACATTTTTCTACTAGTGATTTGTTGTTTACCATCCTGACCATAGTATGCAAATACATTTTACATTAAATTGTACCTACTGATAAACGCCAAATTACTACACGTTGCATATACCCATAAATTAGGATTAATTATTGTCATAGTGCAAAAGAGTTTAGTCCATGTATGTAGACTAAGTGGTAAAATGAAATATACATAAACTAGTTTTTAACTCTTCATGCATGATAAAATTCTGCATACTAAAGTGGAGTACATTTGTTGGAGGACATGTTCAGATATTCGGATACGACACCTGGCAAAGAACAACACTCAGATAATGGTTTGCCCCCGCCGTCCAAGTTTACCGAGTGCCGGACAACTAGCTCTCTTGGCAAAAAAAAAAAAAAAAAAAAAAAAAAACAAAGAGAAAAAAAATTGTTGAGCCTAGCTAGTTTTCCAAAGACAAAGACACCTGCATTTGTTGCGAGTGTCATACCCATGGGCGGCGGGAGGGGTATTCCTAGGTATTCCTTGGAATACCCAAGATTTTTAAAACTAACAAACATGATGTTGTACTAAATCCCGTTTATTGCTATAGACTTATAGTCTTGTGTATTGTTCTATATTTACATTGACACAACTTTGTTCACATGGAATACCCTGGTGTAGTTTCCTGGCTCCGCCACTGGTCATACCCGAATGATTTGTAGAGACGGTTGATTCTAAAATGTCCTCCAGCAATTGTACTAAACAAGTTTTCATGTTGCCCGCCACGGAAAATAAAAAAAAACGCCCGTCACAGTTCGGGGTATTAACCGTGGGCCCGTCAAATTTTGTGCCCGCCACGGAAAAAAAAACCCACCATCACGTAAAATCAAATCGTTACTAGTGTAATACATTATGATTGTGTCTTTGTATTGGGGTCAAACTCCTTGACACCTTACTATAATTGATTACTCCTATTATTGTGAGCACATGGAATGATTCTAGTACAAAAGTTGATTTAGTCTTCCAATTTCAAACTAAGAGTATGCTCCACTTATATATTTCATACAAAAATTACATCTAGTCTTCTTTCCGATTCTGACACCACGATCATTATTCTGTGAGACGGGATTGCTCTAAGCCTAGCTTGATCATCAAAGAGAGTACCAGCTTATTTTGTTTGAAATTTCTCGAAATCTATATTACACGGTACTTAATCGGCCTGATGAGCAGAAAACTCGACTGGGGCAAAGCAAATTAAGAGCAACCAATAGATATGAAGAGCAAAAAATTTCTCGGGAAGCATCACTACTTGGAACTTGGAAGTCGAGAGTAGACCGAAACAAAGGAAAAGGTCAACCGGTTGAAACGGATCGATCTCAATTTGAGTTACACTACTTACCTTGAGAAAAAGGCATTAAAACTTGTTGGATATTTTGAAAATATCTTTGGACAAACTATATAATCATGAGTCCCCTCCACATGTACCGCTAGTCCGCTACACAAGGCAACTGCAGCTGCAGTTATCGAAAATAGAAATAAATTAGTATGCGCTGTTATGAAATTAGTTTTCACAGCTTTAGGCCTGTTTGGATGTCATAATATTACCATGGTATTCGGAACTGCAGTTTTAACGTACATTCATAGACATGCAAAACTATATACTTCCTTCGTCTAGTGTATTCTGGCCATTCTCATAAAAAATGAGAGAGTGTGTAATAGACGTATGTACCCCTCACTTAACTTCCTAATCTATTGAAATCTGCTTGTATTCCGCATGATTAAAGAGAGAACTCTCCGGCTCTACCAGATATGGCAAGTACATGAGTTACTTTCCTTACTCAAAATAATCATGTATTTTATTTAAGTAAACATTATCTTCTTGTTCTCCAAATGCACTATAATAAACTTGAAATGCTAGAATGCACTGTATTTCAGGACGGAGGAAGCATGGTTTGTAATGAAAGCGGTCTAGTGTGGAGTTTTTAGAATTCCAAAAACACTATATATCCAGACAAGCCATAACACTCCAACACTAGAGTTTTTGCTAAAAAAAACTATTGTATTTTCTCTAAAGCTCCAAAAGTACTTTGCATCCAACGATTAGAGCTTGATAGATTTAATTAGCTAAGTTCCTAAAATTGGACAAGCAAGGAAAATAAAACCGATCGAGATCACCAACCTGGAAGAGGCCTGCAGGCTGATATTGGCTGGCTGCTGCTGCTGCACGCCTTGCCGGGGATGTAGATGCTGTTGCTTATGTACTTGGGGAGTATATAGCAAACTGACCGGCCACCAGATGTGTAGGTTGTTAATACAATTCAGAGCTTCTGGCTATTCGTTGGTGCTCCATTGGTCAACCATACCATTAAATATATAGTCGAGCTAACTAGCTAACTAATCTCTCCATTTGAAATATAATTTGGAATGGATGGAATGATCCTAAATATTATCGCAGCGCTGTCTGTAGTATAATAGTACTTCGTCCATATCACTATTAGAAGACATTTAGGACACGGTTTTCAAAGAATAACTTTAACTTCTCTTTTCTATAAAAACATTTATTGAAAAGTTATATATGTATATTTGTACGAAAGTAATTTTCAAGACAAATTTGTTGATATGATTTTCACAATTTCAAACTTAACGACTTAAAAGTTAGGCAACGTATCATGTGTAAACCAACCCCTCCGTGCAACCATACAAACTTCTAATCTGGTGACATGAATGTTAATATTATTTACTATAAATTTAGTTAAACTTGAGCTTGCTTGTCTAGTATGTATTTCATAATTGCATCTGGACAGAGGAAGTAGAACGGTGATGAAAGAATCTCTTGGCCGGTCTCAATAAGACAAAAGTAGTTTAGCAAAGTGGTTGAGCAATGAGTTGGGCTCGTAACGAGCAACCCATGATGAAAGATTCTTTTGGTCTATATAAATATACTTGTTTAGATTCCAGCGCTAAAAATTAACGGTGATGAAAGAATCTCTTGGCCGGTCTCAATACGACAAAAAGTAGTTTAGCAAAGTGGTTCAGCAATGAGTAGGGCTCGTCACGAGCAACCCATGATGAAAGATTCTTTTGGTCTATATAAATATACTTGTTTAGATTCCAGCGCTAAAAATTAGTCCACCTTATAAAGCTAGATTAAACATAAGGTTTTTTTTTTAGAAGTACACAGTACAAACGCAGACGCTCATAATACGCACGCACACTTATCCCTGACACACGTACGCAAACTCTACCCCTATGAGCATCTCCGAAGACGCTCACAATACGCATGCACATGACACACGTACGTAAACCCTACCCCTATGAGCACATCCGAAGGACTGAGCACCCGGCAAATCTAGAGATTCTCGAAGTCGATCACCATTGGCACCTAACGTCAGTAAATGCTAGAAAAATCCCATATAAAGGTGTGAGCACCAGGATTTGAACCCTGGTGGGTAGGGTCCCACTAAACCGTCCTACCATTGGACTACAAGTCAATTCGCACATAAGTTAAATATAGGCTAATAAAAGATAATGGACTTTAACCACCAATTAGTCCTCGTCGGACGTCGGCTCTTTATTAGTCCAAAATTAGCCTACAGAATAGCATGTATCATTATTGCAATCTTTGGACTTGGCCCACGAAAGCAGAGCATCCAGGAAACTCAGGAACTGCAAATATCTTCTCTCTGCTGCTTGACTTTGCTTGCTTGGTGATAAACGCAGGGTCATCTAACGATAATGCATGACACCGAAAGATTTGTTTTTTTTTTTTTGAGATTAACCGAAAGAATTGATAACAGCCAAGAAGTTTAATAGTGACGGCTGGCGGCCCAGAGTAACGATCATCGAGAGCGCATGCGTTCAGACCACAGAGCCATTTCCAATTCCAACCAGCGGCCATGCTTTAACTCTTCCCCTCCTCTTCCCAGCTGCCCGAGCCATGCTCTACTGTTCCATGCCGGGCTGGACCGAGGCCCACCTAGGCCCGACACTACAGATGCACATACCTTCCTTCAGTGGGCCGAATAGCCCAGAGACTCTTCTTACCATGACAACATTCCATCTGGGCCCATGACAGCCCATGCGGTCGCGCCGTTCGTCCCACTCCGTCCGCCACTCGGGCGTCCCCTCCTTGGCTCCTCGCCGGCGCCGCCCAGAGCGTCTGACCGGCTTCTACGAGGTGGCCGGCCATGGCCAGCGCCTACTCTTCCCGGCGCCCAAGTGTAGCCACCGGTCGGTCGGTTGGCTAAACATCGACAGGGGCACCCGGGTAGTTTGATTTCGCCAACAACTGGCCGGATCTATGGACGCGTGCTGTCTCCACTGCCCAGTCGACCCGCGAGCCGCGGTAAATGTTTTTGCCTTAAACCGGTTGATGTTTTAGTGTAGGCAGGTTCAGTTCTTACCAGTCTCTACTAGTCTCTGCTTAAGTTCTAATCTGTCATTATTTTGCTGTTATAATATGTTACCGGAATTAAGTACACATTAATTGCTGGACCACTGACACGGAACTAGTGAAATTATTATACAAGTCTGTTTAGGATTCGAGTGCTCGTTGGTGGCATTCAGGTACCTGATAAGTAAAACTGATTTATTCCATTCTAAATTCAGCTACAACTCAGCTGCAATGGGGATTTTTGCCCACCTGACAAGTAAACCTGATGCATTCAATTCAGCTACAATGGGGATTTTTTTCTGCAACTCAGCTATACAATAGATATACCATTTCAACCATACTGAAACAAAAACTCTAAAAGAATCTATAATTGGCTATATATGAGAGCTGTGCCTGTCGGGCAGTTTTTTCTCTCTCTAAGGGACAGAAAAGGCTATACCATTTCAGCACCTATTTTCTTATTTTCTGCCAGTCAGACAGTGCAAGTCCAGTTTTAGGTGCAATGCTATGACCCAATTCCACCAGTTCTAAATTATGTCATCATACAAAGTAGTGGTAGAGGTTTATAATTTCATCATTTATAGCTACCATTTGGTTATATTTTCTCCACTTTATATGCTTGTTTTTGTTGCTAATCCAAATTTTCAATTTCTGAATTTTTATTACCTAATGAACCTTTTCCTTGTAGATGCTAGCTGGAATGCTGATGGAGCCTTACGATTCCCTGTGTTCCATAGAGATCATTCATTGGTGACTTCATGGATCCAGTCAGAAAACATACCAGATGCCACTGCACAAGGGGCAACAGCCTGCGCGAAGTTGCATTTTTTTTGTTACCATCAGCCTTTGGACACCAGCTGTTTGTAACTCGTGACAATTGACCCTGGTCCCTCTCTCTATTCGGTTCAGTGTTCACAATGTGACATACTACACTGCTATTGGCAAAGTGGAAAGGCTGGACTGATGCTCGTTCCTTTTAAGTCCTCAACTTACCAGAATGTCAAGTGCTCAACTGAGGTCTGCTGACAGTGCCGTGCACAAGAACTCTGGTATTTTTTTTTCTGGCTGTATCCACGAGCAAGATGTTTTTCCTCTACAGAACACAGTATGCATTGGGATAATACTCAGTCAGGTACTTAATCAAAGGCAAGCTTCAGGGGTAACCCTTATTACTTTGAGAAATTCTTTTGAGAAAAGAACCCTTTATTATTGTCACAACAGTTACATACTTCGCAAATATGCGGCTTCTCTACTTTAGCGCTTAATGCTCTGTCAAGCTATTAAAATTTTTTTGGCTGTATATTTTAGAAACATGATGGGATTATATGTTTTGGGAGAGGATGAAAATGATGCACACATATTAGAGCTTGAAAATGTTAACAGGATCACCGGGAAACTAACTATCAGTGGTATTGGAAATGGTATGGACCCAGATGTTGCACACAAGGAATGCTTGAAGAAGAAGGAAAATTTACAGAAACTGACGCTAATTTTTCGGAGAAATGTGGGTGTCTCTGAAAATCAACTGGAAGGGTTGGAACCACCGCCTGGAATTAGAAATCTCAAAATTGTCCAGTACCCAGGTCAGGAATCCATGCGGTGGATGTTGAAGAACAGAGGTGCGGAAGTAGCAGTGTTACCTCGGTTTCGATCGTTGAGCAAGCTGGAATTATCAGATTTCCCAAACTTGGAGAGGCTGGAGGGGCTAACTGAGTTGCCTTGTTTGGAGAAGCTTGTGCTCAAAGAAATGACTGCTCTTAAAAGTATAAGCGGTGGTCCATTTCCTTCACTGTCTGAGTTATCTGTGGATGAAATGCCAAGTTTGGGCGTGGTTTGGATGGCAACAGAGGTGAGCTTAGCTGATGTGGAAGGGGGACACATGCAGATTGGTAATTGTCTATCTGTTCTAAGTATATCAGAATGTCCCAAACTGATGGTGATGCCATACTTTCCTTCCTCGCTGAAGAGCTTGCGTTTGGATACGAGCAACGTGCAGCTGCTTGGACAGCCAGGCATAGGCCAAGGATCCTCTTTGCTTTCTTTTAGTTTTAGCTTCCTAAAGAAGCTATACCTGGATGACATACCACCACCAGCAGGAGCAGCATCATATGGATCTGGATGTCAATGGGAGCTGCTGCAACACTTGACAGCACTGGAGTCCTTGGATATTTACAACTGTGATGGCCTAACCGAGCTGCCAGAGAGCATGCGGAGCCTCGCATCCCTCCAAACCCTGAGGATTGCATACTGTGATAATCTCTGTATGCTTCCCAATTGGCTGGGGGAGCTCTGTTATCTGGAAACGATGGACCTTTGGGGGTGCATTAGTTTGAGCATTGCTCCATCAATGCAACCGCTCAAGGCCCTCAAAGCACTTCATATTACTTACAGTGTGTGGGAGGGGGGCCTCTGCCCTCCGTCCCTGCAGACTCTGCAGATTGATTTTTGTGACAGCATAAGTAGCCTCCCACAATGTCTCGGGGGGCTCCGCTCTCTACAAATACTCGGCATCACGGAATTAACCAAGTTGAGCAGCCTTCCAGAATCATTGGGGTACCTCACCTCCCTCGAGGAGCTCCAAATAACAGATTGTGTCGCACTTGGTCAACTGCCTGATTGTGTTGGGGAACTTCGTTCTCTACGCGTATTCAAGATTTGGGGGTTGCAGAGCCTGACGTGCCTTCCCCAATCATTGGGGCGCCTCACCTCCCTCCAGGAGCTTGAAATAGGACGCTGTGAGGCACTTGGCCAACTGCCCGAATCACTGGGGGAACTCCGTTCACTACGCTTATTCAAGATTCAGAAGTTGTGGAGCCTGACGTGCCTTCCCCAATCGTTGGGGTGCCTCACTTCCCTCCAGGAGCTCAAAATAGGAGGCTGTGAGGCACTTGGCCAACTGCCTGATTGTGTTGGGGATCTTTGTTCCCTACGTGGATTCAATATTTCAATGTTGCCAAGCCTAACGTCGGTTCCTGAATCGATGTGCTGCCTCACCTCCCTTGAACATATTATGATGTGGGATTGCCCAGGCATCAAATCCTTACCAGAGTGGATCAAAGGTCTTACCGCTCTGCAGACATTGGAGATCTCTTTCTGCCCTGATCTGGAGAGGCGTTGTGAGAGAAGGAAGGGGAAGGACTGGCATCTCATCTCCCACATCCCGCATCTGAAGATTGGCTATCATAAGGGGGGAGTTAGGCTGCGACTGCAAGGATTCCAGCCCATTCGCTGAAGATGAGAAAAAAGAGGTAGTGGTCTTGGTTGGTACTTGATAGACAAGATGAGAGGATTTTCCCTTTCGCTGATATATCAGGCGATCAAGATGCTCCAGAGCATCGGTCGTGGGATGGCGCGGCCAGCACAGCGACCCAGCGTGCTGCCCTCCCTTGTAAACCGGCCATGTTTGCTTTGTTCTGCTCTACTTCCCTTGAATCAACAAAATTCATGTATGTATAATTGTATATACAACAGAAAACGCTTCTCTGCTCTGCTCTGTTGTCTCAGACGAAGAATTTGAGAGCTTTTCAGGCCGTCTCCGAGTTGGTTCATGCATCTTAAATTAACTGAGCCAGGTTTGCGGTGTCCAACCATCGTGTTTATCTTGCTCCATGTAGAGATATCCTGCTACTGTTTGAGTTTTGAGATTCCCAAAAGTAGTACTAGTACTTTGCCTTGGTTAGCCAACTTGAACAAGACAAGCCACAGGCACCTGGCTGCAGATGCATGCATACCCAACTCCCTTCCACGTCACGCCCTCCCATAACCATCCGATTTGGCAAACGCACGGCTCAGATCACCTATTTGTGTTTAATATAATACAATGTTGGTTTAAAATGAGAAGGTTAAGTCTAGCTTTAGAGATTATATCCATATTCTAGTGGACTATTTGTGAGATTGGAGGAAGCAGAATTTTTTTGTCAGTGCCAGATCCCGGGTAGCATTTGTATCATAGCCACAAGCCTAGCCGGACTAGTTAGATAGCGCTCTGGCGGCACCCCTCAGGCTACTAATTTGTTCTTGAGGAGAAGAGTCAACAGATTTATATATAAAGTGAGCAACCCAAAAGCTCTACGCTATCATCAACCTCAGGCTCTGTTTCAGTGTTTTGCCACGAAGAAAAATGCATTAATGAAGGTGATTCTAAGTCAAATAGAGTATATCAACATGACGAATATGTCTAGAACAGCTCTGGACTTGGTTTGCCATTAAGTAAATCACATCAAGAATATTTTATTAAATGTCACTGTCCTATTTTCCCCTTTCTTTGAAAGGTTTAGTGATGAGGTTGGCACATACGGACATGATGGACTTTTGTACATGTCTCTAGAATTGACAGTTAAACCAATTTATAGCAACCTAACAGGAAAGTTTCCATACTCAAATTTAACCGACGATCAAGCGCCAAACCAGAGGAGAACTGTGATACACAAATGATGTGTGATAAAATGCCATATCATGTTTCTAAAGTACACAACCAAAACTATGTTAATAGCTTGACTGTAAGACTAAACTTTAATAGACCATTAAGCACTAAACTAGATCTTTACGGAATATCTAACTGCTGTGTCAATTTTTTGGGGGTTGGGGGTGTTTGGGGGGGGCGGGGAGGGGGGAGGGTATTCACCTTTGTTCTGTCACCATGCACCAGCTTGAAAGCCAATCCTATCTTGGATATTATAAGCAACCGTAAATGATCTCATTGCTCTGGTCCCCAAAATTTGAACCCCCTTTACATTGGCATTGTTGTACTATAGATACAGGGATCGACTTCAAGCCATATCCAATTGGCTGTCATGTCAAGCTGTTGAATAGCATAGAACAGTAAGTGGCCATAACTGATCAAGATAGTCTACACAAGTTTTACATCACAAATATATGGCCTGATTGACAGAACCCCTTCATTCCAATGATCAGGACTCGTATAATTGGATTAGCAACAAAAACAAACATATCATGTGGAGAAACTAGAACCAAATGGAAGCTATAAATGACGATATTACTTATTACTCCCTCCGTTTCAAATTGTAAGTCACTTTGACTTTTTTGGTTCATCCATTTTGCTATGTCTAGACATATTATTATATCTAGATACATAGCAAAATGGATGTACCAAAAAGTCAAAACGACTTACAATTTGAAATGGAGGGAGTACAAATCACTATCACTACTATTGTATGATGATATAATTTAGAACTGGTGGAAGTGGATCATAGGATTGTATACCTAAAACTGGACTTGCAATGTCTGACAGACAGAAAATAAGAAAACAAGTGCAGGAATGGTATAGCTTTTGCTGTGCTCTCCAAGAAAAAAAAAACTGTCTGACAGGTACAATTATCATGTAGCCAATTATAAATTCTTCTAGAGGTTTAGTTTTGTAAGGTTGAAATGGCATATATATTGTACAGCTGAGTTGCAGCAAAAATCCCCATTGTTGGTGAACTGAATTCAGAAGGGAACACATCAGTTTTACTTCTCAGGTGGGGCACAGTACCTGAATGACACCAATGAGCACTTGACTCCTAAACATAATTTTGACTAGTTCCTAACAGTGGAACTGCAATGTGTACTTATTTTCGATAACAAATATAATAACAGCCAGATAATGAAAGGTTATATAGCACTATAGCAGAGTTCAGAGACTAGTCACAACAGAACATTCACTAAATCATCAACTGGCTTAAGGAATTGACACCCAGATCAAAGAACACTTACTACGGATCCGGAAGTCCGGAATCGACTGGGCGCCTACAGAACCGGCCAGCTCTTGGGGAAGTCAAACCGCCCTGGTGCCGCCGCCGGTGTTTGGCCCCGCCCAGTGGCCACACTTGGGCGCAGTGAAGGGTAGGAGATGGCCTTCGCCTGCCATATGCTAGACGACGGACAGCGCGTAAGGCGGCGCCGGCGAGGAGTCCAGGTGGGGATGCCGGAGGGCGGTCGCCGCGTCGCCGGCGGCCTGATAATAATCGTCAATGACGGTTGGGGGCTGAGGTTGAGGTGTCGTTAATGGGCTGGAACCAGGGCACGTTAATGGGCTGACATGGCCCAGACGCTGGCAAGGAAGAATCTAATCTTTGGGCCCTTGTGCCCATGGTCAACACCCACACTATTTTTTTTTTTTTTAATCTCAACTCCCACGCTAGTTGAGCACAGTAGAACTGTAGAAGTACAACAGGTTAAAAAATGGGTAGAAGTGCAACATCCATGCTCTTGAAGACTATATTTTGATACCGGAATATTTCATCAGTTCATTTATTAAATAAAGAATATAGGCCTTTGTTTATCGAGGAACTTAAATTCAAATTTTTGTACATAGAGTTTAGTCTCATGAGGGAAGACTTGAAATTGGAGTCTGTTTGTCATCCAGACCCCAGGGCCCAGAAGAACACCTGAACACGGACCTTGAATTGGAGCCCAGACGAAGTTACCATGCATGGTCACCACTGACCTGAACTCCTGAAAGTGTGGTGACCATGTAGGTTTAAATATTTGGTTCTGATACAGAGGTCACAGTTAACAGTTTGTTGTAATCGTAAATTCAAATTTCAAACCCATGGTACAGTGCTGGCCCAGAATCATGGCAATGGCAGTGCCAACACGGGTACACGACGCCATTGGTGACTCGGTGCAAGGGACATGAAGTACCATGGCATGGTCACCACTGACGTCTGACCCACCATTGCCGACAGCTACTCCAGCTAGCAGTGGGCCGCAGCCATGTGGAGTAGTCAGGAGTGTACGATGAAGCTCCGTCGACTTGTTGACTCCGCGTCTCCGCTTCTGGGACCAAGAAGAGCCTCCACCATTTCCTGCCCGGCGCTTGCTTAGCAACTTCACAAGGCACAAGCACGAAGTAGGAGAGGCCTGGCCATCTAGATCCAAGCTCAGTTGCGCCTTCCTTGTGCAGATCCAGTTTCGATTTGCTTCCAGCCTAGCACACACACCTCGCTCAGGTGATCGAGAAGGAGAGGAAAAAGCAACTGCATATCTCCACCGGGATGTGAGATCTAGGTATTGTATTTTACACTATTATTTTATACTTGTAAGCGTAACCAAGATTTATGGCATCTGCACTCCACTGCACTCCAGCACGTTCTACACGCTTTTCTGCTTACTCCAGTAATTTCAGACTCTTCACAGATAGTACTGATTACTGAAGACAGAGCACCCCACTCCCAGAGGTCGCCGTCGATTCTTCTGCAAGTATGCATGGTATGTTCATCTTTATCCTCTCTAACCTTTACACCTCTCCTTTCTCAATTTGATTGATGCAAGGCAGGGCTAGTTTATGTTTCTTCATCGTCCAGAAGAAAATTTTGTGACAGTCCCATTGATCTCTCTCCCCTTTGGTCACCTTTTTATGGCAGAGACAAGAAGGCTGTCTCGTAAAGTCTTGCCTGCAAATTAATCAAGAAGCACATCAGTAGCATTCATCAATCAAGAGGCTAAAGTGTCGGCTACACTTATTTCCACAGGTCAGATATGGAAAACAGATAATTGCACAAGAAAGTGCTAGCATTATTATATGACTCTTTTGCTTCACGAAATGCCTGCTTATTTCTTTCTAATTCATTTTATAGGAAATCTGGGCGAAAGAAGGTGCTTACTAAAACATGGTTGGTATGGAAGCTGCTGCAATTTCTGCAGCAGTATCTGGAACGTTGAAGCTAGTGTGCAACAAGTTAGCTCCACTTGTCATCAAAGAATACAGCTCTATAGTGGGGGTGAAAGAGGACCTCCTGGACCTTCAAGTTCTAGCTCAAGGGATTAATAATCGGCTGGAATCAGCTGGAGACACAGCTTTGGGGGATGATCAATTGCTCAAAAAGTTGAAAAAAGCTGCTAATGATGTTGATGATATTGTAGATGAGTTCAAACTCAAGGCTGAAAAATATGAAGCTGATGGTGATGGTGGTTTTGTGTCCAGATACCTCCACAAAAAACCAAAATCATTTGTATTTCAATGCAAGGCTGCCAAAATGATCAAGAAAATTAAGAAGACCTTTGATGACATTGTGAAGCAAAGTGCAGTTTTGAATTCAGTACCAGGCCATGGTCCTGTTAGCAATATAAACATGACCGCTGTGAATAATCAATCATTGCCTTTCATTGATGGGCCATTGGTAATTGGAAGAAACCAAGAGATGCACCAAACAATATCTAAGCTGCTAGAGACAGATGACCAATAGAGAATCAGCATAGTATCTATAGTTGGACTTGGCGGCTCTGGGAAAACTACCCTAGCTCAGTTGGTTTTCAATGATAAAGAGACTGTAAAGAATCATTTTACTCTTAGACTATGGGTTCATGTGTCTCAGGAGTTTCATGTTGAAAAAATTCTCAAGAAGCTATTTGATGCTATTCCTAATGAGAAGTCTGAAGGCCTTTCCTTGACAAATATGGCCAATAAAATCTCAAACAAGCTGACCAACACTAGGTTCCTGCTTGTGTTGGATGATGTTTGGATTGAAGACCGTAACAAATGGGAAGAACTTATGGTACTTCTGAAGAATGGCTCACCAGGAAGCAAGATTCTACTCACTACTCGCAGTAGAAATGTTGCTGAAGCAGTTGAATCGACAACAACAATAGTTTTGCCATCCTTATCTAAAGATTACAGCTGGCAATTATTTCAGCAAAGCTTTGGAAATGCTGCGAAAGATTTGGACTTTGAATTTCAACAAGTTGGAAAAGAGATTGTGAACAAGTGTGTTGGGGTGCCACTAGCAATTAAAGTTCTTGCAGGGGTCCTCCGTGTCAAGAAACGATTAGAACAATGGCAAGCCATCAAAGAGAGTAGTTTGTTAGATGTTGAGGGTAGAGAACATCAAGTATCTGCCTGCTTATTGCTTAGCTATTTTAACATGCCATCACATCTAAAGCAGTGTTTCACAATATGTTCAACTTTTCCTAAAGGTCACTTGATTGATAAAGACCAATTGATTGACCAATGGATTGCTCTTGATATGATCCCGGAAAATAGGGTTAATTACTTGGAATATATTACTGGCAATGACTACTTTAATCATCTTGTGCAAATGTGCTTTATACAAGATGTGGAGGAGGCAGAGCACGAAAGAGTAAAATGTAAGCTGCATGATTTGGTGCATGATCTTGCCCGATCCATTGTGGGCGATGAGATTTCACTTGTCGTTCGAAGAAGCCAACTAATTTTACAAAGACCTGCAGGTATTTTTCTGTATTGGAACATACAAGACATCTTCCACCCAAAAAAACATTTAAAAAGGCACGTGCTATGTATATTGGTCAAGACGATGATTTCATATTTGGCAAGGCACCTAAGAAGGCAAAATACTTGAGGAGTATCACTGTTGAAGATGTGCATACGTCAGCCCTCACAGCCATACTACAGACCAAAAATTTAAGGTACCTTAGCATTTCCAGATTGAAATGTGAAACACTGAGTGCGTTTTTAGCCGGTCGACCGAGACCGCCGCGACGCTTCGCGTCGCTCCTCCGGGCGACACGGGCGGAACCCTAGCGCCGCCGCCGCCGCCAGCTCCACTTCCTCGCCCGCTCCTCCTCGCCGCCACCGAGCGCACCGCCGGAAGCCGCGGAAGCAGGGACGGTGGCGGCGGGGTGTTTCCGGCTCGCTCCATCCCATCCTCCCCATCTCCCTCGCCACCGACGCGGCGGAGCTTCCCCGGCCGCCGACGACGCCACCCGCGACCGGTGACGGCGGCCCACGGTGGCGCCCAAGTCCGCACATCCCGGCACCCCCCTCCTCCCTCCCCTCCATCTTCCATCAGGCGAGCCCCTCTTTCCATGGTGGTCCATGGCCGGAGTGGACGGAGGCGGCCCCGACCGCGCTCTCAAGGTCGGATCATTTGCCGCCGGTGGATCCGTGCACGAGGGTGCCGATGAGCGCGTCTTTGGCCGGCCGCGAGCCGCGGTGGCCGGGTCCATCCCCGCTGGCCAACGCTGCTCTTCGGCTCCGCTGGTGTGGGCGCCGGTGCTCCTAGTGGCAGCGCTACCCCTCCGGGCGGCCGGACGACGCGGGCCTTGTGCGGGTCGCGCGGATGATGCAACCCTTTTGGTCTTCTTGCCGCTGCTCTCTTCGTGTCCAGTACTATGTCGTTCATTGTCACCGCGGTGCTTCTTCCATTCGTGGTGCGCGGTGTTCGACGGAATGCCCAACCTCCATTGATGATGCGGCGTGTCGGTGCGCGCCTCCGTCGTCGCGGCGAGACCCGTCGGCTCCGCGGCGTGTGGCGGCGGCCTACGCCGTCGGTAGGCGCCTCCTGTCGCCGCCGCGGCGAAGTCCGATCGGCTCAGCGACATGTGGCGGCGGCCGATCTTGCCGGTCGCGCGCGCCTCCGTCGTCGCGGGCGAAGTCCGTCGGCTCCGCGGCGTGTGGCGGCGGCCGCCTCGTCGGTCGGCGCGCCTCCGTGGGTCGCGGCGAAGTCCGCGGCTCGCGACGCGGTGGCGGCGGCGGCGGCGCTGTCGGCGGCGCCTCCCATCGCCGCGCGGGCGGCGACCGCGCGGCTCCGCGGTGTGTGGCGGCAAATGACAAGTGGTGGCTAAAAACGCGCGTCCCTCATCCGGGCGGCCGCCGATGTGGCCTCCCTCCACGAGGTTACGGGCGAAAGCTTAGCCCGGATTTCTCGGGCCGGTGACGGTAATCTCCTTCTTGAAGGCGTCATTGAAGAACCTCCCGTGCCGCTCGCGCCCCGACCCACTCGCGCTCAACTCCAAAGCACAAAGACTTCGGGCGAAAGCCTTGCCAAGCTCGGTGTTTGCTTGGCCGACGATGGTGGCGCCTTCACGTCATCCCCCCCCCCCCGGAGGCATCGTTGTAGAGTTCGTGTGTTATGGTGTTGTATTTTTTCTTTTCCGCCGTGTGTGTGTGTTTTGTATGGTTTTAGTCCGGTTTTTCAGATTAACCGGACGACAGGGTTTCCTCCCGTTCCCTAAAAAGCGAGACTTTTTTTTTGAAACAAGTAGGTGGGGAAGCTCTCCCCGAATTAGCAAAAAAAAAAAAAAAAAAAAAAAAAAATGTGAAACACTTCCCGAGGTTATTTCAGACATTTGAGTGCTGCAAGCTCTTCATGTAACGTTTAGTAATCTTGTAAAGTTACCTGAATCCATTGGTAAGCTGCAGAAGTTGAGAGTGGTTAACTTGTCAAAATGTCGGGATCTAACAGGTTTGCCAGATTCTATTGGCAAATGTGGCATGATTTCTGGCATAGACCTTTCTGATTGTTCGAAGGTTGCAACTTTACCAAGCTCTATCAGCAGGAATAAAAGGCTAAGAGTATTGAGACTAGGCAGTACCAAACTTGAGAGGCTACCATCAAGTATCACGGCACTAGAAAGCCTTGAGTGTTTGGACCTCCAATGGTGTTATGAGTTGGTAGAGTTGCCAGAAGGTATAGGGAACTTGAAGAACCTTGTTGTTCTGAACCTAAAATATTGTGGAAAGTTACGAGGCATTCCGAAAGGGATTGCACAGCTTACTCGACTTGAAACGCTGGGACTATTTGTTATGGGAGAGGATGATTTAAATTATGCACAAATCTCAGAGCTTGAAAACATTAATAAGATTAGTGGGGAACTCACTATCCGTGGTATTACACAAGGCATGGACCCAGATATTGCACACAAGGAATGGTTGAAGCAGAAGTTAAACCTACAAAGCCTGACACTACTTTGTGGAAGTGATGTGGGTGTGAGCTCTGAAAATAAGCTGGAAAGGTTGGAACCACCGCCTGGAATAAGAAATCTCAAAATTGTCCGGTACCCAGGTCAGGAATCCATGCAATGGATGTTGAAAAAAAGAGGTGCAGTGCTTCCTCGGTTCCGATTGTTGAGCAAGTTGGAATTATCAGATTTCCCAAAGTTGGAGCATCTGGAGGGGCTAACTGAGTTGCCTTGTTTGGAGAAGCTTGTGCTCGAAGGAATGGCTGCTCTTAAAAGAGTAAGATGTGGTCCATTTCCTTCACTGTCTGAGTTATCTATGGACGGAATGCCAAGTTTAGGCGTGGTATGGATGGCAACAGAGGTGAGCTTAGCTGATGTGAAAGGGGGACAAGTGCAGGTTGGTAATTGTCTATCTGTTCTAAGTATATCATGTTGTCCCAAACTGATGGTGATTCCATACTTTCCTTCCTCGCTGAAGAGGTTGAGTTTGGTTGAGAGCAATGTGCAGCTGCTGGGACAGCCAGGCCTAGGACAAGGATCCTCTTTGCCTTCTTTTAGTTTTAGCTGCTTAAAGCATCTTGAACTGAAAGACATGGTACCACCATCAGGAGCAGCATCATATGGATCAGCATGTCGATGGGAGCTGCTGCAACACTTGACAGCACTGGAGTCCTTGGAAATTTTGAGCTGCAATGACCTAACCGAGCTGAAAGAGAGCATGCTGAGCCTCACATCCCTCCGAACCCTGTGGATTTGTTGTGACTACAATAGTTGCAATAGGCTTCGTATTAGTCACAGTGGGTGGGAGGGGGACCTTTGCTCTCCGTCTCTAGAGACTCTGATGATTATGTATTGTGACAGCTTAAGTAGCCTGCTGCAATCATTCATGCAACACACCTCGCTTATGAATCTCCAAATAATTTTCTGTCCTGAGTTCTCGCAGCTGCCGGAATCTCTCGGGGACCTCTGCTCTCTACAAATGCTCCACATCAGGCTATTACCCAAGCTGAGCAGCCTTCCAGAATCATTGGGGTACCTCACCTCCCTCCAGGTGCTCGAAATATTATCCTGCGATGCACTTTGCCAACTTCCAGATTGTGTTGGGGAACTTTGTTCTCTACGCGTATTCAAGATTTTGGGTTTGCGGAGCCTGACGTTCCTTCCGCAATCATTGGGGCGCCTCACCTCCCTCCAGGAGCTCGAAATAGGAGGTTGCAGGGCACTTGGCCAACTGCCCGAATCGCTGGGGGAACTTCGCTCTCTAAGAGAATTCGAGACATGGGATTTGTCGGGCCTTACATCGGTTCCTGAATCGATGTGCCGCCTCACCTCCCTTGAACAGCTTACGATTCGGGATTGCCCGGGCATCAAATCCTTGCGAGAGTGGATTACAGGTCTCACCGCTTTGCAGACACTAAGGATCTATGGCTGCCCTGAACTAGAGAGGCGTTGTGAGAGAAGAAAGGGAAAGGACTGGCATCTCATCTCCCACATCCCGCATCTGAAGATTGGAAAACTGATTGCACATTGGCCTTTCCACTGGTGAGTTCATTAAACTCTGAAGATTATTGCCCTTTTTATCTTGTGCACATTTACTGGCTAACCTAATTCCCCATCCATCTTGATCAGTGGCGGAGATACAGGGTGGTCCTGGTGGGCCAAGGACCACCCTGAGTTTTAGCCCAAAGATGAATAATGATTCTTAACAAAATTTGTTGGACGTTCTTTGCCATCCGTATTAGTCAAGGCTGAACAGCTGAAGCATCCGTGGTCCATCAAGCAACCAGCTCTTCCGAAGTCGAAGGCACGTCTCCTCCCACGAGTCCACGAGGCGACGGTTCTCTGCGCCACGCCGCCGCCAGACGCCGAAGAGGAAGAGTAGCAGGCTGCCAGGCTGCCATCATCTCTCGAGTAGCAGACTAGCAGGTTAGCATTTAGCAAGGCAACAAGTTCATGTATACGATCTTTGATATCCTTTCTTTTATCCATGTTCCGTCTAGCTTGTTTCTTTAATCTTTTTTTATGTACTAATCTACTATCTCAATGACTCAATGATTGATTAAGCGACAAAAAAAATTTTGGACGATGAACCACCCTAACTTGAAATCCTAGCTCCACCACTGATCTTGATTCGATCATTGCAGATATATGTTCATGGTCTCCATGCATATGTGCACACTCTTACTTATGGTTATCGAAATTCCAGTAGGATTGACTTGCACCAAGGCTTTTGAGGTGTTATTCGTGATAAACCATTTTTGTTGCTTCTCAAGCCTGCAAACCAGCAGCGTCAACTGATTGCAGCAAGCAAAAGCACATGTCAAAAAGGTTATTCTCCAGTTTCATCCTGCCTCTTTTTTCCCTAACACAAAACAAAAAGGGTCCAGGCACCACCTGACAAACATCAAACTCACAGCAGAGCCATGTGCCAAGTTAATTTGAACTCTGATTTCAGGTATGCCAGGCGTAGTATTCGCATTGACTGATTGGATTGTGGAGGTGTACAGTAAGATAGTTTGAGCTCATTGTGCCCTTGTGAAGTACATGTCTTGGTCACATCACTTAGTCCCGTGTCTTCAAGATAGAGTGTCAGGCCGTTCTCAAGGATGAAATGTACACGGAAGGGTATAAATTCCAAACTCCTAAACTGCTATGAAAAAAGACCTAGAGGGATGAAAACAACTAATAATCTGATATTTATGTATGGTTGATTTTAAATTATATTACATACTATTGCAGGCCGAAAGCCGTCATTATTAGGCTAACCGAGCAATGGGTGAAGAAGCATATGAAGAACTTGAGTCTTATGTGATATGAGAAATTGTGGTGGACGAGTCAACAGATTTATATTTCAGGTGAGCAACCTCGGGCTCTGTTTTTGTGTTGTGCAATGGAGAAATGCATCAGTTTTTCTGACTATACTCATCTTGCTTGTATACTCAAACAAGTTGCTGCATCTTCCTTGCTACTCTGACGCAGGTAGGAAAGGAAGCGGGATGGAGAGTAGTCAGGCTGCGACTGCAAGCTGAGGATTCCAGCCTATTCGCTGAAGATGAGAAGAAAGAGGCAGTGGTCTTGGTTGATACTACTTGGTAGACAAGATAAGAGGATTTGCCCAATATATCAGTGAAGCAGATGGGGTGCTTCAGGCTGGTCCAATATATCAGGATAGAGGACCCGTCTGAATGTTCCAGAGCCACCGATCGTGGGATGGCGCAGCCAGCACGGCGTTCCAGCGTGCTGCCCTCCCTTGTAAACCTGCCATGTTTGCTCTGCTCTGCTCTACTACCAGGCCGTCTCCGAGTTGGTTCATGCATCTTAAATTAACTGAGCAAGGTCGAGCTGTGTCCACTGCTACTTAATATCTCCATATAAACTATCGTGTTTATCTTGCTCCATGTAGAGATATCCTGGTACTGTTTGAGATTTGAGATTTCCATAAGTAGAACTAGTACTTTGCCTTTGTTTGCCAACTTTGAACAGGACAAGCCACAGGCATTAGGCCACAGATGCATGCATGTATGCCCAACTACCTTCCACCTCACGCCCTCCCATAACCATCCGATTTGGCAAACACACAGCTCAGATCACCTATTTGTGTTTAATATAATACAATGTTGGTATAAAATGAGAAGTTAAAGTCTAGTTTTAGAGATTATATCCATATTCTAGTGGACTATTTGTGAGATTCAAGGAAGCAGAATTTTTTTGGTCACTGCCAGCTCGCGGGCAGCATTTGTATCACAGCCAGAAGCCTAGCCGGACTAGTTAGATAGCTCCGGCGGCACCCCTCAGGCTACTAATTTGTTCTTGTGGAGAAGAGTCAACAGATTTATATGTAAATTGAGCAACCCAAAAGCTATACACCATCATCAATCTCAGGCTCTGTTTTAGTGTTTTGCCACGAAGAAAAAATACATTAATTAAGGTGATTCTAAGTCAGTATATCAACATGACAAATATGTCTAGAACAGCTCTGAACTTGGTTTGCCATTAAGTAAATCACATCAAGAATATTTATTAAATGTCATTGTCCTGTTTTCTCCTTTCTTTGAAAGGTTTAGTGCTGAGGTTGGACTTTTGTACATGTTTCTAGAATTGATAACCAAATTATAGCAACCTAACAGGAAAGTTTCCATACTCAAATTTAACCGGGGATCAAGCACCAAACCAGAGGAGAACTGTGATATGCATATGATGTGTGATAAAATGCCATATCATGTTTATAAAATACACACCAAAACTATGTTATTATATTGACAGGAAAGCTGTAAGACTAAACTTTTAACAGACCATTAAGCACTAAACTAGAGAAGCCCACATCTTTACGAAGTATGTAACTTTTTTTGGGGTGGGGGGGGGGGGAGAGGGTATTCACCTTTGTTCTGTCACCATGCACCATCTTGAAAGCCAAGTATCCTATTACATTGGCATTGGTGTACTATAGATACGGGGATCAACTTCAAGCCATATCCAAATTGGCTGTCACGTCAAGCTGTTGAATAGCTGAAGGACCGAAACGGCGACCAGAGGGGGGGTGAATGGGAGCCTCGATTTTCCTTTTCAATTTTTGGTCATTGGCTCAACCCCCAACCTCAAAAAGCAAACTCACGCAAGACCCGAATAACACACGTGCTAAGCGGTAGCAAGGTGTCACGAGAAAAGAGAGCACCGAGATGTCCACGACCCAAATGGTTGGGTGGATGTTCCCTAGGAACACGGCGGGACACCTCAAACGACCACACACGACCGCGAAAAAGAATTTCGAATCGATGGATCGGAAAAGAGTTACCCAACTCCTATTGAGAAGAAGTGGGTTCTCTAATCTAAAATACCCAAGTCAACTTGTGACGGGGAGCACTCGAGATAAAATCCTTGAATCGACAGTAAAATCATTACAAAAACCGGATCTCAAATCGAAGCTCAAATGCGCAAATTACGGACAAAATATGCAAGCCGGAAATAGTCGGAAAAACAATGATGCCTTTGGGTCCGCTCAAGCCGAGAACGAGAATCGTGGTCCGATCTAGACCCGCAAGAGAAACACGAGCAGGACAACAAGCAACAATCTTGTATATGTGAAAACTACTCTAACAAAGTGATAAATTAATGTTTCAATAATGAGCTCATAATTGCTAGGAGAGTGATTCACACACGAGCACGGGAAACAAGAAAATCTAGCAATTTGGGTGGCTCGACATGCATGATTTAAACAGGCTAAATAAAGGAGCAAGCGACAAGACGTTTTTAGTTGACTAAATAAAGACTAAGCGCACGCAAGGATTATTTAACACTAGCAGCTGCTAACGAACAAAGAATAGCTCAATTGTGGAAGTGAAACAAGCTACGAGATGTCGATGTCCAACTGCTAAGAAATGACATCAAGCCGAGCTGCTACTCTCTGAAGATCAAACGGACTGCCTTGCAAGCAAATGAAGTGGCAGCCAGCTGATTACCTCTTGCCTGAAGATCTGACGAGTAGAAGCATGCCAGGGACGCCTGCCTGCTCGAAGATTGCGAGCCCTGGCCGCTGATGTGCACAAACCGATCAACGTACCTGATGCATCTCGAGGAAACTGCAGGCAGGGACCGAACGAGCTGCAGCTTCACGAACAGCTGCTGCAGACTGCTGGAGGCACTCAGCGCTGGACAGCAGCACGCCTGGACAGCAGCAACCCTGATGAGGCTGGATCTCCAACGAAGAACACCTGGTGGGTCTGCTCACGTAGTGCTGAAATCCACGAACAGAAATCTGACGAGCAAAGCACTACTGCCAGCACCGCTTGAACCTGAGCATGGCACTTGGTGGCCGCACAAGAAAACGAGACAAAGATCGACGGGGACTTCACTGATTGACGGGCAAGCACTAACTAGTGCTGGGCACTCGATCCACAGAGAGCTGAAGCTCGTCCCCCCCCCATCAAGAACAGCCTGACACACACCACGAACAGGAAAAAGACGGCAGCACAAATCCCTCGATCTCCATCAACACAAAAGGAGAAGCTGTCAAAATTGGCACAGATGAAATCGACCTAGGGACGAACCTATTCCCAAAAATCACTGCCTGAAATCGATTAGAACTCCGGGAATCTCAGATCGAAAATAAGCACAAAAATAGGGAAAAACCGAGAACGAAAATCACAACAAAAGCCGACGAAGCCGGGAGGCACATGAGGCAGGATTGGGGCTGCCCTTCCCCTCAAAAATCCCAGCAAAATAGCCACGAATTTGTTTTGACCTCTAAACAAAGAACCCGCAAAATGGGAAAAAATAAAAACGAAAATAAGAGAGGAAAAAGAGGGAAGGAGGTCGTCATCCTCCACATATAGTCCAAACCCTCTTTCCCAAACTACCCCTAGATACATATGAGCCGAACCGCTAACCAAAAGGCTAATTTAGTCCGACTCGGGATAATTTGATCCGACGACCACCGCGCCTCCTCATCCGCGACCTTGCTCCACGCAATCTCCCCGATGCCGCCACGTGCCGTCCTTCCGTCCCACCGGAACGCCGGGTTTTGAGGCCAAAACCCGTGAAACCCCGCCGATGGTTTTGAGGCCCAAACCACCAAACCCGCACCCGTGGTTTTGAGGCCCAAACCACGAAATCCGGCGCCGATGGTTTTGAGGACAAACCACCAAACCTCCTCGACACGTGTCATCGCCGTCTTGACCGCCCGAGTCGCCAAGTCATCCGAGCCCCCGCTGCCGCCGCGACGCTTCGCCTTGACTCGATCGACACGGTCCCGCCACGCCCTCTTGCATTCGTCGATGTCCCGGATGTCACCACCATGGCTAGCCACCCGCGATCCGGTCCCTCGGTCCAAGCCTCACGTCCCGTCCTTCACCTCCGCGGTCCGTCGGCCCAAGACGCCCCTCCTTGGCCCCTTCACCTCGCCGTCGCCTACCATCTCCGAAGCTCCACACACCGCACAAAGACGAACCAAGAGATACGTCTTCGACACACTCCACGTGTGCCGGTGAACATAGCCGAATCATAAAGAATAAAAGAAAATAGAATTAAAGTGTTGACCGTTGACAATCACTCAATCACAAAACTAAACACATGTGACCTAAATCAACCATGTGTTCGCAATAGCATAGAACGGTAAGTGGCCATAACTGATCAATATAGTCAACCCAAGTTTTCATCACAAATATATGGTCTGCTTGACAGAAACCCTTCATTCCAATGATCAGGAATCATATAATTGGATTAGCAACAAAAACAAACATATCAAGTAGAAAAACAGAACCAAATATATGGAAGCTATAAATGACGATATTACAAATCACTATCACTACTATTGTATGATGATATAATTTAGAACTGGTGGAAGTGGATCATAGTCATAGGATTGTATACCTAAAACTGGACTTGCAATGTCTGACAAACAGAAAATAAGAAAAAAAGTGCAGAAATGGTATAGCTTTTGCTGCGCTCTCAAAGAAAAAAAACTGTCCTACAGATACAATTATCATGTAGCCAATTATAAATTCTTCTATCTAGTGAATCATAGTCATAGTTTTGTACAGCTGAGTTGCAGCAAAAATCCCCATTGTTGGTGAACTGAATTCAGAAGGGAACACATCAGTTTACTTCTCAGGTTGGGCACAATACCTGAATGACACCGATGAGCACTTGAATCCTAAACAGACTTTATACTTTCCCAATCAGTGGTCCAGCAATTTGTACTTAATTCCGATAACAACATATATAATGGCCAAACAATGACATATTATATATATAGCACATTAGCAGAGTTCAAAGACTAATAACAACAGAACCTCCACTAAAACATCAACCGGCTTAAGGAATTGACATCTAGATCAAAGAATACTTACCACGGCTCCAGAATCGACTGGGACGGTGGGGGCAGCACGCGTCCACAGAACCGGCCAGCTCTTGGGGAAGTCAAACTGCCCGGGTGCCGCCGCGCCGCCGGTGTTTGGCCCCACCCAGTGGCCACACCTGGGCGTAATGAAGGGTAGGAGATGGCCATGGCCTGCCATATCCTAGAAGACGGACGGCGCCGCTAGGCGGCACCGGCGAAGAGTCCAGTGGGGATGCCGGAGGGCCGCCGCCGCGCCGCCGGGCGGCCCGATAATCGCCAACGGGCCCGATAATTGTTAGTGGGCTGACATGGCCCGACCGGCTGGCAAGGAAGAATCTAGGGCGTGTTTGGAACACCGCATACCGGGCAGGCCGGCCCAGGGACCAAGCCAAATCCAGCCGAGGCATGTGCAGCCTGGTGCAGCCCCCGTGTTTGGTTTTAGGCCCAATGGAGACTGGTCTAGTGGAGGTTGTGTTTGTTTTTACGCCGGGTTGGGAGGCCGGCTCAGCACCAACTGCCCTGTTTGGTTCCCAGGCCGGCCGAAGCAAAACCACCTCAACTACCACATATTTGAAACAGAGTGATAGAAAGAAGAAATGAAATGCTGCATGGTTTTTTCAACATCACAGTCCTCAGACATATGTTCTAGTTAATAATGGGGTCATAGCCAAAATAATTTAACAACAAAACCACAACGCACATCGTGCTCATGAGTTCTCAGGTCTAGTGATACAACAAGAATAGGCACAAGGCAGATATGACTAATATTGGCTCTTCCAAGTAGTTTGTCTTCACAGGACCTTCTTCCAACCGAAAATAATGAACAGAACCAACACCATCACCAATGCACAAAGCACCATACCAACCACAAAGCATAGCGAAGATTGGGTATGAACCACGGTGGGGAACTTCCAAAGAAGAGAGGTTGTTCCTCTCCACCAATGAACTCCAGATAAGATGCCTCAGCAGCTGCTTGTGTTTCAAATTTCTTGAAACAATTGTTTGGAAAACCACTTACCTGGGCGTTGCAAGTCGCCCAAAGAATCAGACACCCCGGAACTCGCCGCCACGGTAGACGGCATACCAGGCCATGGAGTCCTTTAAGATGCAAAAAACAAGAATGTCTCAGATTGTAATGCCAATAGATTGTAAAGGTGGCACTCTTATCATCATAGACAGGAAAGAATTGTTTGCCTCAGTCATAGATAATATAGCAGAAACCAGCCATGGGTGGGGAACTCGAAAACCTACGGTTTGTGGTGAAACAAATCGTTGGCCTTGAGTCCCTCACTGACGACAAGCTTCAATTGGTGTTACACATGTCTCTATTCATCATCACCGGTGGCATATGTCAACAGGTTTCAAGGTATCCATGGAACCATGGCTCCATCCATGCCCAGCCATCAGGGAGTCAAAAGAACTCCAGTTGCATTGGGCTTGGATGTCAGCCATGGTTTGGTGACCAACATGAGGTAAATAATAAAGAAGCCACCTCAGAATGTTTTGTTTGACATCATAGGCAACAAGAAAGATAGGCCTCAGTACTTACCAAGGAAACAATGCATCACAGGTGCCAAATTGCTTTCTTTGTCCATCAACCTAGCCTGGTTGGAGCAGGAACTGAGATTGAGTACCTGACCCCACTAGGCTAAGTTTCATGGCAAAATAAAATATTGAACACCTCAGAAATGTTGTGGAAACATCATAGGCCAAAAACAAATAAGGGCTTCACAGATCAGAAACACAGGCCTCAGCTTGAAGTTAATCATCATAGGTGGCATCAACAAAAGCAAATAAAGACACCAAAGGACATAGCAGGCATGGAGTGCTCGACAACATCAACAGGAGTGCCACCTCAGATTGTAGAATAAAGCATCACAGGCTGCAGTAAGGCAGAGTATAGGAGAATGACATGAAAATAACTGGACCAGCAGATATTATATCAGCAGAGGGAATAAAAAATGAAACATTGCATAGTAGATCATATAGTAGCCAACAGAGGCTACCAGATAGTTCCAACTACACCAGCCAACACAGGCTAGTCATAAAGTACCAATCTAAGCAAATACTACCAAGTACAGCAGCCAACAAAGGCTGCTAATACATCATAGACAACTTGCATGTGAGCTATAGTTAGCCACCCTCCACATACACTAACCCAAGAGGACAGGTGTGAATCAGCCTAAGAACCTGCACAAAAGCACCAAAAGATGGCTGCAAAAGAAGGCGAGTGGTTGAGGGGGGTGGAGGAACTATACATCTCCACTCAACCCCCTCTTCACCTACAAAGGCCTTTCCACTTAGAACTACATGAAGTAGTTCTTGGCCAGGTAGGTCCTCATCCAAATGTCCCTATGGTTGGGCTCCATCTTAACAAAGCCAGTAGCAATGGCCTTGTTCTCAAGCAGGTAAGTTAAGGCCACAATGAGGGACTCAGTGATGTACCCCTCCATCTGCATGACTGCAAGATACAGCTCAGGGTCCACATGAGCAGCACCTGTCTCCCTAAGTGCAGCTGCCACATCCCTAACAGCATCAGACATGGAGGTGAGCATGATCATCTCATCCTCAGTGAAGGTCCCCCTCTTCCTCTTCCCTCCCACTATTTCTGGGGCCTTGCTTCCCTCACCCACCTCAGCAGGACCTTTCTGGTCACTTGGCTCAACCTTGACAGCATGGTTAGTAGGGGTACTCACCCCAAGGGACTCACCAGAGCCAAGAGCATACTTCCCAGTGGCCTGGGAGTGCCCAAATATGGCCTCCATCTCAGAATAGAACCTTATAGGGCAGTTAAGGAACTCAGCATCTTTAGGGTGGTCCTGCAGGTAGGTATGGAGTTCAAGGTAAAGCAACATAGGTAAGGAAAGAAGAAGGGATAGAAAATATTGAAGGTCAGTGCTACCTTGCAGTGGCCCAGGTAGTGATCTTGGTCAAGCATGATAGCACAGGTATCATTGTCCCATAAGGCAGCACTAAGCTCCTTAAGCTTGACAATCCTAGACCACTTGGCTCTCCACTTCCTGAGGTGATTGTAAACCTGGGTGGGGCTAACCACATCACCATTGTACTCTTTTAGGCACCTAGCCACCCAGTTCACATCCTTGTCCTTAAACACTTTGTCAGGCCTAGTACCATCAGAGAGGACCTGGGCCATCCTCCTAAGAACAAAGCCAGAGGTGGTGTTGTTCCACCTCATAGGACCAGCAGCAGCAGCTGGTGCTGCTGGTGGTGTAGCATCATCAGGCACCTCCACAACATGAACAGCAGGGACAAACACAGCCTCAACTGGAGCAGCAGCCATCCTAAATGGACCAGCAAATAACAGTGCCACATTATGTAAGAAAACAGTACTAGAAACAGTGGCCTCAGCAAATGGACCAAATCACAGAATAGTATCATAAGCAACACAAACATCATAGGCCAACATTACTGGGAAAAGAAAGACTGGCCTCAGCAAATGGGATAAAGTCATAGAACAATATCATAAGCAACACAAACATCATAGGCCGGCCGGGCCTCGGGTTGTCCAACTTATTACAATACAAGTTCACATATCAAATGTTCCACACCAGGGTCAACAAATTAAAATACAAACTCAAATGTTCATGATTGCATCAGGTCCTGCTAGTTCCCCTGCCCTGCCACATGGCATCACAAATCTCATCTCGATACTTGATCATGGGCGGTGTCTTAGGCAGCTACTTCATCATCAGGCTCGGAGTGGGGCCAATTTGGTGGAACCCAATCCTCATCTGGCACAACTGGATCCATTCCAAACCCCAGGATCCAGTTATGCAAAATGCAACATGCCAGCACTAGCTTAACCTGTGTCTTGTATGGGTGGAATGGCTTGTTGTCCAGAATACGAAACCTGGCCTTAAGTGCCCCAAAAGCCCTCTCAACTGTTACCCTAAGTGAAGAATGCCTGAGGTTGAATAACTCCCTAGCATTGGTGGGCCTGTTCTGGCTGTTGTACTCAGATAGATGGTACCTAACCCCCCTGTAGGGAGGAAGGAAACCAATGCGGCAACCATACCCAGCATCTACTAGGTAGTATTTACCTACAATATACCAATGGGAGGACTAGGTGAGTGTGAAGGCATCAGCTTAAGGACAGAAGTGCAATTGGCAGTGGTATTGGTGTTACCTTGTGGCACAGTGAACCCATCCTCTCTCTCAATGGCATCAGCTAGGATGTGGGAGTCATGTGCTGATCCCTCCCAACCCGCCTAGGACATAAGTAAACTTGAGGTCAAAATCAACAGCAGCCAGCACATTCTGAGTGGGGTCTTTCCTCCTACCCCTGAAGGCTTGCTGGATCCTTCTTGGCACCCTTGCCAAGACATGGGTGCCATCAAGGGCCCCAATACAATCCTAAAATGGTATTAACAGTCATGAACAAATTCTAGGCCAATAGGTGGGCAACTACAACACTATGAAATCACACTTACCTTCAAGTAAGGGTTCCACCTACGGGCCGCCAAGTATCTTTGTAGGGGTGCCATTTGTGGGAGCCTTAATCATTTCTTGCCTTAATTCACCAACAAAGATACAACACTTGATGAAAGTGCCTATGGACAGTCTCTATTGACCTCCTAAAGGACCGGTGAACAACTCGAACCGTTGGTTGTGACCCACTACGTGCGAGAAACATTGCAACCCCGCTCCTCAACGGTGCATCCGGGCTTCTACGGTACTAGGCCTCTAGTCCTAAAAAGCTCACAAAGTGCAAAGAATGGAGCCCTGGTCATCCTAATCATGGACAGACATTCTATATCAGTGGACCTAAAAATGGCCATTAGGGTACGCTGTCTATGCTCCTCGGCATCAGACCTCAAATGATACATAAGTGGGTCAGGTTCAGGGTTGGACCTCCTAATCCTACTGGCAACAAAGGACACCATGACCACTACCAAGGCAGCAGCTTGCTTGGCCAAAACCTCTCTTGTCTGAGCAGGATCCATCTACATTCATGAACATAAATTGCAATACAAAATTTTAATGACCCTGGCAGGCATCAGTAAGGTAGTGAAATCATAAACAACCAAAAGCACACCATCCGGCCCGCATGAGAACATGCCTCCCAAAGTGACAATGGACAACCTCATCATCGACTGAATGAAACAAATGACAGATCCAAGCATGAATAAAGCAAACTTTCATGAACTAAGTACTCATCACCATGGCAGTAAAATGACTAACCATTAAAATAAGTCACGGCCCGCATGAGAACATGCCTCCCAGTGACAATGGACAAGCTCATCATGGACTGAATGAAAGTAATGACAGATCCAAGCATGAATAAAGCAAACTTTCATGAACTAAGTACTCATCACCATGGCAGTAAAAGGAGGAACCATCAAAATAAGTCACGGCTGCATCAAACATGCCTCCCAGTGACACCGCGACAAGGTCATCGTTGACCTATCATTTCACCTTGGGGTGCTTTCGGCGGAGATGGGAGCGATCGGGCGGAGAGGAAGGAGATCCCAAGGGGAGGAAGTAGATCCGCCGGAGAGGAGGTAGAGGCGGTGAAGAGGAAGCAGATCCTAAGACACACCGCATTCCAACCAAACCACACTGCACTCCAAGGAAGACGACGAAGAAGACCGCCGCCACCGGAGTACCAGCAGCAGAGACGGTGAGGAAGGCGGCCGGGGAAGACCGCACCACCGCACCAACAGTCGCCGCCGGTGTCTCAACGGGAGGAGTGGAAAAATCGAGAGCAGGTGAGGAAGGAGAGCACGGAGGATGGAGCATCCCTTATAAAGGCGCCGGATTTGGCCGGAAGAAAGGGGGGAGGAGGTTTCCCCCTTCCCGCGCGAGCCCGCCGTGAGGCACCCATGGGCGCCAACAGGGAGCGGGAAAGCACGGCGGCCGGGAC
The DNA here is from genome assembly GCA_015847255.1 of Hyparrhenia diplandra. Lineage (NCBI taxonomy): Eukaryota > Viridiplantae > Streptophyta > Magnoliopsida > Poales > Poaceae > Hyparrhenia > Hyparrhenia diplandra. The sequence continues at coordinate 250,334 of JADLZK010000770.1, forward strand.
GAGGCCGTGCCCTAGGGCTACGGTGGGGGAGCCGCTTGGAAGCCAGCGGAAGGGTGCTTTGAGCACCGTATGGGCAAAGCTCAACGATGGGCCAAGGGAACCAAACAAGCGGAGGTGCAGCCCAGGAGCACGGGCCACCCACCCGGCTCCGCTTCAAACACGCCCTAATCTTTGGGCCCTTGTGCCCATGGTCAACACCCACGCTAGTTTTTTTTTATATATATATAATCTCAACTCCCACGCTAGTTGAGCATAGTAGAACTGTAGAAGTGCAACAGGTTAAAAAATGGGTAAAAGTGTAATATGCATGCTCCAGAAGTCCTATATTTTGATAAATACCGGAATATTTCATCAGTTCATTTATTAAATAAAGAATTTAGGCCTTTGTTTATCGAGGAATTTAAATTCAAATTTTTGTACATAGAGTTTAGTCTCAGGAGGGAAGATATCTTGAAATCGGAGTCTGTTTGTCATCCAGGCCGACCTTGAATTGGAGCCCAGACACGAAGTTACCATGCATAGTCACACACAACTGACCTGAAACTACTGAAGTGTGGTGATCATGTAGGTTTAGATATTTGGTTCTGATACAGCGGTCAACAGTTTAACAGTTTGTTGTAATCGTAATTTCAAATTTCAAACCCATGGTACACTGCTGGCTGAGACAGAATCAATGCGTGCAGAGCTTTGTTTTTGGCAGTGCCAACACGGGGACACCATTGGTGACTCGATGCAGGGGACATGAAGTACCATGGCATGGTCACCACTGACGTGTGACGCACCATTGCCAACAGCAACTCCAGCTAGCAGCGGGCCAACAGCCATGTGGAGGAGTCAGGAGTGTACGATGATGCTCCGACGACTTGTTGACTCCGCGTCTCCGCTTCTGGGAGCCTCCAGCATTTTCCCGGCGCTTGCTTAGCAACTTCACAAGGAAAGCAGTAGCGCAAGGAAGCCTGGCCATCTAGATCCAATCCGGAGGACGCCGGCTCGATCGAATAAGCTCAGTTGCTCCTTCCTAGTGCAGATCCAGTTCCGATTTGCTTGCGCGCGCAAACACACACATCGCACAGGTGAGACGGAGAGCGGCCATTTGGGACGTCAGAGGCAAAAGCAACAGCACATCTCTGAGATCCAGGTATTTTTACACTATTGTATTGTATTATATATACCTGTGATTGTGACATCTAGTTTGCATTGCACTCTAGCTTTCTACGCTTTCTATTTACACCAGTAATTTCAGACTCTTCACAGATAGCTCGTTCTAGTGCAGATCTGCTTCATTGCTTGCACACGCTGCACCACGCTCAGGGGAGAAGGAGCGCGGCATTGTTGGGAGATGTCAGAGGCAAAAGCAGCAACACATCTCGTCTGAGGTCCAGGTATCAACGCTATTCTACTTGAATAATATGACATACAGTTTGCACTTCAGCCAGGGAGCCACCGCCTTCTAATCTTTCTGCTTACACCATTAATTTCAGACTCCTCACGGGTAGTACTGAAGACAGCTGTTGATTCTTCTCTACTTGGCCGTTCTGGTATGGCATATTCATCTTCAGTTAACTTCTTCACCTCTCATTTTGATTTGATTGATGCAGTGAAAGGCGGGGTTAGTTTATGTTTCTTCATTATTGCCTAGAAGAAAACCCCACCTGATCTCAGGCTCTCTGGTTTTGGAGCACTTGCTGGCCTCTCCCTTTCTTCAGTCCTACCACCAAGTGTTCGTGACAAATCCCATTGACTTCTCTCCTCTTTCGGCTGCTCATTTGATGGCAGGGACAAGAAGGCTCTCAAGGCTTGCCTGCAAGTAAGAAGCCCCATTTCAGCAGCATTCATCAATGAAGAAGCCACACTTGTTTTCGCAGGTCAGAAACTGAAGGCCTGCCTGCAAAGTAAAGAAGCCCCACTTCGGCAGCATCCATCAATCAAGAGGCTACAATTGTTTTCGCAGGTCAGAACATGGGAAACTGATTATAACTCTTTTGCATTACAAAGAAAAAGCTTGCTTACTTCCAAAACTCAATCTGTAGGGAATCTGGGCGCTTAAACAAACATGGTTGGTATGGAAGCTGCTGCAGTGTCCGCAGCAGTATCTGGAACGCTGAAGCTTGTGTGCAACAAGTTAGCTCCACTTGTCATCAAAGAATACAGCTCTATAGTGGGTGTCGAAAAGGACCTCCGGGAACTCCAAGATCTAGCTCTGGAGATCAATCAACGGCTGGAAGCAGCTGGAGACAGAGCTACAGGGGATGCTCCATTCCTCAAAAAAAAAAGTTGAAAGAAGCTGTTTATGAGGTAGAGGATGCTGTGGATGAGTTCCAATTGAAGGCTGAAAAATATGAAGCTGATGCTGATGCTAGTTTTGTGTCCAAATATCTGCACACAAAACCAAAATCACTTATATTCCAATGCAAGGCTGCCAAAAAGATCAAGAAAATTAAGAAGATGTTTGATGTCCTTGTGAAGCAGAGAAGTATATTGAATTTAGTGGTTGCCAATGATCCTGTCAGCCACATCAAAGACACAGCTATGAATATGCAAACACTGCCCTTCGTGGATGAGGCAGCAGTAATCGGAAGAGACCAAGAGATGAATGATATTCTATCAGAGCTGCTACAGGATGATGACCAACACAGAATCAAGATAGTTTCAATAGTTGGACTTGGTGGCTCTGGGAAAACTACTTTGGCCCAGCTGGTTTTCAATAAAGTCATAACTATGGAGAATAATAATTTTACAGTTAAGCTATGGGTTCATGTGTCACAGGAGAAATTTCATCGTGAAAAAATTCTGAAGAAGCTATTTGAAGCTATTTCTGGTGAGAGGTCTGAAGGACTTCCATTGATGAATATGGCCACTAAGATCTTTGACAGGTTGACCAACGAAAGGATCTTGCTTGTATTGGATGATGTTTGGGTTGAAGACTTTAATAGATGGGAAGAGTTCATGGTATATTTGAAGAATGCCTCATCAGGAAGCAGGATTCTACTCACTACTCGTAGTAGAAAGGTTGCTAGAACAGTTGAATCTACAACAGTAATCGACTTGCCATTATTATCTAAGTATTTCAGCTGGCAACTTTTTCGGCAAAGCTTCAGAAATAATCTGAAAGATTTGGGCCCTGAATTTGAAGAAGTTGGGAAAGAGATTGTGAACAAGTGTGGAGGGGTGCCACTAGCAATTAAAGTTCTTGGAGGCATCCTCCATGACAAGAACCGAGTAGAACAATGGCATGCCATAAGACATCATAATTTATTAGATGTGGATGATAAAGAACACCAAGTATCTAACTGCTTGTGGTTGAGCTATTTTAACTTGCCATCTCATCTAAAGCAGTGTTTCACAATATGTTCAGTTTTTCCTAAAGGTCACTTGATTGATAAAGATGAATTGATTGATCAATGGATTGCTCTTGATATGATCCGGAAGGTGGTGTTAACTACTTGGAATATATTGGCAATGACTACTTTAATCATCTTGTGCAGATGTACTTTATACAAGATGTGAAGGAAACAGCAGATGGACGAGTACAGTGCAAGATGCATGATTTGGTGCATGATCTTGCCCGATCCATTGTGGGTGATGAGATTTCACTTGTTGTGCCAGAGAAGGCAACCAATGTCACAAAGATATGCAAGTATTTTTCTATAATGGAACACACAAGACATCGTCCGCCCAAAAATATATTTAGAAAAGCACGTGCTGCATATATTGCTAAAGACAATGATTTCATATTTGGCAAAGCATCGAAGGAAGCAAAACACTTGCGTAGTATCACTGCAGAATTTGTGCATACATCAGCAGCACTCACAGCCATACTACAGACAAAAATCTAAGGTACCTTAACATTTCAAGGTTGCATTGCACAATACTTCCAGATGTCATTTAGGACATTTGGTGTCTGCAAGCTCTTCATGTAACGTCATGTAATCTTGTCAAGTTACCTGAATCCATTGGTAAGCTGCAGAAGTTGAGAGTGCTCAACTTGTCAAAGTGTTGGAGTCTAAGTGGTTTACCATATTCTCTTGGCAACTGTGTCATGATTTCTAGCATAGACCTTTCCGATTGTCTTATGGTTGCAACTTTACCAAGCTCTATTGAAAGGAATAAAAGGCTAAGAGTATTGAGACTAGGTCGTACCAAACTTGAGAGGCTACCATCAAGTACCACGACGCTAGAAAGCCTGGAGTGTTTGGACCTTGGCAGATGTTTTGAGTTGGTAGAGTTGCCTGAAGGTATAGGGAATTTGAAGAAGCTTGTTGTTCTGAACCTAAAAGGTTGTAAAAAGTTAAAAGGCATTCCAGAAGGGATTTGGCAGCTTACTCGACTACAAAATCTGGGATTATTTGTTATGGGAGAGGGTAAAGCTTATGCACAAATCTCGGAGCTTGAAAATGTTAACAGGATCAGAGGGGAACTAACTATCAGTGGTATTGGAAATGGTATGGATCCAGATATTGCACGCAAGGAATGCTTGAAGAAGAAGACAAATTTACAGAGTCTAACACTAATTTTTCAGAAAAATGTGGGTGTGAACTCAGAAAATCAGCTAGAAGGATTGGAACCACCATGTAGAATTAAAAGTCTAAAAATTCTCGGGTATCCAGGTCAGGAATCCACGCAGTGGATGTTGAAGCACAGAGCTGCGGAAGTAGCAGTGTTTCCTCGGTTTCGATCATTGAGCAAGCTGGAATTATCAGATTTCCCAAACTTGGAGCGTCTGGAGGGGCTAACTGAGTTGCCTTGTTTGGAGAAGCTTGTGCTCGAAGGAATGGCTGCTCTTAAAAGAGTAAGATGTGGTCCATTTCCTTCACTGTTTGAGTTATCTATGGACGGAATGCCAAGTTTAGGCATGGTTTGGATTGCAACAGAGGTGAGCTTAACTGACGTGGAAGGGGGACAAGTGCAGGTTGGTAATTGTCTATGTGTTCTAAGTATATCAAAGTGTCCCAAATTGGTGGTGATGCCATACTTTCCTTCCTCGCTGAAGAGATTGTGTTTGTTTAAGAGCAACATGCAGCTGCTGGGAAAGCCAGGCATAGGCCAAGGATGCTCTTTTCCTTCTTTTAGTTTTAGCTGCCTAAAGGAACTTGTACTTCAAGAAATACCAGCACCAGCAGGAGCAGCAGCATCGTATGGATCTGGATGTCGATGGGAGCTACTGCAACACTTGACAGCACTGGAGTCCTTGGAAATTAGGGGCTGTGATGGCCTAACCGAACTGCCTGAGAGCATCGCGAGCCTCGCATCCCTCCGAACCCTGAGCATTTCTTATTGCTCTACTCCCTGTATGCTTCCCAAGTGGCTGGGAGAACTCCGTTGTCTGGAAAAGATGGAGTTTTATGAGTGCGGTCTGAGCCATTCTCCATCAATGCAGCCGCTCAGGGCGCTCAAAGCATTGTATTTTATTTGCACTCGGTGGGTGGGGGACCTTTGCTCTCCGGCTCTGCAGACTCTGAATATTAGGTATTGTGACAGGATAACTGGCCTCCAGCAATCATTCAGGCAGCTCACCTCACTTATGAATCTTGAAATAACTAAATGTCCTGAGTTCTCGCAGCTGCCAGAATGTCTCAGAGAGCTCCGCTCTCTACAAATGCTCTACATCAGCGAATTACCTAAGCTGAGCAGCCTTCCAGAATCATTCGGGTACCTCACCTCCCTCCAGGTGCTTATAATAGAATCCTGCGATGCACTTTGCCAACTTCCAGATTGTGTTGGGGAACTTCGTTCTCTACGCGTATTCAAGATTTGGTGTTTGCCAAGCCTAACGTGCCTTCCCCAATCATTGGGGCGCCTCAGCTCCCTCCAGGAGCTTCAAATAACACGCTGTGAGGCACTTGGCCAACTGCCCGAATCGCTAGGGGATCTCCGCTCTCTAAGGAAATTCGAGATATCGTACTTGCCGGGCCTGAATTCGGTTCCTAAATCTATGTGCTGCCTCACCTCCCTTGAACAGCTTACAATCTCGGATTGCTCAGGCATCAAATCCTTGCCAGAGTGGATTAAAGGTCTCATCGCTCTGCAGACATTGAAGATCTCTTTCTGCCCTGATCTGAAGAGGCGTTGTGAAAGAAGGAAGGGGAAGGACTGGCATCTCATCTCCCACATCCCTCATCTGGAGATTGCGTAAGCGACTGCCCCTTGGCGTTTAGTCTGGTGAGTTCATTAAACTCTGAAGATTAATGCCCTTTTTATCTTGTCCACATTTACTGCCCAACCTAATTCCCCATCCATCTTAATTTGATCATTGCAGATATATGTTCAAGGTTTACATGCACTTCAAGTTTTGTGATACAGCTCGCTTTGGGTGTGTGCATATGTGCAGTCTTACTTACGGTTGTCCAAATTCCAGTAGGATTGACTTGCACCAAGAATTTTGAGGTGTTATTCTGTATTTCGTGATAAATCATTTTTGTTGCTTCTCAAGCCTGCATACCAGCAGCGTCAACTGATTGCAGCAAGCAAAAGGCACATTTCAAAAGGTTAATTTGAACTCTGGTTTCAGGTACACCAGGCGTATTCGGTGTTGACTGATTTGATTGTGGAGGTGTGCAGTAAGATAGTTCAGGCTCATTGCACTTTTGTGAAGTACATGGCTTGGTCACATCACGATGTCCTGTGTCTTCAAGATAGAGTGTCAGGCCGTTCCGAACGATGCAAGGTACACGAACAGGGATAACTCCGAACTCCTAAACTGCTACGGAAATGCTTCCAAGTGATCTGTTGAAAATTTTCTGCTGCTATATAATTTGCTTCAGTCTACAATTCTATATAGAGAAGCAACCTCTGAAACGAATTAATCTTTATGTTTAGGAAAATATTGTTGTGGAGTTGGATTCTGCAAGTATCATGAGTGGTTACAATTGTTTTTGCTTTAGTCATTGCACTGCTGCTGTCGGAGATGTAAAAAAAACAAGAGGAATCAAAACAACTGGTAATCTGATCTTCAAGTATGGTTAATTAGAAATTATACTGCATTCTATTGCAGGCCCAAAGCCGTCACTATTAGGCTGTGATCAAGCAATGTGTGAAGAAGCATATGAAGAACTAGAATCTATGTGATGTGGGAAATTTTGGTCGACAAGTCAACAGATTTATATTTCAGGTGAGCAACCCAGAGGCTATGGAGCATCAACCTTGGGCTCTGTTTTTGTGTTCTGCAATGAAGAAATGCATCAGTTGTGCTAACGAATATATTCCGTCCTGCTTGTGCTCAGACCAAGTCGCTGCATTTTCCTTGTACTCAGACATGGCTTGCTCAGATCATGTCGCAGGGTGTCTTTCAAGCTAGATAGTCAGGCCATTTCTATTAATGTGAGGTACAGATATAATCCAAACTCATAACTTGAATAATTGATGCGTAAATGCTTTGTGGTGGTTTCAGTGAAAATTTGTCCTGGTATTCATATGATTCAGTTGTGTGCTACTAATTGTCAGAGTCTGTTAGTTTCAAGATGAATTATCAGCTGAGTACCCAAAGTCAACATAGAGAAGAGCATGTTCTGAACCTACTTATTTTTGTAACTAAATATGAAGCTACTAAATTAAAGGCATTAATGTTAATCAGTTATCGTGTTTTACGAAAAGTACTCTGATTGATTCTGCAAGTACTATAAGAGATTACATGGCAATGTGGATAACAGGCCTCACCGTTCTGCAGACACTGAACATCTCTAGCTGCCTTGATCTGGAGAGGCGCTGCAGAGAAGGAGGGAAAGGGCCGGCACCTTCATCTCTTACATCCCTCATCTACGGACTGGGCAAATGGATGCCCATTATCGCACCATCTGTGAGTTCTGACGATTGGTCCTTTTACCTTGTGCAGATTCACTAGCCAACCTAATCCCCCATCCATCTTATTAATTTCATCATTGCAGATGTTCAAGGTCTACATGTGCTTCAAGTCATGTGATACAGTTTGATTTGGGCGTGTACTGGCTACTGTGTGCATTGTGCATATGTGAACACTCTTATGAGTATCCAAAATAAAAAACACACACACACAAAAATCCAGTAGGATTGATGTCACGTACCAGCAAGGATTCCGACAGGTAGATAGAGGAAATGGAAGATCCGTCGCGGCCGCACTCCGGTCCCGCACTCTTCATCACGCCATCGGCTCGGCCTGCCATCGCCACTGTCGGAGCTCGGGTCGTCGCGCGACAGCCGACAGGAGTGCTGGGCAAGAGATGGCACCACCGGGAGGCCTCGACGGAGCCGCGAGGAAACTAGTCTCAGGCGTGCACGGGCGAGAGGAGCGCAGCGTCGCCGGTGATTTCCGGCGCATGAGCAGCAGCGGCGCCGGCGACTTCCAGTGCGTGCGCTGCGACGGCGGTGGCGGCGAACCTTCGACGCTGGGTGAATCTCAACTGTCTATCAGCTTTGGACGGGTGGGATTACTCGAGCCGTTAACGGACCTGTTTGCGCGCTGGTAGCGTCTACAGAAGCCCATCCTTCGGAGTGTTTCTGGGCCAAGTTTCTTCAATGTAATGCCGGCCTCCAAAGTGTCCTTATTTTTATTCATAGTATATGATATGCTTCAAAGTTATTCTATCTCTGTTATTTTGCAGAATAAATGGGCTAAGTACACGAAATCAACATAGAAAAAAAAAAGAGCATGCTGCGAAGCTACTTAATTTTTTTTCAACTTAGACCAAAGCTATTTAATAAAAAGGATTTTTGATCAACTAACATGTCTGGAAAGATTATTCTGCGGATTGAATATGCAAGTACGATGAACTGTTGCAATTGTTTTGTTTTAGTAATTACACTTTTGTAGATGAGATGTGAAAGGAAGTATGAAAACAAAACTAAATAATTTGATTGTTAAGTATGGTTTGATTTTAAATAATTACAAGAAGTGCAATCTTTGAGTCCTTCTCATTAGGCTATCGTAAAACGGTGGTGAAGAAGCATATGAACGACTTGAGGCTATGTGTGAGCGCAAAGGGGCAGCCGAAGCACCGAAGCTGGCAAGTATTTCAACGAACGCTTTATGTGTGCATATATCAGTCAAATTAAATAGGCACGTAACATCAATTCTTCAAACATTGTACTATCCAAACTTCAACATTAGGAACATACTTGCAAATATCAGCTCACTAGCACATTAATCTCCAAAATCAACATATCAAAGAACCCCATACATGCCTCATATGCCAATCTCAACCATATACTATGAATTTGAACAAAGTAAGACCAATAGCAAGCAAGATAGGAACCACTCAACAAGTATGGCAAGATAAAAAATGCTAAAAAGCTTTTAAAATTTTCTGGTTTAAAAATAAATAACTTATCAATTTTAGAGATTAAATCATTATATTTGTTGTTTTTAAAATAGAAAACCACCTTTGAAACTAAAGAGAACCAAAATTGTTGGGTTTCAAGTATTGGAGAACATATCACTGCTACACAAATGATTTCTACGAGGCACTAGCCAATGGAATATATGAATTTGCTCGCCTTTCATCTCAGACAACGAATACGAATATGTACTTAAACTGCTAGTGGACCTTTTCTTTATTTTCCCCTTGTTCGCTTGACTGAAATACTAGCATTTGCCATTTGTAATGGAGTCACGCTGATTGCGGTTGGGACTAAAGACAATGCAAGTAAATGCAGGCATAATATAGTACATACTTAAATACAGTGAACAGATGCCTAAAAATCCTGTATTACTAGCTGATTTAAGATTAGTTACAAGTGTATTTCATCTAGAATGTTCAAGGTTAGTATTTTTATGTTAAATGGTGGGTTGACCCATGACTTTCTCAAATGAAATGAAATAAAATGGCATGCATGCCACGTAGACACACCACTACCCATTTACATCCCTAATTGCATTTGATAGTGTGGTGTTGACATTGATTCAAACGGGTGGCGGGGACAAAGGGTGCCATATATATCAGCTTAATGACGCAAGACACATATATTTTCTTAAACAAGGGGTCATGGTCACCTTGGTCATGAGGGCCCTTGCTTAGCGATTTCACAAAGGCAGTAGAGGAAGCCACCGGCCATCTAGATCAAGAGGCTCAAGTAATTAAGCTCAGTTGTGCCTTCCTTGTGCAAATCCAGCTTTGATTTGCTTGCACACACCTCGCTCAGGACCCAGCAGAAGGAGCGCGGCGTCTGAAGATGCCAGAGGCAAAAGCAGCAGCACATCATCTCGTCTGATCGCCAGGTATTAACAGTTGTACTTGTAACCAATAATTTGGACTCCAGCCTTCTTCCCTTTATGCTTACACCAGTAATTAATTTCTAACTCTTCAGAGCAGAGGTCCTGAAGGCTGAACGAGCAGTCACTCCCAACTCATAAATCTACTGTAGTAGCTACAAGGACGATGTTGATTCTTCTGTAATCTGTACTTGCCACTCTGGTATGTTCTCTGCGCTAGTCAGATACTATCAGTAACAAATAGCTGCACAAGAAAGTACGGGCAATAATCAGGTTCAAAACTTCGACCAAATTTCAAGAATTTAGGTAATTTTAGGCCTTCAGGGTGGTCAAAAGAAAATTCGAATTTCTATATTACGCTAATGCATGTGCTTTCCTGTAATTATCGCAAAAAAAAAATACATATCACTAGACTCATATTTTTTTATTATTGTTTATGTCGTATATTTCTTCTACTCAATAGACATGTAGTCTAAATCATGCTAATATTTTGTTTATTTCTAGGAAATCTTAGAAAAACTGTATCTTTTGTTGAAGAATCTAAAAACGTTTCGGCAAAATTTTATAGATTGCGGTAATTTCAGGGGTGGCCAGAAAAAAAACAATATCAAAAGTGAAAACCCTGAGCACTATATGACGCTTTACAGAAAGACTGCTTATTCCAAAATCAATTTATAGAAATCTGTGTGAAAGAATGCGCTTACATAAACATGGTCCGTATGGGACTTTCTTATTTATTATTAACATATAATTAGCATCTCTCTTATCTCGTACATTACTTATGTTTCAAAACAAAAAAAAAAAGAGAGGCTAAAGGATAGAGCTATTACACATGTTTATGCATGTCCGACATATCTTTAAAATATAATTGCATGAAAAAGTAATAGTAGAACTATAGGACTTCATTTGTTTACAAAATTCCTGCTTATTTTTAAATTTAATTTCTTGGAAATCTAGGTGAAAGAAAGCGCTTACAGAAACATCGTTGGTATGGAAGTTGCTGCAGTGAAGGCAGCAGTATCTGGAATGTTGAACCTTGTGGTCAACAAGTTAGCTCCACTGGTCTTCAAAGAGTACAGCTCTATAGTGGGTGTGAAAGAGGACCTCCGGGAACTCCAAGGTCTAGCTCAGGAGATCAATAACCGGCTGGAAGCAGCAGGAGACAGGGCTATGGGGGATGCTCCACTGCTCAAAAAGTTGAAAGAAGTTGTCTACGATGTTGATGATGTTGTGGATGAGTTCCAACTGAAGGCTGAAAAATACGAAGCTGATGATGATGGTGGTTTTGTGTCCAGAAACTTGTGCACTAAACTAAAATCATTTGTATTTCAGTGCAAGGCTGCCAAAAAGATACAGAAAATCAAGAAGGCCTTTGATGATATTGTGAAGCAAATAACTGTTCTCAATTCAGTGGTTGGCTGTTATCCTGGTAGCTATATAAACAATACAGCTGTGAATGAGCAAACACTGCCCTTTGTGGACGTGGCAGCAGTAATTGGAAGAGACAAAGAATTGCAGCAAACAATATCTAAGCTGCTAGAGACAGATGACCAACAGAGAATCAATATAGTTTCTATAGTTGGACTTGGTGGCTCTGGGAAAACTACCTAGCTCAATTGGTTTTCAACGATATAAAAACTATAAAGAATCATTTTAGTCTTAGACTATGGGTTCATGTCTCTCTGGAATTTCATGTTGAAAAAAATTATCAAGAAGCTATTTGATGCTATTCCTAATGAGAAATCTGAGGGCCTTTCCTTGACGAATATGGCTAATAAAATTTCAGACAAGTTGACCAGCAATAGGTTCCTGCTTGTGTTGGATGATGTTTGGATTGAAGACCGTATTAAATGGGAACAATTCATGGTGCATGTGAAGAATGGTTCATCAGGAACAAAAGGAAGCAAGATTCTACTCACTACTCGTAGTAAAAGGTTGCTGAAGAAGTTGAATCTACAACACTAATAGACTTACCATCCTTATCCAAGGATTACAGCTGGCAACTATTTCAGCAAAGCTTTGGAAATGCCATGAAAGATTTGGACTATGAATTTCAAGAAGTTGGGAAAGAGATTGTGAATAAGTGTTGTGGAGTGCCACTAGCAATTAAAGTTCTTGCAGGTGTTCTCCGTGCCATGAAAAGAGTAGAACAATGGCATGCCATAAAAAGAGTAGAACAATGGCATGCCATAAAAAAAAAAAAGTAATTTATTAAATGTGGAGTCTAAAGAACATCAAGTATCTGCCAGCTTGTGGCTGAGCTATTTTAACATGCCATCTCATCTAAAGAAGTGCTTCACAATATGTTCAATTTTTCCTAAAGGTCACTTCATTGATAAAGACCAATTGATTGACCAATGGATTGCTCATGATATGATCCCGGAAAGCAATGTTAGCTATTTGGAAGATATTGGTGATGACTACTTTAATTATCTTGTGCAAATGTACTTCATACAAGATGTGAAGGAAGCACACAATGGGAGAGTATACTGTAAAATGCATGATGTCATGCATGATCTTGCCCAGTCCATTTTGGGTGATGAGATTTCACTTGTCGTGCCAGAGAAGGCAACCGATTTCATAAAGAGATGCAGGTATTTTTCTGTAATGGAACACACAAGACATATTCCCTCCAAAAATACATTTCAAAAGGCACGTGCTATGTATATTGTTGAAGACGATGGTTTCATATTTGGCAAGGCATCAAAGAAAGCAAAACACTTGTGCAGTGTCACTGTGGAATATGTGCATACATCAGCACTCACAGCCATACTGCAGACAAAAAATTTAAGGTACCTTAACATTTCAAGCTTGAAATATGAAACACTTCCAGACGATATTTCAGAAATTTGGAGTCTGCAAGCGCTTCATTCAACTTCAAGTGATATTGTCAAGCTACCTGAGTCCATTGGTAAGTTGCAGAGGTTGAGAGTGGTCAACTTGTCGTACTGTGAGAACCTAACAAGGTTGCCAGATTCTATTGGCAACTGCGTCATGATTTCTACCATAGACCTTTTTCATTGTCAGAAGGTTGCAACTTTACCAAGCTCTATCAGCAGAAATAAAAGGCTAAGGGTATTGAGGCTTGGCCATACCATGATTGAGAGGCTTCCATCAAGTATCACCTCGCTGGAAAATCTGGAGTGTTTGGACCTTCATAGTTGTTCTGAGTTGATAGAGTTGCCTGAAAGCATAGGGAACTTGAGGAAGCTTGTAGTTCTGAACCTGGCAGAATGTGAAAAGTTACAAGCCATTCCAAAAGGGATTGCACAGCTTACTAGACTAAAAATGTTGGGACTGTTTGTTATGGTTGAGGATGAAAGTTATGCACAAATCTCAGAGCTTAGAAATGTTAATATGATCAGCGGGGAACTATCTATCTGTGGTATTGGACATGGTATGGACCCAGAAATTGCACACAAGGAGTGTTTGAAGCTGAAGACAAACTTACAGAGCCTGAGACTAGTTTGTGCGAGTGTCGGGTTGAACTCTGAAAACCAGTTTAAAGGGTTGGAACCACCTTCTACAATTAAAACACTAGAAATTGTAGGGTATCCAGGTCAGGAATCCATGCAGTGGATGTTGAAGCACAGAGGTGCAGAAGTAGCAGGGTTTCCACGCTTCCGACTGTTGAGTGAGTTGGAACTATCTGATTTCCGAAAATTAGAGTGTTTGGAAGGGATAACAGAATTGCCTTGTTTGGAGAAGCTTGTGCTAAAAAAAATGACTTCTCTTAAAAGCATAAGCGGAGGTCCATTTCCTAAACTGGAGTTAGTTATCCGCGGAATGCCAAAATTGGGCGTGGTTTGGATGGTAACAGGGGGGAGCTTGGCTGATGTGGAAGGGGGAAAAATGCATATTGGTAATTGTCTAGCTGTTCTAAGAATATTAGAGTGTCCCAAACTGTTGATAATGCCATACTTTCCTTCGTCACTGAAGGACTTGAGCTTGGTTAGGAGCAACATCCAGCTGCTGGGACTGCCAGGCTTAGACCAAAGGTCCTCATTGCCTTCAAGTAGTGCAGGATTGCCTTCTTTTAGTTTTAGCTCCCTAAAGAACCTTAATCTGATTGGTATGCCACCACCAACAGCAGCAGCTTTGTACGGATTTGGATGTCGATGGGAGCTGCTGCAACACTTGACGGTACTGGAGTCCTTGCAGATTTGGAGCTGTGATGGCCTAACCGAGCTGCCAGAGAGCATGCGGAGCCTCGCATCCCTCCGAACCCTGGAGATTGTATCCTGCCAAACTCTCTGTATGCTTCCCGAGTGGCTGGGGAGGTCAAGAATCTGGAATCGGTGAACATTTGGCTGTGTCATAGTTTGAGCCCTGCTCCATCAATGCAGCCGCTCAGGGGCCCTCAAAGAACTGAATGTTTATGACAGTGGGTGGGTGGGGACCTCAGCTCTCCATCTCTGCAGACTCTGTCGATTCAGGGCTGTGACAACATATGTAGCCTCCCCCAATCATTCAGGCAACTCACCTCACTCATGAATCTCAAACTAACAAGATGTCGTGACTTTCACCAGCTGTTAAATTACCTCGGAGAGCTCCGCTCTCTACAAATGCTATACATCGTGGAATTACCCACACTGAGCAGACTTTCACAATCACTGGGGTACCTTACCTCCCTCCAGGAGCTCCAAATAATACGATGTGATGCACTTGGCCAACTTCCTGAATGTGTTGGGCAACTTTGTTCTCTACACGTATTAGAAATTTGGAGTTTGCCAAGCCTGACATGCCTTCCGCAATCATTGGGCCGCCTCACCTCACTCCAGGTGCTCACAATAGGAAACTGTGAGGCACTTGACCAACTGCCTGAATCGCTGGGGAACTTTGCTCTCTAAGTAAATTCAAGTTATGGGGCTTGCTGGGTCTGACTTCCTTTCCTAAATCTATGTGCTTCCTCACCTCCCTTGAACGGCTTACGATCACGAGCTGCCCAGGCATCAGATCCTTGGCAGAGTGGATTGAAGGCCTCACCGCTCTGAAGATACTGGATATCTCTGGCTGCCCTGATCTAGAAAGGCGCTGCAAGAGGAAGAACGGGAAGGACTGGCATCTCATCTCCCACATCCCTCATCTGTGGATTGGGAGAACCAGTGCCCGTTATCACTTCATCTGGTGAGTTTATTAAACTATAACGATTGGTTCCATTTTAACTTGTCCAGATTCACTAGCCTACCAAATTCCTCATCCATCTTAATTTGTTCATTGCAGATATATGTTCAAGGTCTACATGGCTTCAGTTTTTTTTTTTTTTTTTGATACAGTTTGCTTTGCATGCGTGCATATGTGCACACTTACTTATGGTCATCCAAATCTAGTAGGATTGACTCACACTGAGTTTTGAGGTATTATTCTATATTTCTAGATGCCATTGTTATTGCTTCTCAAGCCTGCATGCCAACAGCGTCAACTGATTGCAGCAAGCAAAATCACATTTCAAAAGCTAATAATTCTCCAGTTTCATTCTGCCTCATTCTAACACAAAAGGGTTCAAGCACCACCTGACAAACATCAAACTAGCAGCAGATGCATGTGCGAGGTTAATTATTTGAACTCTGGTTTCAGGTACACCAGGCATATCTGTATCGCTTCAATATCATTGCGCTTTTATGTAAAGTACATCGCTTCATCAGATCGCGCTTTGTGGTGTCTTCAAGATTGAGTGTCAGGCCGTTTCTAATGATGCACTGTACATGAACAGAGATAGATTCAAACTTATAAAGTTCTGTGGAAATGCTTTCTAACGTTTTGTTAGAAACTTTCTTCTGCTATTAATATGCTCAGTTCATCATTTGTGTACTACTAGTTTTTAAGAGTCTGTTATTTTGTAGAAAGCTAAGCACCCAAAATTGGCATAGAGAAGAGCATGCTGTGAAGCTAAATATTTTTGAATGCAGCCTGAAGCTACTTAATGAAAAGGAATTTTAATCAGTTATCATGTTCAGGAAAAGATTACTATGCAGTTTCAATCTGCAAGTACCACAGGCAGTTACAATTGTTTAATTTAGTAATGCACTACTGTGGATGGAGATGTAAAAAGAAGGAAAACAAATCTGAAAAATTTGAGTATGGCTTAATAATTAATCTCCAGGATAGGATACAGAGTCAAGCCAACCTGAATAGGAGGACATGTCTGAGCGGTCCAGAGCACCGGTCTTGGGATGGCACGGCCTAACAGCCAGCATGGCAAAGGAGCGTGCTGCTCTTCTAAACCTGCCATGTTTGCTTTGGTTCCATACTTCCCTTGAACCAACAGAAAACATGTATATACAACAGAAAACCCTGCTCTGCTCAGTTGTTCCACAGGAAGAATTTGAGAGCTTTTCCAACATAGAGGCCAGGCCGTCTCCGAAGTTATTCATGCAGAATTGTAGGTAGAATCTGACAGGCAGAAAATAGTTTTAGCTTCGTATGGTTGAAATGGTATATCTATTGTACAGCTGAGTTGCAGCAAAAATCCCCAATGTAGCTGAACTGAATTCAGCAGGGGAATACATCAGTTGTGCTTCCCAGGTGGGGCACAATTACTGAATGACACCAATGAGCACTAGACAACTAAACAGACATGTATACTTCACTAGTTCCCAACCAGTGGTCCAGCAATGTGTACTTAATTCCGATAACATATATAACAGCCAACCAATGACAGATTATAACTATATAGCACTATAGCAGAGTTCAGAGAGATTAGTCACAACAGATCTCCACTAAATCATCAACTGGCTTAAGGAATTGACACCTAGATCAAAGAACACTTACCACGGCTCTAGAATCGACTGGACGGGGGCAGCACGCGTCCACAGAACCGGCCAGCTCTTTTGGGGAAGTCAAACCGCCCGGGTGCCGCCGCCAGTGTTTGGCCCGGACCACTGGCCACACTTGGGCGCAGTGAAGGGTAGGAGGTGGCCATAGACTGCCATATATCCTAGACGACGGACGGCACACTAGGCGCGGCGCCGGCGAGGAGCTCAGGTGGGGATGCCGGAGGGCCGTCGCCGCGTCGCCGGCGGCCTGATAATCGTCAACGGTTTGGGGGTGCTTAATGGGCTGGAACGAGGGCTCGTTGATGGGCTGACATGGCCCAGACGCGGGCAAGGTAGAATCTAATCTTTGGGCCCTTGTGCCCATGGGCATGGACGCTGCAATCTCTAAAAATTCTAACCGAGTATCAGTGGCAGCAGTGGCACGAGATGAGTCAGGCCTATTCTTGGGAGCATCCGTGCTTATTGTTGAGGGATGCACTGATCCTGAAATAGCTGAAGTGGCGGCGTGCAGGGAGGGCCTAGCACTGGCCAGTGACCTGAACATTCAGAGATTCAGGGTTGCGAGTGACTGTCGAAATGCAGTTAAGGCCATTCATGGTGAAGGGCTTGGGTTACACGGCTCACTGGTGCAAGAAATTGGCAGTAGGGTAAGAAGCTTCGCCACAGTTCAGTTCGTCCATGAAGGAAGGGACTCTAATGTGGATGCTCATCGACTAGCAAGGAGCCATGTTATTAGTTCGATTGGTAGATATGTTTGGTTTCTAGCGCCTACTGAGGGAGTTTGTAATAATTACAATGTCACTTAATTAAGGTCGGCGGTGCTTTCTCAAAAAGAAATCTTCAATTGATTTCTTAAATTAAGAAATTTAGGCCTTTGTTTATCATGGAAAATAAGTTCAAAAACTTCTAATAATTAAGATACATACATCGGATGGTCTATGTATATATTAAGAATTTGTGTTAGTAGATTTAAGCAATAATGCACAATGCAAATAAATAATATAGAATCAATGGTTTTCGTTTAGGGGCCAAAGACGATCATGAGAGCAGAGTAGATTAACCGTAGGTTGAGACACACAGCTAATGCTACCGGACAGCGGAGGCGGAGCCATGCAGGCTTCCTGAGTGAGTACAAAAATAGATCAAACGGCCATTAATAATGATTAGAGTCTCTAAGTTAAATTAAAAGTGTCATGAACCGAATTAGGCCGGTCCGAAAGTGGCTAATTGGGCCAAACGCGACGCCGCCGGCCCGGGAGGGGGCGGGGCTAGCGTGACGATGCAGGGGGCCTGCCGCCGCCGCTTTCCCTCTCCGACGTCTTGAGTTTGCTTCGCTTTCAAGTTAGGATTATTTTAGGTAATTTTTTGGTGTGCAAGGGGTTATCTCATATATAGGGAGACCTTTATTAGAAAAATAAATAAATAGGAAAGCTTGTAAAAGGTATTCCAATCGTATAAGGAAACCTTATAGAGATTGCTTAGATTACAAGTCCCACTAGTCGGGCTATATATAAGCAAGAGGCATGTAATCTCTTGGGGATAAGCAAGCAAATAAAAAATATCTTTTGCCCTCCAGCTCTTGGCCTCCACCGCCCTGCCACCCGCGCCGCCGCTGCCGGCCGCCGCCCCCACCCCGACGGCTCCTTCCCTCCTCCCGTTGCTCGTCGTTTGCCGCTCGTCGCCGCCGGGCGAGAGACGCACCCCGACGCCTACTCCAGCTCGCGAACGGTCGGCGAACACGTGTCAATTCGGCTCAATCTAGCCGAATCGACAAAAAGCTAGTCATTTCTAAATATTATAATTTTTGGGATTTTTCAAACGTGTCATTTGAGAATTAGCTTCAAGACTTTATTACCCCAGCAATTCGTACTAGGTAGAAAATGGATCCCACTTGCGCTAATTTCGGGTCAAAAAGTCTACTAGTCAAGTATGGAGGTCACTGGTTGTCGCTCTCTTTGTCTCTCTCCGTGGAAAAATTAGGCCACTAGTCAAGTATGGAGTTCACTGGTGGTGGAAATTTATACCCAAGTTTCAATACGTACAATAGCTCCAAATATAATAGGATTTGGTCACTATCTAGTCACAAATTAAGTGGGTCCCAGCCCAGCAGTACAGTTCTCACACGCATAAATACCAGCTTGCAGGCTACTCGAGTTAGTTTTTTTTTCTCTAGCTCTAGCTCCAAACTAGCTCTTGCTTCTAGATGTATTTGGATCCTTGGGCTAGTTTGATACTAAATGCACTTTTTCAATACTAAATGTGGCTCAAGGGAGAGAGAAAAGCGAACTTTTCTGTGGTTCCAACTAAAACGAGCTCCAATATGCACCCCTTTGATGGACTAGTTATTTTGGGAGGGCTAGTTATATTTAGCTCAATCTAGCCCCTCCTATTTGAATCTCTTTGGGGCTAGTTGAGCCAAAACTAGCCCAAACTAGTTTTAGCCCTGGGATCCAAACGGGGCCTATATAGCTGCGGCGCTATAGCATTTTTGAATCTTAAATATATGCCACTAACCATCAGTCAAGTCTACTAGCCAGCCAAGTCTATACGGCCGGCGCTTTCATCTTCCGCAACTAAGTCTCTAACGTGGTTGTCGGTTACATATATTTGTCGATGTCCCCATTTTCTTTATGGAAATTATTATGAAAGCCATCACCTTGGACTGCTAATTTGGGAGCCGGCGACTTTGAGCGCAACAAATAAGCAACAACAATCAACAACAAGACACTGATAAACCGGACAATCTCTTGCGGTTCTGAGAAACGTCGCCGGTGCCAGTTGGTGCTTCTTCCGCGCCCACAGCCAGCTGCTTCCTGCCCCGCCATTAGAGGTAGTGGTACGCATCATCTCTTCCATAGTCCCAAGTCCATCTCTGGTTCTTCTAGCTTTAATTTAATTTGGCTTTGATCGATCAGCTTAAAAGCTGCAAGCAACAGCTGATGCTGATCGGGAATTGCGTTATTACAAGGAATTATTAAGGATATATATATGTGCTAGCTATCGGCAGTCATATATGCACTCTGCAATTGCACCTAAATATTGTTTTTTAACAAATACTAAGCATGCTTTCCTTAAATTAAAAAACAATAAAGCCTATTAAAAAAACCCTGATACTAGTAACTTTTAGTCCACCAAGGTCAACACGATCACCAATAAAGTTTAGTAGCAAATCGTAACTAGACAAAAGCTGGGCACTAAGAGCATCTCCTACCCAAATCAACTAACCATTTGTCAATTTGAGTAGCTACCCATTTTGATATTACCCATATTTTG
This sequence comes from Hyparrhenia diplandra, assembly GCA_015847255.1. Lineage (NCBI taxonomy): Eukaryota > Viridiplantae > Streptophyta > Magnoliopsida > Poales > Poaceae > Hyparrhenia > Hyparrhenia diplandra. The sequence goes on from JADLZK010000770.1 coordinate 270,563, forward strand.
TCATTATCTTCTGTTGTAACAGTATCTAGAACAGGCTTCCTAAATCCACCTAGTAGAGAACTACATGTGATTTTGTGACTACTCGTCTCCTAAGCCCCCATTCTCCCCTCCTCCCCCTTCTCTGTTAAACTAGTGTGATTTGTGACTACCCCATTCACCCCGATGAAGTACTACCCAAACTTTTGGGTACCCGATAATTCAAGTTTGGGTTCGGGTATTTCCAATTTACTCGAGATCTACAAATACAATACCTCTAACTCCCACTCGAGGCCCGATGCTACTGAGTCTATGGGACTTGACGCAAACTTGTGTGTAGCAATGCGCTAGTGCTAGCGCCATGGGCACCAGACAGTGCGCCGCCTAGTCTTGACGAAGGACATAGAGAATAAAGATGGCAACTGGCTAAGGAGAAAGATCATGGGTACCAAGATCTGGTGTGTGCCTGATGCGGGTATAGCTAAGCAACGGGCCAGCCCGGCATGACCTGGCATGGGCCCATGTTAGGCACAGGCCGATTTGGCCCACATGCTACCGGGCCATGCCTCCACAGGCCACCATGTCTACTCGCCGACCTAGGCACGGCATGTGGACCGATTTTCGTGTCGGGTTGCCCCGATAAGCACGGGCCAAAATGACGTTCCAGCCTGGTCGGAAGCATGATATGTAGAGAGTGAGGGACAGAGGGGGATGGTGGAGGGAGAATGAGGTGGCAGCCGACGACGTGCTTGTCGCAGAGGCAGTGGCGACTGCCGGTGCATGCATCTCAAGCGTGAGCCATGGCGTGTAGAGGTCATGCCAAGCTTGGGGCGAGGAGGTGGAGGGTTGGCCGCTATCGTCGGTGGAGCCGCGAGCGCCCCACCACGGCTATCGTAAGCATCGGGCTCGTTTTCCGTGCAGCGTTGAATTGCATCATGAGTGGCTCCGGCAGCTGGACCCGGTGCCTCGATTGTTGCCTGGCGATGGCCCAACGTCCGAGAGAGAGAGAGAGAGAGAGAGAGAGAGAGAGAGAGAGAGAGAGAGAGAGAGAGAGAGCGACTTTTTCTGGCGTTCGAGTGGAGGCCGGGAGAGGAAAACTCTTGGGTAGTTAGAGATAGGAGTGGGAGCGCTCATGGACCAGCAGGCCGAGGTGGTCGAGTGCTAGAGCCTTTACATCCACCAGTCCATCATCGACCCGTTGGGCATTTACCGAATCGTGTTGTACTGCCTAGCGGGCTTCGGTGGTGGCCCAAAGCACATCCTGGAGCGGGCTTCGGGCCGGCCCGAGAATGATTCCGACTATAGGTTGTGCCGTGTTTGGGCCAGGCAGAATTTCTGTATCTTGGGCCATTCCATCAGGCCTCGTGCTTTCTACTCAGATATAGATGCGGGTGAGGACGACATTGAGAGTTAGGCACAACATCACGCATTTACCTCACGCGTTGAGCAGTGAGCGCCTTGCGGCCGCCGGTCGATCAAACCACTAAGTTCTCGAAGGAGCACCGCCGCCTTTTGCCAAGCGCGGAGACCGTCGAGATTGGGGTCTCAAAGGTTGGGGACTAGGATTGGGAATATTGCTTAGCGGTGGTTGTGGTTTGGCTTTTCCTATTGGGCCAAGATGATTGACATTGACAAACATAGCTAGACACCTTTTCTTGGGAATTTTCCCGGTATTTTCGGCGTTATGCTTTAAGTGGTAGCGGCGTTCCGTCGGCAACAGGCGCCTACGGTGACTTCGAGAATCTCTAGATCGGGTCGGTTTTTTGATCCCCCGGAGGTGCTCATAGGGGTAGGGTTTGTGTGCGTGTGTTCATAGGGGGTGAGTGTGCGTGCGTGTTATGAGTGTCTGCGTTTATCTTGTGTCATTCAAAAAAAAAAAAAAAATCAGTAATTTTTTTGTTTTGATTTATCAAAGACCACCTCATTTCTCGTTAGCCATATTGCCCTACATAACGTAGCAGCCACGAATAATATTAAAGTGTTCTGTTTAGTAACTCCTAGTTTTAACCAATTAGTGAGCATAATGTTTGTTGGAGTGGTTATACCAAATGATATTTGAACCGCTCGCCACAGGAACTTTGCATAAGCACAACTGAAAAACTGATGGTGTATGGTTTCGGGCAAAACACATAAGCAACAAGTTTTGTCTCCTGCCAAATACATTTCGCTAGATTATCGATCCTTTGTCAAAACCACACCTTTTTTAAATACCGCGTAAAAACTCTTGTCCTTGAAGGTAATTTAGCCTTCCAAATTTCTTCTGACACATGAACACCATCACTAACTAGTGCGGCATAAAGCAACTTACCACACAAAATTATCTCGTCCCTCCTATAAATTCACGGTAAGTAAAGAAGAATCATTTTGACATTATTGCCCACTAAAGATTTGTGAAACAATCTGTGTTTTCTCTACGATATTTTAAAAATCTCGGTGGTCAGCGATAAACGGGAATATCGGATATATCGGAAATTTATCGGTGATAGAAATAAATTTTCGGATAAAATTTAGACAAAAATAACTCATTTTATTCGGAAAACACATAGATCATTTCTGAACCATTTAACACAAAAACTAAATAAAACATATTATCAATTGTCTATTCAATAAGCAAGATGGGGAGCGTAAAGACAGTGGCAACTTGAACCTAGAAGAGAAGAGGAGAAAAATGAACCATGGATTAATTGGGTGGGCTTTGGGGTCTATATGTATGGACAAATTCTAAAATTTTGAAAAATATCGGGCGATAAATGAAAAATATCGGACCCGACCGTAAACGGAAATTTCAGAAATTTCGGATATTCCGGACCGATATTTTTTCACAGGAAACAATATACTTAGTGGGGTAGAAGTAGAACTAATTACTTGAGTTACAGTATCATGTTTTCTTCTTACTATGTTAAAGAAATCTGGGAACTTGTTTTTCATCGGAATAGGCTCCAACCACCTATCTTCCTAGAACCGGATCTGAGAGCCATCCCTGAGCTTAAAAACTTCAAACTCCAAAAATGTGTCTTTTACATTCATAAGGCATTTCAGAAATGGGAATCTGAATTCTTTTTTGACACACCCGCTTAATGTTTTATTCCTAAGGTATTTATTTCTTAGTAACTCCTGCCACATCCCATCCTCTCATTACAAAGTTTGAACAACCATTTGCTTAGTAAACATTTGTTTTGTATCTTTAAATTCTGGACCCCTAGTCCTCCTTGATACTTTGGTTGGCAAATAACACTCCATTTAACCAGTCTATATTTATTCTTATGGTGATCATTTTGCAGTAAAAACGTGATCTAAAAGATTCAATTAAATTCTGTAGAATTCCTTTCGGGATCTCAAAAAATGACATCATGAACATGGGTAGGCTAGAAAGGACAAAGTTGATTAGAACCAACCGACCACCTGCTGTTAGCATCTTCCCTTTCCATCCACTTAATATTTTTTCAATTCTCTGTTCTATCATGCTCTAATCACTATTTAGAAGCTTCTGATAGTGCATAGGTAAACCTAAATATCTAAATGGGAATTTACCAATGTCACATCCAAACAGTTGGGAATACGTTTCCCCATATTTCTTTGCTTTACCAAACCAAAATATCACGCTTTTTATGAATGTTACTTTTCAAGCGCGAAAGTTGTTCAAACGTGCTCAATATTAACTTCATATTTATTACTTTTTCCAAATCATGACTTATGTTATCCACATGTAACATGCCTCCTTAGCCCTTGCAATTAGAATCGCTAACATATCCTGCACTATATTAAACAGTAAAGGGGAAAATGGATCACCTTGCCTAAGATTTTTTCTTGTCTGAAAATATTTTCCTAATTGATCATTAACCTTAATATTCACGTTACCTTCTTTTTGTGAGTGTTCCACCCATTTACACCATTTTTCTGAAAAGCCTTTCGTCCGCAAAGTTTGCTGGACAGAGCTCTATTGACTTTATCATATGCCTTTTCAAAAATCTATCTTGGATACTATACCATTTTGCTTCTTTTGCATGTAACTGATGAATAGTTTTGCGCAATATCACTACCCCTTCCATAATATTTCGACCCAAAATGAAGGCGGTTTGTGTTGGCCTAATTATTTTCTGTGCAATTGTGGATTATCTAAAACCACCAAATTTGATGTTCAAGTGCTAATGTAGCGTTGGACTTGCTTTGAGCACCATGTAAGTTTTCATAAAAGCCTACACAAGCAACCAAACACGACTAAACAGTAAAGTGCACTGCACAAGCTTAGATATAGGCTAATGCAAACAACAAATCAGACCCTAGATAGTTTCGTACAACTTGTACACAATTAAGTTATTTAATATAGGCTAATCCTAACATAAAAGTGCATTGGGATAACTTATGTGGAATTTTTGCACAAATTATTCAGGTATGTCCATAGACAAAATTATATGGTGCCAAAGTGTGCTAAAAGTGGGTGATTATATTAGGATGTGTTTGCTACTTATCTGCGAATTTTCTCGGAAAATATGTTGCACCGTTGTGTCTGAAGTTTGCCTTTGTTCTTTATCTGCTCCTACAACAGGAGAGAAGTTCAACAGCCGCAGCTACCATGCTTCCTGCAATCACACTACATTTTCTGTTGGTAATCCTGGTGTGTTATTGTTCGGTTGTCGTCTACTCCTTCAATGGAAACTACACAGATAGGCAGGCACTACTAGATTTCAAGAAGACCATTAGTGACCCACAACAATCCTTGGTGTCTTGGAATGATAGCAACGACTTATGCAACTGGGGAGGTGTTCGTTGTAGTGTCAAGCATCCAGATCGTGTCACTTCTTTAAATCTCACAAGTCAAGGTTTAGTCGGAAAAATCTCTCCTTCCCTTGGAAATCTAACATTCCTAAAAGTTCTGGTGTTAGTGGCCAATTCATTTTCAGGAGAGATCCCTATGTCCCTTGGTCATCTGCATCGCCTCCGATTCATCAATTTGAGTAACAACACGCTACAAGGATGGATTCCAAGTTTTGCAAACTGTTCCAGCCTCAAGGTGCTTTTCCTAGAGAATAATAATCTGGTTGGGCATATTCCTACAGATTTGCCTCATGGGCTTCAGACGGTGTCATTTTTTGATAACAATGTTAGCGGGACCATCCCCGCCTCTCTTGCCAATATCTCAACACTCATGAAGCTTGATTTGGTGGGTAATAACATCAAGGGCAATATTCCAAATGAGTTCATAAAATTGCTAGAGCTGCAAATCCTGTATGTGGGTATCAATAAGTTGTCAGGCCCTTTTCCACAGTTTGTGCTGAATCTTTCTAATCTAGTTGGATTTAATGTCGTCCTCAGTGGTCTAAGTGGAGAAGTTCCTTCCAGTTTTGGCAGCTCACTACCAAATCTCCAATATCTGGAATTAGGTGGCAACTTCTTTCAAGGGCATATCCCATTTGGACTAAACAATGCTTCCAAGCTGTTTCATATTGGTTTGTCAACGAATAACTTCAGCGGAGTCGTACCTACCCTGGGCAGACTTTCTAGGCTATCTTACTTAAATCTTGAGTTGAACAAACTCCATGCAAAAAACAAGCAAGACTGGGAGTTTATGAACAGCTTGGCCAATTGCACTGTGCTTCAGAAGTTCTCCATAGGAGGGAATCATATGGAAGGTAAGGTGCCAAATTCGTTAGGTAACCTTTCCAGTCTCCAGTATCTGATCTTGACAGAAAATCAACTGTCAGGAGATTTTCCATCAGGTATAGCACACCTTGACAGCCTCATCAATTTATCATTGGATGAGAATCAATTTACAAGTGCTGTTCCAGAATGGCCTGTAACTCCCCCAAATCTACAAATATTATTACTACGAAGAAACATGTTTACTGGGGCCATTCCATCGTCCTTTTCAAACATGTCTCAATTGGTACAGCTGTATCTGGACTCCAACCAATTCAATGGACAGATACCCCCAACCCTAGGAAACCTCCAAATACTTGAAGTATTTAACATTCCAGACAACAATCTTCACGGGAGCATACCAAAGGAGCTCTTTAGAATTCCAAAGTTAATGCAGATTAACTTATCTTCAAATTACCTAGATGGACCGCTTCATATAGATATTGGCAATGCAAAACATCTCATCTATTTGCAGCTTTCATCAAATAAGCTATCTGGAGAAATTCCTAGCACCTTGTTAAATTGTGAATATCTGGAGGACATCGAATTGGACCGTAATCTTTTTAGTAGAAGTATTCCCTCTTCATTAGGCAACATAACTGGCCTACTAAATCTCAACTTGTCTCACAATAACTTGACTGGACCAATACCATTATCTCTTAGCAGCCTACAACTTCTTGAGCATCTAGATTTGTCGTTCAACCACCTGGAAGGCGAGGTGCCAACTAAAGGAATATTCAGTAATGTAACTGCCACCCAGATTGCTGGAAACATAGGGCTTTGTGGTGGGCAACTGAGCTGCACCTGCCAGCCTGTTCTGCTATGCCTCTTAACTCAAGAAAACAGATAAATTCTGTATTTAAAAAAGTGGTGATTCCATTAGCCAGCATCTTGTCGCTTGCTCTAATCATATGTGCAGTGTTGCTCTGGAAAAGAAAACAAAGGACGAACTCTCCAAATTTGCCCTCATTTGGTAGCACATTTCCCAAGGTTTCTTACAGTGATCTTGCTAGAGCAACTGAGGGGTTCTCTGCATCCAATTTAGTTGGCAAAGGGCGATATTCATCTGTATATCGAGGAGAACTGTTTCAGGACAGAACAGTGGTTGCTGTGAAAGTTTTCAGCCAAGAGACAAGAGGAACACAAAAGAGCTTCATCGCTGAATGTAATGCCTTGAGAAATGTGAGGCACCGGAATCTAGTTCCTATTCTGACTGCATGCTCAAGCATTGATTCAAATGGAAACGATTTCAAAGCCTTAGTATACAAGTTCATGCCACAAGGTGACTTGCATGTGTTATTGTACTCAATCCCAGATGACGGAGGCACTTCAGCATTGACCTGCATCACACTAGCTCAAAGGTTGTCCATTCTGGTGGACGTTGCTGACGCATTGGAACACCTCCACCATAATAACCAAGGCACTATCGTGCATTGTGATCTGAAACCTAGCAACATTCTTTTGGATGACGATATGACAGCTCATGTTGGGGACTTTGGCCTTGCACGGTTCATAGCGGATTCTGCAGATTCATCTTTTGCTGACTCAGTCTCAGCTTCTTCGGTTGCTATAAAAGGAACAGTTGGATATATTCCTCCAGGTAAATAATATATTGACCATATTCATGATTTTGTATGTTCGCAAGCACTTCTAGAATTTGACTCAAACATATCCTTGTATATATGTGATCAACAGAGTACGCAACAGGTGCTCATGTTTCGAGTGCTGGGGATGTTTACAGCTTTGGAATTGTTCTACTTGAAATGATTTTTGCGGAAGAGGCCAACGGATGACATGTTCAGAGATGGGTTGGACATTGCCATATATGTTGAGATGAACTTTCCTGACAGGATATTACAGATTGTAGATCCTGAACTACTGGAAAAACACCATGTTTCGCTGCAACAAACTTCAGTGGCCATGGAGGACGAAAACAAGGAGTGTTTAGTTTCAGTGCTAAATGTTGGACTTAGCTGTGCAAAGGCATCACCAAATGAGCGTATGAATATGAGGGAAGTGGCTGCAAAGTTGCACGCCATCAAGGAGTCTTATCTTAGTGGAAACTGAGGTAATTCTAACTACTTCATTAATAATTCGGTTTTGTATATACACTGGGAGTTTGTGTAGGAGAATACAATTGGGTGGAATTGAATTATTTGTTGTACTCTCTCCGTTCCAAATTGTAGTTCACTTTGGCTATTATGTATCTAGACATAGTGTATAACTAGATGCAATGCAAAATCAATGTATCTAAAGCCAAAGTGAACTACAATTTGAAACGGATGGAGTATTTATTATATATGTTTCAAATAGATATACGGTTTGATTACAGTTGGCGGCGCCTCACCGCGCAGGCGGCGGCCAAGAATCACCCGCCGGCGACCAACCAGGCACGGCCGTCTGAAGCGGGACGGCCCGGGACGGCATCGCCGGCGAGGCACGGTCGGGACGACATCGGCGACGCCGCGGGCAATGGCGAAGCTGCGCCGCGAGTCGCGAGCCCCAAGCGCGCTCAGCAGCCAGCACCAGGTGCGGCGTTGAGGTCGAGAAGCTGGTGGACCGCGTTGACTTGTCGGAGCTGCTCACCAGGGTACAGTTCGAGGAGCTTAACGGCGACCTGTTCGAAGAAGACGATGGTGCCGGTGAGGAAGGCCTTGGCGGACGCCGGGATGAGCAAGGCTGACATCGACGACGTCGTGCTGGTGGGCGGCAGCTGTGGATCCCCCAAGTCGCGGCAGCTGCTCAAGTACTGAACGCGAAAATTTAGCCTCTATATGCTGAGCACGCACTATCTGCACCGTCCAATTCGCATTGAGATGTGTGCATCAGGAGAGAGTGCTGACACACAGTGAAAAAGTACTAAATCCTGGGTGGGAATAGTGTGTAGCACGAATCTTGAAGCACATATGGACGGTAGAGATAGTACGTGCTGAGCACATATGTGCTGTGTTGTATTACCGTCAAGTACTAGTTCGACGACAAAGAGCTCAGCAATAGCAGGGGCGTCAACCCCGACGAGGCCGTCGCGTACGGCGCCGCCCTTCACGGAGCCCTTCCTCACCGGCCACGACGTCGTCCACGAGAAGACCCGACGACGCTGTTCTTTCAAAAGGAAATCGCGCCGGGCCGGACAACGTACGTGTTGTGTTGGTAACTTGGTATATATACAGTACAAATATAATACAATTTGTCCATATTGTAGTGGACCTTTTTGTCAGTGGCAGGCAGCATTTTCTCAGAAGCGAACCCAGTAGTGCATGCATCGTCACCACTCCACTCACCACCATTGCCAACAACTACTCCCTCCGTCCCTATTTGATTGTCGCTGTTGGTTTTTCGTGCCACAAGTTTGATTCAATTTGTACAAAATACGTGCAACATTTATATTTCTAAATAAATTTATTAAAAAACTAGACAAAAAGATCTTTCCAATGATACTAGTTACTTAGTATAAATATTTTTATATTTTAATACATAATTGTCGGCAGAAGTTTTACCGGAAGCGGTAAGCAACAAACATTTAGGAACGGAGGGAGTAGCATTTTACCACTGGCCGGGCCAACGGGCAACAGCCACGTGGAGGAGTATACGATGCTCCGGCGACTTGACTCCCCATCGTCTCCGCCGCCGCGGATGCATCGCTGCTCTTTTGCGTCCGGCGAACGCGACTTCTAATTCGACAACACAGGAGGTCTCACAGGAAGCGTCGATCCTCTTCGAGACTAGCTACTTCCCTTGCTTCAGAGGCAGTAGCGGAAGGAAGCCACACGCGCCTTCCTTGTGCAGATCCAGTAGTTCCAATTTGCTTGCACGCAGACCTCGCTCAGGGGAAAACAGAGCGCGGCATTTGGAGATGTCAGAGGCAAAAGCAGCAACACATCTCGTCTGATATCTAGGTACTTTTAAACTATCATAATCTACTTGTAAGTACCAAGATTTAGGAAAATTATTCGGTGCTCCCATGGCGTACCATCCCTTCGGTGCTCCCTCCACCAGATTTATGACGCGTGGCATCTCGACCTCATCGTGCGCTCGAGCGTAGGCAGGCACGACACACTCACACGCGATGGCTTGTTTCCCTGGCTCCACGTAGACGAGATCGAGGACCGCAGCGGTGATGATCGGCTGAACTGTAGCGAATTGGAAGCAGACACGTGCGGGGAGCACCGAAGGGATGGTACGCCAGGGGAGCACCGAATAATTTTCCAAGATTTATGACATCCAGTTTGCACTCCAGTGCCTTCTAGTCTTTCTGCTTATTATACAACAGTAATTTCAGAGTGTTTATTTATTACAGGTAGTATGTTCTGTAAACCGTACTGAAGACAGAGCACTCCCAGGAGTCACAAATTGTAAACCGTACCGTAGTACCTATAGAGACACCGTTGATTCTTCTGTACTTGGCGCTCTGGTTGGTATGTACTGTATGTTAATGTTTATCCGTGTGAACTTTTTTCACATCTCCTTTCTCTGTTTGATTGATGCAAGGCGGGCTAGTTTATGTTTCTTCATTCATTGCCTAGAAGGAAACACCATTTGATCCCTTTCCCTTTTGGCTACTTGTGACGGCAGGGATAAGAAGGCTCTAAAGGTCTGCTTGCAAAATAATTAAGAAGCACTTCAGCAGCATTCATCAATCAAGAGGCTAAAGTGCCTGTAGAATGAAATAGACTGGAGGGAATCACCACACACCCCTTGTGGGTGGGGAGCCTTTCATATATAAAGCCAATAGGCATACATGGAAGTTACATACATGGGAAGCTATTCCCTGTACAAGGAAACAATCCTATGCTATGAATAGAAACAGTCCTAGGCTAAACATGGAAGTCACTAATCAGTCTCTAATTGATCCTGATATATACATATCCTAATACCCGCCCGCAGTCGTAGCGGAAGCATCACGGACGCATAGATTGATCCGAAAATCAGTGAAGAGCTGGACGGGCAGACCCTTGGTCATGATATCGGCGAACTGGTACGAAGATGGGACATGAAGAACACGGAACTGTCCCGCAGGCGACCTTCTCACGGACGAAGTGGATGTCGATCTCGATGTGCTTCGTGCGCCGGTGATGGACGGGGTTGGCAGCCATGTAAACAGCACTCACATTATCACAGTAGACAACCGTTGCATGCGGGATGGAGATGTGGAGCTCCTGTAGTAGCTGACGCAACCAGCAACACTCCGCTACAGCATGAGCCACTGCACGGTACTCCGCTTCGGCACTGGAACGAGACACGGTCGTCTGACGCTTGGAAGACCAAGACACCAGATTGTCGCCGAGGTAGACACAAAAGCCGGAGGTGGAGCGGCGCGTGTCGGGGCAGCCAGCCCGGTCGGCATCGGGAGGTTTTGTAAGTCGATCGTCGGCGCCCGGAGCTCAAGTGCAGGCCTGCTGACAGAGAGCCCTTGAAGTAGCGGAGGATGCGCTTGATTAGTGCAAGATGCGGCTCGCGAGGGTCGTGCATGAAGAGGCAGACCTGTTGGACAGCATATGCCAGGTCCGGCCTGGTCAGAGTGAGGTACTGGAGAGCACCAGCGAGGCTCCTGTACTCCGAGGGGTTGGCTACTGGAGCGCCCTCGGAAGCGGACAGCTTGGTCCGGGCATCCACTGGAGTGGCTGTCGAGTGGCATTCAGACATACCAGCACGCTGGAGGAGATCAACGGCGTACTGCCGCTGGGAGAGGAACAGTCCACTGCTGTCCCGCGTCACGGAGATGCCAAGGAAGTGGTGGAGGTCACCGAGGTCCGTCATGGCGAACTCCGAGGAGAGGCGTGAGGTGACGTGCTGGAGAAGAGCCGGTGATGATGCGGTGACGATGATGTCGTCGACGTAGAGGAGGAGGTAGGCCATGTCGCCTCCAGCCTTGTAGACGATCAGGGAGGCATCTGATTTGGATGTGGTGAAGCCGATGCTGCAGATGAAGTTGGAGAAGCGCTGGTTCCAAGCTCGTGGCGCCTGCTTAAGTCCATATAAGGACTTCTTCAGCAAACAGACAGAGTTAGGGGCAGCGGGGTCGACGAAGCCTTTCGGCTGCTCGCAGTAGACTGTCTCCTCGAGGTTGCCGTGGAGGAAGGCATTCTTCACGTCGAGCTGGCGGTATGGGCCAGTCTCGGGACGCAGCAATGCTGAGGACGGTGCGGATCGTGGCCGGCTTGACGACCGGGCTGAATGTCTCGTCGTAGTCAACGCCGGCCTCCTGGGAGAAGCCGCGGACAACCCAGCGCGCCTTGTGTCGAGCGAGGGAGCCGTCAGAGTGGAGCTTATGTTTGAACAGCCACTTGCCAGTGACAATGTTCGCACGAGGCGGTCGAGGTACGAGGCGCCAAGTGCCGTTGTCGATCAGTGCCTTGTACTCCTCCACCATCGCAGCGCGCCAACTGGGATCGGCGAGGGCACTGCGATAGTTCGCCGGGATGGGCGAGGCGACGGAGGCGGAGAAGCCGTAGCGCTGGACGGTGCGGAGGGAGCCGGTCTGTGAGCGTGTCACAGGCCGGGTCACGGAGCAGCCGGTGGCCGAGCCGGGCCGGAGCTGCAGGGCGATCGGCCGATGGAGCGCCGGAGGTGCAAAGAACCACGGGAGCCACCGCTAGAGCTGCAGGGGGCGGGCCGATGGAGCCGCCCGGAGGTGCGGCAACCACGGGAGCCACCGCCGAGGTGCAAAGAACCACATGAGCCACCGCCTCGGTGGCCGGCGCGCTGGAGGCCGGACACGGCGAGTGTAGACGCTGAAGCGCCGCCCGCCCCGGGAGGAGCAACCCGGCCGCCCATGGCCGCCTGCCGCGGGCCCGCCCGCAGAGGAGCAGCTGGAGTGTGCCCGCCCGCGGGGGGGAGCTAGGGGACCGAGCTGTAGTATGGCCGGGGTCGGGAGCGCCGGGAACACATCCTCGCCGCTGTCGGCGGAGGTGGAGTAGTGCTCGCCCGGGTGGCGTCGGAGGAGGAGAGGCCCCGTGATCGAGAAAATCAAGTGACGACGGCATGGAGGCCGCCGTTGGTCTTCTTAGAGAATGGAAATACAGACTCGTCGAAAATGACATGGCGTGAGATGATGATGCGGCGAGTAGCCATGTCAAGACAGCGGTAGCCCTTGTGGGAGGATGGGTATCCTAGGAAAACACAAGGTGCGGATCGAGAGGCGAGTTTGTGGGGGAGGTGGCGAGTAAGGTTTGGGTAGCGAGAGGCACCAAGACGTGAAGGGAGGAGTAATCCGGGAGTGTGCCGTGAAGGAGTTGGTGAGGTATTTGGTTTTTAATGGAGGAGGATGGGCGCCTGTTGAGGAGGAAGGTTGCTGTTGTGAGGGCCTCAGCCCAGTAGGGAGGGGGCATGGACACATGGAGGCGCATGGTGCGGATGGTGTTGTTGGTTGTGCGGAGCATGCGTTCAGCCTTGCTGTTTTGTGGTGAGGTATAGGGGCAGGAAAGACGGAGTATAATGCCTTGGCTAGTGAGGAAAGAAGCGGTGGCGTGGTTAACAAACTCAGTCCCATTATCTGCTTGGAAGGATTTAGGCGTGGTGCCAAACTGTGTCTGAACGTATGCAATGAACTTAACCATGTGACGGTGCACCTCAGATTTGTGGCGAAGTGGAAAGGACCAGCAGTAATGGGAAAAATCATCTAGTAAGACAAGATAATATTTGAACCCAGAGAAGTCCACACATCACAGTGAAGTAAATCAAAGGGAGTATTGGTTACAGAGGTGGAATGACTAAATGGGAGTCGCACGTGCTTGCCAAGTTGACAGGCATGGCAGAGGCATGGCGAGCTCTTATTGTAGGAGATGACCGACATGCTCCGTAGAGTGGTGAGGCTGGATGGACCGGGGTGGCCGAGGCGGTGGTGCCACAGGGACGACGTGGTGGCGAGGCTGCAGGAGTGAGCTGGTGTGGAGGGATAGGTGTAGAGGTCGCCACTACTATTGCAGAGAAGAGTCACACGCCCCGTCTGTTGGTCCTTGACAGAAAAACCAGAAGCGTCAAATTCAATCGAACAAGCATTGTCACGGGTGAATTGACGAACAAAAAGAAGGTTGCGCACTAAATCAGGTGCAACCAAAACATTGTTGAGGTGAAAAATAGAGTTGGGAGAGGAGAGGGTGGATGTGCCACGGCAGGTGATGGGTATGGTGGTGCCATTGCCAACTGTGATGCCGGAAGGAGGAGGGGGGAGACGGGACAGGAGTATACCATCCGAGGACGACATGTGAGCTGTGGCACCGGTGTCGAGGACCCAGGGAGAAGACCCCTGGAGGGACATCTGATTCAGGGCAGCGACGAGGCCAGCCTGATCCCAGCCGCCATGCTGCTGCTTGCGGGGATGTGGTGGAGCTGGTGGCAGAATCGGTCATGGCGACCTGGCAGGGTGAGGGAGGGGCAGCACAGCAGGGAGGGCTTGCGTGGGTGGGAGGGAGGGAGAAAGAGGATCTAGTAGCTTGATACCATGTAGAATGAAATAGACCGGAGGGAATCACCACACACCCCTTGTGGGTGGGGAGCCTTTCATATATAAAGCCAATAGGCATACATGGAAGTTACATACATGGGAAGCTATTCCCTGTACAAGGAAACAATCTTATGCTATGAATAGAAACAGTCCTAGGCTAAACATGGCAGTCACTAATCAGTCTCTAATTGATCCTGATATATACATATCCTAATAGTGCCGGCTACGCTAGTTTGCGCAGGTCAGATATGGGGAACAGATAATTGCACAAGAAATTGCTAGCATTGTATGACTCTCTTGCCTAACAAAATGCATGCTCATTTCTTTTTAATTCGATTTATAGGAAATCTGGGCGAAAGAAGGCGCTTACAGAAACATGGTTGGCATGGAAGCTGCTGCAGTCTCTGCAGCAGTATCTGGGAACACTGAAGCTTGTGTGCAACAAGTTAGCCCCACTGGTCATCAAAGAGTACAGCTCTATAGTAGGTGCCCAAAAGGACCTCCAGGAACTCCAAGATCTAGCTCTGGACATAAATCAACGACTCGAAGCAGCAGGAGACAGAGCAACAGGGGATGCTCCATTCCTCAAAAGGTTGAAAGAAGCTGTTTATGAGGTCGAGGATGCTGTGGATGAGTTCCAACTGAAGGCTGAAAAATACGAAGCTGACAGCGATGGTGGATTTGTGTCCAAATATCTGCACAGAAAACCAAAATCACTGATATTTCAATGCCAGGCTGCCAAAAAGATCAAGAAAATTAAGATGATGTTTGATGTCCTTGTGAAGCAAAGAAGTATTTTGAACTTAATGGTTGGCAACGATCCTGTTAGCCACATAAAAGACACACCTATGAATACGCAAACGCTGCCCTTCGTGGATGAGGCAGCAGTAATCGGAAGAGACCATGAGATGAATGATATTCTATCTGAGCTGCTACAGGATGATGACCAACAGAGAATCAAGATAGTTTCAATTGTTGGACTTGGTGGCTCTGGGAAAACTACCCTGGCCCAGCTGGTTTTCAGTGAAGTCGGAAATAAAAATTGTAATAATTTTCCAGTTAAACTATGGGTTCATGTGTCACAGGAGGAGTTACAACTTGAAAAAATTCTCAAGAAGCTATTTGATGCTATTTCAAATGAGAGGTCCAATGGCCTTTCCTTGAGGTATATGGCCAATAAAATATCAAACGAGTTGACCAACAAAAGGTTCCTACTTGTATTGGATGATGTTTGGACTCAAGACCGTATTAAATGGGCAGAGTTCATGGTATATCTAAAGAATGGCTCACCAGGAAGCAGGATTCTACTCACTACTCGTGATAGAAATGTTGCTGATGCAGTAGAATCTACAACATTAATTGACTTGCCATTATTATCTGAAGATTACAGCTGGAATGTATTTCAGCAAAGCTACGGAAATGCTGTGGAACATGACTTTGAAGAAGTCGGCAAAGAGATTGTTAACAAGTGTGGTGGGGTGCCACTAGCAATTAAAGTTCTTGCAGGGGTCCTCCGTGTCAAGAAACGATTAGAACAATGGCATGCCATAAAAGAGAGTAATTTATTAAATGTTGATGGTAAAGAAAGTCAAGTATCTGACTGCTTGTGGTTGAGCTATTTTAACTTGCCATCTCATCTAAAGCAGTGTTTCACAATATGTTCAATTTTTCCTAAAGGTCACTTAATTGATAAAGACGAATTGATTGACCAATGGATTGCTCTTGATATGGTCAGGGAAGATGGTGTTAACTACTTGAATACGTTGGTGATGACTACTTTAGTCATCTTGTGCAAATGTATTTCATACAAGTTGTGAAGGAAGAAGAACGACATGGAAGAGTGAAGTGTAAGATGCATGATTTGGTGCATGATCTTGCCCGATCTATATTGGGTGACGAGATTTCACTTGCAGTGCCCAAGAAGGCAACCAATAATGTCACAAAGATCTGCATGTATTTTTCTATATTGGAACACACAAGTCATCTTCCACCCAAAAATACATTTCAAAAGGCACGTGCGATGTACATTATTGAAGCTGATGATTTCATATTTGGCAAGGCATTGAAGAAGGCAAAACACTTGTGCAGTATCAATGTGGAATATGTGCATACATCAGCACTCACAGCCATGCTACAGACAAAAAAATTTACGGTACCTTAACATTTCAAGAATGAATCATGAAACACTTCCAGATATTATTTCGGAAATATGGAGTCTGCAAGCTCTTCATGTAATGTTTAGTAATCTTGTCAAGTTGCCCGAATCCATTGGAAAGTTGCAGAAGTTGAGAGTGGTCAACGTGTCAGACAGTTGGAGGCTAAAAAGTTTGCCAGATTCCATTGGTGACTGTGTCATGATTTCTAGCATAGACCTTTCTGGTTGTCGAATGATTACAACTTTACCAAGCTCTATCAGTAGGAATAAAAGGCTAAGAGTATTGAGACTAGGTCATACCAAACTTGAGAGGCTACCATCAGGTATCAAAACACTAGAAAATCTGGAGTGTTTAGACCTTCAATATTGTTTTCAGTTGGTAGAGTTGCCTGAAGGTATAGGGAATTTAAAGAAGCTTGTCGTTCTTAACCTGCAACAATGTGGAAAGTTACGAGCCATTCCAAAAGGGATTTGGCAGCTTACTCGACTAGAAACTCTGAGATTATTTGTTATGGGAGAGGGTGAAAATGATGCACACATCTCAGAGCTTGAAAATGTTAACAGGATCACCGGGCAACTAACTATCAGTGGTATTGGAAATGGTACGGACACAAACGTTGCACACAAGGAATGCTTGAAAAAGAAGGAAAACTTAGAGAGCCTGACGCTAGTTTATGGGAGAAATGTGGGTGTGAACTCAGAAAATCAGCTGAAAGGATTGGAAACACCATCTAGAATTAAAAGCCTAATAATTTTACTCGTATCCAGGTCAGGAATTCATGGAGTGGATGTTGAAGCACAGAGGTGCGGAAGTAGCACCACTTCCTCGGTTCCGATCGTTGAGCAAGTTGGTATTGTCAGATTTCCCAAACTTGGAGCGTCTGGAGGGGCTAACTGAGTTGCCCTGTCTGGAGGAGCTTGAGCTCAAAGAAATGACTGCTCTTAAAAGAGTAAGATGTGGTCCATTTCCTTCACTGTCTGTGTTATCTATGGACGGAATGCCAAGTTTAGGCATGGTTTGGATGGCAAGAGAGGTGAGCTTAGCTGACGTGAAAGGGGGACAAGTGGAGATTGGTAATTGTCTATCTGTTCTAACTATATCAGAGTGTCCCATTCTAATGGTGATGCCATACTTTCCTTCCTCGCTGAAGAGCTTGCGTTTGGTTAAGAGCAACCTGCATCTGCTAGGACAGCCAGGCCTAGGCCAAGGATCCTATTTGCCTTCTTTTAGTTTTAGCTGCCTAAAGGAATTTACACTTCAAGAAATGCCAGCACCAGCAGGAGGAGCAGCATTGTATGGATCTGGATGTCGATGGGAGCTGCTGCAACACTTGACAGCACTGGAGTCCTTGGTAATTAAGAGCTGTGATGGCCTAACCGAACTGCCTGAGAGCATGCGGAGCCTCACATCCCTCCAAACCCTGTCGATTTGGTACTGCTCTTCTCCCTGTATGCTTCCAGAGTGGCTGGGGGAACTCCGTTGTCTAGAAAAGATGAACTTTTACATGTGCGGTAGTTTGAGCCATGCACCATCAATGCAGCCGCTCAGGGCCCTCAAAGCACTGCATATTCACAAGAGTGGGTGGGTGGGGGACCTCTGCTCTCCGTCTCTGCAGACTATGTGGATTGGGTATTGTGACAGCATAAGTAGCCTCCCACAATTATTCAGCCAGCTCACCTCACGAAACTAAAAATAATTGGATGTCTTGAGTTGTCACAGCTGTCGGAATGTCTTGGAGAGCTCCGCTCTCTACAAATGATCCACATCAAGGAATTATCCAAGTTGAGCAGCCTTCCAGAATCATTGGGGTACCTCACCTCCCTCCAGGAGCTCCAAATAGAAGATTGTGAGGCACTTGGCCAACTGCCCGATTGTGTTGGGGAACTTCACTCTCTACGCGTATTCAGGATTTCGTTATTGCGGAGCCTGACATGCCTTCCCCAATCATTGGGGCGCCTCACCTCCCTTCAGGAGCTCATAATAGGAAACTGGGAGGCACTTGGCCAACTGCCCGAATCTCTGGGGGAACTCCGTTCTCTAAGTAAATTCTTGATATGGCGCTTGCCGGGCCTGACTTCCTTTCCTAAATCAATGTGCTGCCTCACCTCCCTTGAAGAGCTTATTATCTCGGACTGCCCAAAGATAAGATCCTTGTCAGAGTGGATTAAAGGCCTTATGGCTCTGGACACACTGGAGATCTCTGGCTGCCCTCATCTGGAGAGGCGTTGCGAGAGAAGGAAGGGGAAGGACTGGCACCTCATCTCTCACATCCCTCATGTGAGGATTGGGAAAGCCGAAGTCCATTATCTCTTCCCCTGGTGAGTTGTTAGACTGATGATTGGTACCCTTTTACCTTGTGCAGTTCACTAGCCAACCTAATTGCTCATCCGTCTTAATTCGTCATTGCAGATGTCAAGGTCTACATGCGCATCAATTTTTGTGATACAGTTTGTTTTGGGCATGTGCATATGTGCACACACTGAAATCTTGAGGGCATCATTAGGCTGTCATAAACGGTATGAAGACTGAGGCTATGGATGTAAATAAGTTCAGTTGTATCTTTCAGAGATACTAATTTCTTCTTGTGGAGACAACTCAAGAGATTTATATGTAAAGTGAGCGACCAAAAGCTATATGGAGCATCAACCTTGGTCTCTGTTTTAGTGTTTTGCCATGAAGAAATGCATTAATGAAGGTGATTGTAACTTTCTAAGTCAAATAGAGTATATCAACATGATGGATATGTTCAGAATAGCTCTGAACTTGGTTTGCCTATTTAATAAATCATATCAAGAATATTTATTGATGCCATTGTTGTGTTTTTGACTTTTCTTTGAAAGGTTTAACACTATAATGAAGTTGTCAAGGTAAGAATCTCTGAGCGATAGAGGTACACCCAAGAACTTGCACGGGAAGCTGGCCACCAGGCAGGGGAAGGCGTCCTGAACAATTTCCGTCTGTTCCTGGGAACATCGGATCGGAGTTGACATGCACTTATCCATGTTGGTGACAAGGCCTGAGGCACCTGCAAATAACTGCAGTATCTGATTGATTGCCCGAAGATCATCTGACACTGGAGAAACCAGAATGACCAGATGGTCTGCATAGAGAGACACGCATTGAGCAATGGCTCTCCCTGGCAATGGCAACAGCACCCTTCTGCAGTCTGCCTCCCTGAACAAGGAGTTGAGGACCTCCATGGATAACACAAAGAGCATCGGGGACAGGCCTCTGGCATGTGCAATTCTTCTGCCGACCCTCCCGTTGACTAGCACCTTAGTGCTTGCAGTGGACAGCAGGATGGAGATCCAATTGGTCCATCTCCTAGAGAAACCAATATGCTGCAGGACCTCGAGTAAGAATGGCCATGCCACTGAGTAAGGCCTTGGTTATATCGATCTTCATCAGCATCGCTGAGTGGCCTCTTCCATGCAACCAACGGCAGGCAAGCTGGACGGCTCTGAAGTTTTCATGGATGGATCTGCCTCGGATAAAAGCGCTTTGGTTGTTAGCCACCATCTCATGTAACCTTGGGGCCAGCCTCCTGGCCAGACATTTTGCAAATAGTTTGCTGAAGCTGTGGATCAAACTTATAGGTCTGTAGTCCCTTGTGATTTTTTAAATTGTGGTAGTCTGAGCCATGCTCCATCAATGCAGCCGCTCAGGGCCCTCAAAGCACTACATATTCATGGGAGTGGGTGGGTGGGGGACCTCTGCTCTCCATCTCTTCAGACACTGCAAATTGAGTATTGTGACAGCATAAGTAGCCTCCCGCACTCATTCAAGTAGCTCACCTCACTCAAAATAATTAAATGTCCTGAGTTCGCACCTGCTGGAATGTCTCGGAGAGCTCTGTTCTCTACAAATGCTCCAAATAGGGCTATTACCCAAGTTGAGCAGCCTTCCAGAATCATTGGGGTACCTCACCTCCCTCCAGGTGCTCGAAATAAGATCCTGCGATGCACTTTGCCAACTTCCAGATTGTGTTGGGGAACTTTGTTCTCTACGCGTATTCAATATTTGGGAGTTGCCAAGCATGACGTGCCTTCCGCAATCGTTGGGGCGCCTCACCTCCCTCCAAGTGCTCGAAATAGGAGACTGCGAGGCACTTGGCCAACTACCCGAATAAATAGGGGATCTCCGCTCTCTAAGGACATTCAAGATATGGGCTTGCCGGGCCTGACTTCTATTCCTAAATCTATATGCTGCCTCACCTCCCATGAAGAGCTTAATATCATGCACTGCAAGGGCATCAGATCCTTGTCACAGTGGATTAGAGGCCTTACTGCTTTGCAGACACTGGAGATCTCTGACTGCCCTGATATGGAGAGGCATTGCAAGAGAATTAAGGGGAAGGACTGGCACCTCATCTCCCACATCCCTCATCTGAGGATTGAGGAAGCCGAAGCCCAGTATTAATTTCTTCGACTGGTGAGTTTGTTAGACTCTCACGATTGGTACCCTTTTACCTTGTGCAGTTCACTGGCCAACCTAATTGCTCATCCGTCTTAATTCGTCATTGCAGATGTTCAAGGTCTATATGTGCATCAATTTTTGTGAAACAGTTTGATTTGAGCATGTGCATATGTGCACACACTTATGGTTATCCAAATTCCAGTTGATAGTGGATTGACTTGCACCAAGAGTTTTGAGGTATTATTTTGTATTTCTAAACGCAAGTGTTGTTACTTCTAAGCCTGCACACCAACAGCGTCAACTGATTGCAGCAAGCAAAATTACATTTCAAAAAGGTAATTTTCCAGTTCCATTCTACCTCTTTTTTTTCTAACACAAAAGGGTCCAAACACCACCTGACAAACATCAAACTCACAGCAGATGCATGTGCGAGGTTAATTTGAACCAGGCGTATTTGTGTTCATTCATTTGATTGTGGAGGTGTATAGACATGGCTTGGTCACATCACAATGTGCAGCGGCTTCAAGATAGAGTGTGAGTGTCAGGCTTTTTCTAATGATGCAAGGTACATGAACAGAGAAAAACCTGAACTCATAAACAGCTGTGGAAATGTTTTCTAATGTTTTGTTAGACAATTTCTGCTGCTATTAATATGTTTCAATTCATCAGTTGTGTACTACTAGTATTTAAGAGTCTCTGTTATTTTGTAGAAAGGTAAGCACCCAAAATTGACATAGAGAAGAACATACTGTGAAGCTATATTTTTTTTTCAATGTAACCTGAAATATTTAATGAAAATGAATTTTAATCAGTTATCGTGTTCAGGAAAAAGATTATTATGCAGTTTGAATCTGCAAGTACCATGAGCAGTTACAATTGTGTTGCTTTCGTAATTGCACTGCTGCGGATGGAAATGTTTAAAAAAACAAATCTGAAAATTTTGAGTATGGTTTAGTTTTAAAAATTGCGTATTATTGCAGACCCAATGAAATTTTCAGGGCATCATTAGGCTGTCATAAAACGTTGGGTGAACAAGCATATGAAGACTGAGGATACGGATGTAAACAAGTTCAGTCGTATCTTTCAGAGCTACTAATTTGTTCTTGTGGTGACAACTAACAGATTTATATGTAAAGTGAGCAACCAAAAGCTATATGGAGCATCAAACTTGGCCTCTGTTTTAGTGTTTTGCCATGAACAAATGCATTAATGAAGGGGATTGTAACTTTCTAAGTCAAATAGAGTATATCAACATGATGGATATGTTCAAAATAGCTCTGAACTTGGTTTGCCTATTTAATAAATCACATGAAGAATATTTATTGATGTCATTGTTGTGTTTTTGACTTTTCTTTGAAAGGTTTAACACTAATAATGCTGAAGTTATTCCATACATAAGAAAAATAAGGCTGAAGCTGGCACGTAAGTATATGTATATATGAACTGTTGTACAGTGTTTCTACAGCGACAGCTAAAAAAAAATTATAACAGCCTAACAAGTGTGAAACTAGAGAAGAACTGTGATATGCAAAATGATGTACGATAAAATGCTATATCATATTTCTAAAATACAGCCAAAAGAATTTTAATAGCTTGACAGGAAAGTTGTAAAAAAATACCAGAGTTCTTTTGCATGGGCACAGCAGACCTCAGTTGAGCACTTGACATACTGGTTAGTTGGGGACTTAAAAGGAACGAGAATCAGTCCAACCTTTCCACTTTGCCAATAGCAGTGTATGTCACAGTGTGAACACTGAACCGAATAGAGAGAGGAACCAGGGTCAATTGTCACGAGTCACGAACAGCTGGTGTCCCAAGGCTGATGGTGACAAAAAAAATGCAACTTCCCGCAGGCTGTTGCCCCTTATGACAGTGGCATCTGGTATGTTTTCTGACTGGATCCATGAAGTCACCAATGAATGATCTCTATGGAACACTGGGACTTGTAAGGCTCCATCAGCATTCCAGCTAAGCATCTACAAGGAAAAGGTTCGTTAGGTAATTAAAAACTCAGAAATTGGAAATTTTGATTAGCAACAAAAACAAGCATATCAAGTGGACAAAATAGAACCAAATGGAAGCTACAAATTATGAAATTACAAACCTCTACCACTACTGTTGTATGATGATATAACTCAGAACTGGTGGAATTGGGTCATAGCATTGCACCTAAAACTGGACTTGCACTGTGCAGAAAATAAGAAAACAGGTGCTGAAATGGTATAGCCTTTTCTGCTCTTAAGAGAGGAAAGCAAAAACTGTCCGACAGGCACAGTTCTCATATAGCCAATTATAGATTCTTTTAGAGTTTTTGTTTCCGTATAGTTGAATTGGTATATCTACTGTGCAGCTGAGTTGCAGAAAAAATCCCACTGTAGCTGAACTGAATGCATCAGTTTTACTTGTCAGGTGGGGCAAAAATCCCCAATGCAGCTGAGTTTTAGCTGAACTCAGAAGGGAATAGATCAGTTTTACTTCTCAGGTGGGGCACAATACCTGAATGCCACCAACGAGCATTTGAATCCTAAACAGACTTGTATAATTTCACTAGTTCCGAATCAGTGGTCCAGCAATGTGTACTTAATTCCGACAACATATATAACGGCCACACAATAACAGATTATGTGCACTTAAGCAGAGTTCAGAGATTAGTCACAACAGAACCTCCACTAAAATATCAACTGGCTTAAGGAATTGACACCTACTCCGTAGATAATGGCAGATTAGCACTTAAGCAGATACTGGAGACTGGTAAGAACAGAACCTCCCTCCACTGAAACATCAACCGGTTTAAGGCAAAAACAATTAGACAATTACCACGGCTCGTGAGTCGACTGCGCAGTGGAGAGTCTGGAGACAGCATGCATCCACAGATCCGGCCAGTTGTTGGCGAAATCAAACTGCCCGGGTGCCCCGTCGATGTTCAGCCAAACGACCGCCGGGAAGAGTAGGCGCTGGCCATGGCCGGCCACCTCCTAGAAGCCGGTCAGCGCTCTGGGCGGCGGCGCAATGGGGAGTGGCGGAGTGGGACGGACGGCTCGACCGCATGGGCTGACATGGGCCCAAATGGAATGTTGTCGAGGTAAGAATCTCTGGGCCCTTTGGCCCACGGCTGCTGCTCAATTTTCATCCCATTCACGCGTTTGTTCTCGTTAAGAGGAAAAGAGAAGTTTCGTGTCAGAAATGCTTGTGGCTCCGGTCAGAAATATCGCTGGTAATTAGTAATGTAAATCCTGGTCTAAACGCATGCGCTCCCGATGTCCCTTGTCGTCGTTGCTCTGCCACTCAAGTGCTGGGTTTGGTGGCTGTCACTAATCACTGGAGGGAAGATATTTCCAGTTTCCCTGACTTGTTCTATGCTTTGATTTCTTGGTCCAAGTAACATAGATGGGACGTTTCTTTAGCCGTCCACATTTTCTGCCCTGCACTTGCATAGCAACTTGGTACAAATCGCAAGGAAGTGTCAGAAAAACTAGCACGAGGCAGTAGACGAAGCCTGGCCATCTAGATCCAGAGGCTCAAGTAAGCTAAGTTGCGCCTGCCTTGTTTTGATTTGCACAGACATCTCATCTCACTCAGAACATTTGGAGATGTCAGAGGCACACCTCGACTAAGATCCAGGTATTATTATTTACACTATTATTTACTATATATACTTACAAACAAGAATATGACATCCAGTTTGCACACCAGCGCTCTCCACACTTTCTGGTTATAGTTATACACCAGTTATTTCCGTGACTCTTTACAGGTAATGAAGGACGCTAACTGATTGTTATTTTTGAACACACCTAACTGATTTTTGTGTACTCGACGCTCTGGTATGTATGTTCATCTTACTCTCATTGAACTTATTCACCTTTCCTTTTTCCCACCGAATTAGCTTCTTCCTTACATAGCTATTCCATCTGTTCTCATCAGGCTCTTGTTTTGGAACATCAGCTGAGTTCGTCCTTCCTTTAGTCTACCAAGTGTTCCTGAGTCAAAGACAATCCATGATCTCTCTCACCTTTCGTCTTCTTGAACCCTGCAAGTGCAGGCCTGCAATTTAAGAAGCACTTCACCATCATTCATCAAAAGGCCAAAGGGCAGCTTCTGGCTACACTTGTTGGCGCAGCTCAGGTATGGGAAACAGATAAATTGCACGAGAAACATAGAACTGTATACATGACTCTTTTTGCTTTACAGAAGGCCTGCTTATTTCGAAAATTCAATTTATAGGAATCTGTCCGAAAGAGGGAAACTTACGGAAACATGGTTGGTATGGAAGCTGCTGCAGTGTCTGCAGCAGTATCTGGAATGTTGAAGCTTGTGGGCAACAAGTTAGCACCATTGGTCTCCAAAGAGTACAGCTCTATAGTGGGTGTGAAGGACGACCTCCAAGAACTCCAAGATCTAGCTCGGGAGATCAACAGCCGGTTGGAAGCAGCAGGAGACAGAGCTATCAAGGATGCTCCATCACTCAAAAAAAGTTGAAAGAAGCTATTTACGAGGTTGAGGATGTTGTGGATGAGTTCCAACTAAAGGCTGAAAAAATATGAAGCTGATGCTGACGCTGGATTTGTCTCCAGATACCTGCACACAAAACCAAAATCACTTATATTTCAATGCCAGGCTGCCAAAAAAGATCAAGAAAATTAAGAAGATGTTTGATGTACTTGTGAAGCAAAAGGTATTTTGAACTCAGTGGTTGGCACTGATCCTGTTAGCCATATAAAAGACACACCTACGAATATGCAAACACTGCCCTTCGTTGATGAGGCAGCTGTAATTGGAAGAGACCAAGAGATGCACCACGTAATATCTAAGTTGCTAGAGAAAGATGATCAACAGTGTATCAAGATAGTTTCAATAGTTGGACTTGGTGGCTCCGGGAAAACTACTCTGGCTCAGTTGGTTTTCAAAAACGTTGAAACTATGGAGAATAATAATTTTACAGTTAAACTATGGGTTCATGTGTCACATGAGAAATTTCAACTTGAAAAATTCTCAAAAAGCTATTTGAAGCTGTTTCTAATGAGATATCCGACGGACTTCCCTTGACAAATATGATCAAGAAAATCATAGACAACTTGACCAACAAGAGGTTCCTGCTAGTATTGGATGATGTTCGGGTTGAAGACCGTAATAAATGGGAACACTTCATGGTATATTTGAAGAAAGGCTCACCAGGAAGCAGTATTCTACTCACTACTCGCAGTAGAAATGTTGCCGAAACAGTTGAATCTACAACAGTAATTGACTTGACATTGTTATCTGAGGATCACAGCTGGCAAGTATTTCAGCAAAGCTTTGGAAAAGCTGTGAAAGATTTGGATTCTGAGTTCCAAGAAATTGGAAAAGAGATTGTAAACAAGTGCGGTGGGGTGCCACTAGCAATTAAAGTTCTTGCAGGTGTCCTCCGTGTCAAGAAACGAGTAGAACAATGGCATGCCATACAAGAAAACAACTTGTTAGATGTTGATGGCAAAGAACGTCAAGTATCTGCCTGCTTGTGGTTGAGCTATTTCAACTTGCCATCTCATCTAAAGCAGTGCTTCACATTATGTTCAATTTTTCCTAAAGGTCACCTGATGGATAAAGACCAGTTGATTGACCAATGGATTGCTCATGATATGATCCCGGAAGATGGTGTTAACTACTTGGAATATATTACTGGCAGTGACTACTTTAATCATCTTGTTCAGATGTGCTTTATACAAGATGTGGAGGAAAAGGATGGGAGAGTAAAGTGTAAGATGCATGATTTGGTGCATGATCTTGCCCGATCCATCTTGGGTGGTGAGATTTCACTTGTTGTGCCGAAGAAGGCATCCAGTTTCACAAAGGTCTGCAGGTATTTTTCTGTAATGGAACATATAAGACATCTTCCGCCCAAAAATACATTTAGAAAGGCACGTGCTATGTATATTGCTAAAGATGATGATTTCATATTTGGCGAGGCATCTAAGAAAGCAAAACACTTACGCAGTATCACTGTGGAAGATGCGCATACATCAGCACTCACAGCCATACTTCAGACAAAAAATTTAAGGTATCTTAACATTTCAGGATTGCAACATGCAACGCTTCCTGAGGTTATTTCAGACATTTGGAGTCTACAAGCTCTTCATGTGAAGTCATCATATCTTGTCAAGTTACCCGAATCCATTGGTAAGCTACAGAAATTGAGAGTGGTCAACTTGTCAGACTGTTGGCGTCTAAGAAGTTTGCCAGATTCTATTGGCAATTGTGTCATGATTTCTAGCATAGACCTTTCTAGCTGTTTGAATGTTGCAACTTTACCAAGCTCTATCAGCAGGAATAAAAGGCTAAGAGTATTGAGATTATGCAATACCAACCTTGAGAGGCTACCGTCAAGTATCACGTCACTGGAAAGCCTTGAGTGTTTGGACCTTGAACTGTGTCGTCGGTTGGTAGAGTTGCCAGAAGGTATAGGGAACTTGAAGAAGCTTGTTGTTCTGAACCTGAAATATTGTGAAAAGTTACGAGCCATTCCAAAGGGGATTGCACAGCTTACTCGACTTGAAACGCTGGGATTATTTGTTATGGGAGAGGATGAACATTGTGCACAGATCTCAAAGCTTGAAAACGTTAATAAGATTAGTCAGGATCTAACTATCCGTGGTATTACACAGGGCATCGACCTAGATATTGCACACAAGGAATGGTTGAAGCAGAAGATAAACCTACAAAGCTTGACACTAATTTGTGCAAGTGATGTGGGGGTGAACTCTGAAAATCAGCTGGAAGGGTTGGAACCACCACCTGGAATTAGAAACCTCAAAATTGTCCAGTATTCAGGTCAGGAATCCATACAGTGGATGTTGAAGCACATAGGTGTGGAAGTAGCTGTGCTTCCTCGGTTCCAATCGTTGAGCAAGTTGAAACTATCAGATTTCCCAAAGTTGGAGCGTCTGGAGGGTCTAACTGAGTTGCCTTGTTTGGAGAAGCTTGTGCTCAAAGAAATGACTGCTCTTAAAAGTATAAGTGGTGGTCCATTTCCTTCACTGTCTGAGTTATCTATGGACGGAATGCCATGTTTGCATGTGGTTCATTTGGTAACAGAGGGAAGCTTCGCTGATGTGGAAGGGGGACAAGTGCAGATTGGTAATCGTTTATCTGTTCTAAGTATATCAGAGTGTCCCAAACTGATATTGATGCCATACTTCCCTTCATCACTGAAGGACTTTTGTTTGGTTAAGAGCAACGTGCAGCTGCTGGGACAGCCAAGCATAGGCCAAGGATCCTCTTTGCCTTCTTTTGGTTTTAGCTGCCTAAAGAAACTTATACTTAAAGAAATGCCACCTCCAGCAGGAGCAGCAGCATTGTATGGATCTGGATGTCGATGGGAGCTGCTGCAACACTTGACAGCAATAGAGTCCTTGGATATTGTGAAGTGTGATGGCCTAACCGAGCTGCCAGAGAGCATGTGGAGCCTCTCATCCCTCCGAACCCTGTGGATTTGGCATTGTTCTGCTCGCTTTATGCTTCCCGAAAGTGGCTGGGGAGCTCCGTTGTCTGGAAAAGATGGACTTTTGTAAGGTCGGTAGTCTGAGCCTAGCTCCATCAATGTACCCACCCAGGACCCTCAAAGCACTGCCTTTTTTTTTTTTTCATGAATGGGTGGGTGTGGGACCTCTGCTCTCCATTTTGCAGACTCTGTCGATTAAGTATTGTGACGGCATAAGTAGCCTCCCGCAATCATTCAGGAAGCTCACCTCACTCACAAATCTCGAAATAATTGATTGTAGTAACTTCCATCAGTTGCCAGAATGTCTCGGAGAGCTCTGCTCTCTACAAATGCTCCGCATGAGGGGATTACCCAAGCTGAGCAGCCTTCCAGAATCGTTGCGGTACCTCACCTCCCTCCAAGAGCTCCAAATAGAATATTGTGAGGCACTTGGCCAACTGCCCAATTATGTTGGGGACTTTCATTCTCTACGCGTATTCAAGATTTTGGTTTTGCAGAGCCTGACATGTCTTCCCCAATCATTGGGGCGCCTTACCTCCCTCCAGGAGCTCTACATAAACAACTGCGGGGCACTTGGCCAGCTGCCCGAATCACTGGGGGAACTCCTCTCTCTAAGGAAATTCGCGATATGGAGCTTGGAGGGCCTGACTTCGGTTCCTAAATCTATGTGCTGCCTCAGCTCCCTTGAACAGCTCATGATCGCCAACTGTTTGGGCATCAAATCCTTGCCAGAGTGGATTAAACGTCTCACCGCTCTGCAAACATTGGAATCATTTTCTGCCCTCATCTGAAGAGGCGTTGTGAGAGAAAGAAGGGGAAGGACTGGCATCTCATCTCCCACATCCCTCATGTGAAGATTTGGTGATAACACCTATAGACATGGTCTATACACAAAGGGACCTACATGTAAGATTATGTGAAGGAAGGCATATAAGCTTGAGAATGGCCGGAGTAAAGAGAAGATATTAAATCACGTGTTGTCCTGCTGGTCTTCAGCGGCGAACCTCTCACGTCCCGGTCTTCACCACCGGTGGCCAAGGGGAGTGACATGGGTAAGAGACTGTGTTTTGTCTGGTGTGTTCATTAAACTCTGAAGATTAATGTCCTTTTATCTTGTGCACATTTACTGACCAACCTAATTCCCCATCCATCTTAATTCGATCATTGCAGATATATGTTCAAGGTCTACATGCACTTCAAGTTTTGTGATACAGCTCGCTTTGGGTGCGTGCATATGTGCACAGTCTTACTTATGGTTGCCCAAATTTCAGTAGGATTGACTTGCACCAAGACTTTTGATGTACTATTCTGTATTTCGTGATAAACCATTTTTGTTGCTTCTCAAACCTGCATACCAGCAGTGTCAACTGATTGCAGCAAGCAAAATCACATTTCAAAAAGGGTAATTCTCCAGTTTCATCCTGCCTCTTTTTTGCTAACACGAAACAAAAGGGTCCAGGCACCACCTGACAAACATCAAACTCACAGCAGAGCCATGTGCCAGGTTAATTTGAACTCTTGTTTCAGGTACACTACCAGGCGTACTCGTGTTGACTGATTTGATCGTGGAGGTGTGCAGTAAGATAGTTCAAGCTCATTGCGCTTTTGTGAAGTACATGGCTTGGTCACATCACGATGTCCCGTGTCTTCAAGATAGAGTGTCAGGCCGTTCCGAACGATGCAAGGTACACGAACAGGGATAACTCCAAACTCCTAAACTGCTATGGAAATGCTTCCAAGTGTTGTGTTGAAAAATTTCTGCTGCTATCTAATATGCTTCAGTTGTGTACTATGGGTATTAGTTGTTAGCATTTCTGTTATTCTACAGATGAATTACCTGAAGTCTACATAGAGAAAAGCAACCTCTGAAACTAATTATTTTTTATGTTTAGGAAAAGATTGTTGTGCAGTTTGATTCTGCAGTATCATGAGTGGTTACAATTGTTTTTTTCTTTAGTATTTGTACTGCTGCTGTCAGAGATGTCAAAAAAAACCAAGAGGGATCAAAACAACTGACTGATCTTTAAGTATGGTTAATTAGAAATTATACTGCATTCTATTGCAGGCCCGAAGCCGTCATTATTAGGTTGTGATCAAGCAATGTGAAAAAGCATATGAAGAACTAGAGTCTATGTGATGTGTGAAATTTTGGTCCACAAGTCAACAGATTTATATGTCAGGTGAGCAATCTAGAAGCTGAGGCGCTGAGCATCGACCTCGGGCTCTGTTTTTGTGTTGTGCAATGAAGAAATGCATCAGTTCTGTTGACTAGTATTTTTCCGTCCTGCTTGTACTCAGACAACTCGCAGCATTTTCCTTGTACTCAGACATGGCTTGCTCAGATCATGCCACGAGGGTGTCTTTCAAGCTAGATCTTGAGTCCATTTCTATTAATGCAAGGTACAGATATTAATCCAAACTCATAACTTGATGCGCAAATGCTTTGTGGTGGTTTCAGTGAAAATTTATCCTGGTATTCATATGATTCAGTTGTGTGCTACTAGTTGTCAGAGTCTGTTATTTTCAAGATGAATTATCAGCTGAGTACCCAAAGTCAACATGGAGAAGAGCATGTTCTGAACCTACTTATTTTTTGTAACTAAATCTGAAGCTACTAAATTAGAGGCATTAATGTTAATCAGTTATCGTGTTTACGGAAAGTTCTCTGATTGATTCTGCAAGTACTATAAGAGATTACATGGCAATGTGGATTACAGGCCTCACCGTTCTGCAGACACTGAACATTTGTAGCTGCCTTGATCTGGAGAGGCGCTGCAGAGAAGGAGGAGAAAGGGCCGGCATCTTCGTCTCTTACATCCCTCATCTACGGACTGGGCAAATGGATGCCCATTATTGCTCAATCTGTGAGTTCTGACCATTGGTCCTTTTACCTTGTGCAGATTCACTGGCCAACCTAATTCCCCAACCATCTTATTAATTTGGTCATTGCAGAATGCAGATGTTCAAGGTCTACATGTGCTTCAAGTCTTGTGATACAGTTTGCTTTGGGCGTGTACTGTCTGCTGTGTGCATTGTGCATATGTGAACACTCTTATGAGTATCCAAACTCCACTAAAAACACACACACAAATCCAGTAGGAGGATTGATGTCACGTACCAGCAAGGATTCGGACAGGTAGATAGGGGAAATTGAAGGTCCGTCGCGGCCTCAGTCCGCCGCGCTCCGGTCCCGCACTCTTCATCACGCCATCGGCTCGGCCTGCCATCGCCACTGTCGGAGCTCGGATCGTCGCGCGACAGCCGACAGGAGTACTGGGCAAGAGATGGCACCAACGTGGAGCACTCGATGGAGCCGCGAGCGAACTAGTCGCACGCGTGCACGGGCGAGAGGAGCCCAGCTTCGCCGGTGATTTCCGGCGCATGAGCGGCGGCGACATCCTGTGCGTGCGCTGCGGCGGCGGCGGCGGTGGCGCTTGGGTGGAGGGGCAGAGAATCGTTGACGCTGGGTGAATCTCAACCGTCGATCAGCTTTCGACGGGTGGGATTACTCGAGCCGTTAACGGACCTGTTTGCGCGCTGGTAGCGTCTACAGAAGCCCATCCTTCCGAGTGTTTCTGGGCCAACTTTCTTCAATGTAATGCCGGCCTCCAAGCTTCCTTATTTTTATGGAAATTCATAATATATATGATATGCTTCAAAGTTGTTCTATCTCTGTTATTTTGCAGAATAAATGGGCTAAGTACACGAAATCAACATAGGAAAAAAAGAAAGAGCATGTTGTGAAGCTACTTA
This sequence comes from Hyparrhenia diplandra, assembly GCA_015847255.1. Taxonomy (NCBI): domain Eukaryota; kingdom Viridiplantae; phylum Streptophyta; class Magnoliopsida; order Poales; family Poaceae; genus Hyparrhenia; species Hyparrhenia diplandra. Next base: position 302,418 of record JADLZK010000770.1, read on the forward strand.
TTTTTTTTTCCAACTTAGTCTAAAGCTATTTAATAAAAAAAGATTTCTAATCAACTAACATGTTTGGAAAGATTATTCTGCGGATTGAATATGCAAGTACGATGAACTGTTGCAATTGCTTTGTTTTAGTAATTACACTTTTGTGGATGAGATGTGAAAGGAAGTATGAAAACAAAACTGAATAATTTGATTATTAAGAGCAACTCCAACCACACACCCCAAATCAAGCCCCTAATTATTCATTTGCGAGGCAGCCTGGAAATCTTTGAGGGCTAAACTTGATGGCCAACTCCAGCCATGCCCGGAAATCAAACCCCTAAAAAAATCTCGTCGCCTGAAATCAGCCGCACCACGTGACGTCCTGCCCGCCGCCGCCGCCCGCCCGCCGCCTGCTCCGGCACCCCGCCCGCGAGCTGAGCCTCCTTCGACGCGAGAGCCCCGCTTGCCAACGAGGAGGCCATGGCGCGGCTCACCACCGAGCAGCTATCGGAGCCCGGTTCTTCCTCCCTCGAAGTCCGGCGCGCCCTTCCTCGATGACCCCGTGCCGCCGGAGGACACGTCGAGTGGGACCGTGCCTGGGCGACGGTGTCCAGGCGAGCGCGGCGTCGTGTGCTCGGCCACTACGGCCGTGGTGGCGCGCCGGACCAGGGCTGCGGGCGGCGGCCGGCTGCAGCAGCTGCGCAAGAAGCTGGCTATGGTGACGCCGTCGGCAGCGTCAGGTAGCAAGGGTGGCGGCGGACGGAGGAGCAGCGTGCCGAGAGCTCCTTCGCGGTGTAGGTGGGCGAGGAGATGCGTCGATTCGTGATCCCCACGAGTACCTGGGGATCTCCAGCCGGCTGGAGACCACGCAGCGGCCATCGGCGGGAGCGCGACGGACGGGTGCGGCGAGTTCAAGCCCGCGGGCGAGGAAGGGTCGCTGGACGCGCTCCTGTGCTCGGCGTGCGGGTGCCACCGCGCAACTTCCACCGCGCGCTCGCCGAAGTCCGTCGCCTTGACGAGCCGCCGCCATGGTCACGGAAGGGTGTGCCTGCCTGCTGCCGTAGCGGCGGGCGCATCCAGGCTAGGAAGGCCAAGACGCGCGGACGCGCCAGTGGCCGTGGCCACCGCGTCGCTGCAAGGCAAGCGCCGTCGGCCATGTTCACGAGTTGCTCCCCGCGAAGCTCCGCGCGGCAGCCGCTGCGGTGGACGGACAAGGAGAAGGACGAGGCGGCCATCGTCGAGGTGCTCGTCACGCTCAGCTGCATCTGCTGGTACGAGGAGCGCCGGCGAGGCCATCGTCGAGGTGCAGGTCACGCTCAGCTGCGAGCACGTCGCAGGCCTCGGCGACCTTGGCTCGGATTCGCCGGCGACGGTCGTGATCTGTGCGCGGCGACGGGGTGGAGATATGCCGGCCAACACGCCGACGGGGTGGAGAAAACGCCGGCGGCGGCGGCGGGCGGCGCGTGTTGGTTAATTGCCCAAGTCAAAGTGGGCCAAACCAGCCCATGTAGAACATTTAATAATCTATATATATGCTAATGACCGGCCAGGGGGCTAATTAACCTAATACAAGAACACCCACGCGCCGCCGGTGCTTGGCTGTGCACACGCACACGCCCGTGGCTGTGCACACGCACACGCCCGCCGCCGTTGTTGAGTACATTGCTGCTGTTGTTCCTCCGCGGCATCGAGTGCTAGCACACTTCGTTGCGCCGTTCTTCTCTCCGTACGTGTGGACGTTCGTAGAGGTGCTGCTCCGTTGCGCACTACGTCGTACGGTACGACTACTTCCTCGACGTCGACTACATCGACTACGCGCCGTCAAATCTTCCGCTGCGCCGCTCGTCGGGAAGGTATAATCTATGATCATCTACATGCAAGTGATCCTGTTTATATTACGCGGTATTTTTGTGCTAGCGTGTAGCGATCCGCGTAATCCAACAGCGCGTGCGCGCGGGGACGGGATTCCCCCTGTGGCTGGCGACGGGAAGTGGTGGGACCCACGGGAATAGGGGGAACCAGGTCTAGGGGGTTAAAGCTAAAATTTGAGGTTTGGTAAAATTTGAGGTCTCAATTAGGGGCTCCATTGGAGTTGATTTTTTCTACAAATCCCCTAGAATTTAGGGTAGGGGCTCAATTAGGGGGTGGGTTGGAGTTGCTCTAGGTATGGTTTGATTTTAAATAAGAAGTGCAATCTTTGAGTCCTTCATTAGGCTATCGTAAAACGGTGGTGAAGAAGCATATGAACGACTGGAGGCTATGTGCGAGCGCAAAGGGGCAGCCGAAGCATTGAAGCTAGCAAGTATTTCAACGAACGCTTTATGTGTGCATATATCAGTCGAATCTATCTATAACCCCTATATAGAAGGAGGCCACTAGAGGAGTTCTCTGCACATGTAGAGGTGACACATCAGCAACCTTCAGTTATACCTTTCTCCACTAATTCCTCCACTCAAGATGGAATTGGAAAACTACGTACCCACCGTTTGTCTTCCCCACATGCACAGTGCTGGCTCATTCTCCTTCACGTCTTACCGTTTCTTTTCCCTGTGCCTGCTTGCCATTTCTTCTTCCAAGCCATCTCGTGGGAACCAGAAGAGACACCGACGAGTACTCCTTGCACAATTACTGCATCCGTTCAGAACTTAAAGAGACTGATTCAAGAGAAATCGCCACCAAGCAAACGAGCGGTCGCTGACTCTAATATTTATGCCATCCCTGTCCCTGGCGGCCAAGCCTCCCTAGACAACGCCAGCCATCAATAGTGTTACCCAACACAGCGCGCTTGCGGAGGCTTAGTCCCAAACCGACAACGGCGTCATGCAGCATGCTGGATCGAGGACTGCCTCAGCCTCTAGGTGCACTTCTCCAAGCACCGCGTCCGAGAGGCTCTTGAAGTTCTTTGAGCTCAGCATTTTCTGCCATCACCATGTCTTCTTCCCCGCCGGTGTGGAGGCAGACACACGGAGTGGCGCAGCTCTGCGGCGAGAACCATGGCCTGCAGTCCTGCAGATGGCCAACGCAGTGGAGCATCTTGCTATTCGCACGTATAACATCATTTTTAATTTTGCAGGGATGGATTGACGTCCAACTCACGTTATGTATATACATGAGAATATGTTCTAACACACAAGTTTCTTCTGTTCCCAATTCATTGTATTGTATTCTGAATGGCCATCCTTTCCTTCTGTATTTCTCCTGCTTTTGCAATAGAGAAGTAGTACTTGGAGGCGAGATCCTTACAACACCTATGGAATTTATATGTTTTGTAATATTTTGTTTTCTATATGCTTTCCTAAGATACTCCTATATATATATGTTCCTGCATCTTTTTTATATGTCCACGTTCCAAAGGGTTCTTATTAGCTATATATAAATTCTTCCAGATTCATATAAATTTCTTTTTGTAGCCACTCTATTTCTGCGGCAACGCGCAGGGTATACACCTAGTTAAATAGGTACGTAACATCAATTCTTCAAACATTCTGCTATCCAAACTTCAACATTAGGAACATACTTGCAAATATCAACTCACTAACACATTAATCTCCAAAATCAACATATCAAATAACACCATATATGCCTCGTATGCCAATCTCAACCATACACTATGAATTTGTACAAAATAAGACCAATAGCAAGCAAGACAGGGAACAACTCAACAAGTATGTCAAGATAAAAAAAAATGCTAATAGCTTTAAAATTTTCTGGTTTAAAAATAAATAACTTATCTATTTTAGAGACTAAATCATTATATTTGTTTGTCACAAACCAGATTGATCCGGGCGTGACACGTGGCCCGACGCGCCCTTGGGGGGCGGTGCGCCGGGCTTCTCGGCGGCGATGGTGGTTGTTGCCATTTGTTAAGTGCTAAAAGAATATCAAGGATTCTGCAAGCGCACAGAACACCTACCATTGTAGCTTTTCCCTAGGATGAGTATTCTAAAGTATCGTATCCACGGGGAAGCGTTGGCTAAAGAATTCTAATAAGTCACAATCATGTATCCACTAACTTAGCAAACCACTAGACTATAGTGAGGGGATAATTCAAAAAGGATAAATACATATCAAAGCATAAAATAATAATCTACCTAAAATGTCAAAGAATAACTAAACTAAACAAGAGGTCAAAGAGAGAGATTAAGGTTCCTGGGTACTTCTCTATTACTTAGGTTCTATGATAGCAATCATACCATAACACTTCGGGACATCGTAACACTAGCCACGTAAAGAGATGAGAAGGGGGCTAGGAAGCTCCGACTACGGTCCTACAAACACCAACCCGAACGTGGTGGAATACATCGGCCATCGTGGCTGTCACCACAGGGCTACCACAAACTATCCGTGGGGTTGGGTGCAATCTCAGGTAACCTATAGCCTAGACACCATGTCTACACTATAAATTACTACTCTAGCTACCTAGAATAACTAGAGTCCTCAATACGAGCGGAGATCCCATGCGATAATATAACAACTATACTTAACCATATATGAAATGTATAGAAGTAAATAGAGAAGATAAATATATAAATCACAAGTCATCCAAAGATAAGATATGAAACATACCAAACTCGTAGATATCTCCGTAACCAAAGTATAGTTCAACTCTCCTTTACTCTTGATTAGATCTAAGTTAGATCTAATCTACTTCTAATCACATGACTAATCTACTTCTAATTACATGGCTAATCCTCTTCTAATCTTCTTCTAATTCACTAATCCCTTAGAGAGAGGTTATCCTTACATTGGGACACCTCTACAACTAAGAGAATAATGAATAGAATGAGATAGAATGAATTAGGGTTTAACCCTGGGGGTAGGGGGTCTTATATAGGCCTTGGCGATGAACGTGAACCCTTGGATCAAACCGACCTTGGCAACGGTGTAGATGCAACCTCAATGTCGGTGGTAAACCGCCATAGAAAGGAGAGGATGACAGGTGGGACCCACCGGGCGGCGGCCGGTCTAAATGGGCTGGCGGCCGCCGGGGGTCAGTCTCCCCTCGGCCTCCGGTTCCTTCCGGTGTTCTCTCGGTACTTTCTAGAATGTTTTAGTCCACTTTTCGGGTTGAGTTGCTTCACGGTCAAGTCTTGTCATCATATGGGATGTTTATTCGAAACTTTCTCCATTATTCTCTGCATTTATCTATTAAGTCCTTGAAAAAATATAAATCACCAAAGCTTGTGGAATTATGTTAGTTAAACCCCTAAACTTATGTTGTTATTCATTTTAAGTCCTTTTCATGTTTAGTTGACTAGTAATTTTATGCTATAACAGGTGTCAACAAGCTCCCCCAAGCTTACCCTTTGCTAGTCCCTAGCAAAGCCAAACTTAGTAATGGATCGGGAGTTCCGCAACGCTTTCACACCTCAAAAGTACACATGCTTTCAAACAAAATTTCTCTCGGATAAAGATAAACTTTTTAAAACTTTAACTACCCATATTACCTCTTACCTTGTGGGGCTTATGTCTCTTTTTTTTTTAATCTTGGGTAATTGAAAGATAGAACAGTCAAGTCGAACACTATATCTCAAACTCTTTTGATCAAGCTGTCATACGGAGTTTTTGCTGATTTTTAAATAAAACTCAAAGTTCCTTTTGTATGACCCTCTCAAGTCTCTCATTTGTGATATTTGTGGATCCTCACTTAGGCAATAATGTTGTGTTGCCTTTCACTCATGATATGTAGTATTTTTGGCTAAGGCGGTGGCACATTATGCCTTCTTCTCTCTCACCCTATATCTAAGGTTTATATATCCGAGTTCATAGGTGGGAGAAGATTAAATCTACTTACTAAGCATATATTGTAAATTCAAGCAATGGATCCAAAATTACAAGTCACACCGATCAAGTGGTGCATGTGTATGGTGGATAAGACATAAATGGTATGGAAATGTAGTAGTGAAGTGAATAGAATAGATGAGGAAAATCTTACTTTTGCTCCTTGAGGAAACACTACTACAAAAACGGAACTTCCGTGGCGGGTATTTTTGCTTTTCCATGGCGGGCATTGTGTCCGCCACGGACCTAGGGTCACGGTTAATCGTTTGATTAACCGTGGCGGCACCATGCCCGCCATGCATAATCGATTAACCATGGCGGGCGCGTAACAAAGACCGCCACGGTTAATATCTTAACCATGGCGAGCATTGTTACGTGCCCGCCATGGTTAATCTAATAACCATGGCGGTCTTTGTTAAAAGCCCGCCACGGTTAATTAATTCAGGATTAATAAAAAAATAATTCAAAAATATTATAAAATTATAAATTATGATTTAAGCCACATATTAAATAATAAAATAAGAGAATATTCACATAAATCTTAAACATGCATCACAATTTAACATTCAACTAACATGGACATTCAATTAAAACACTTAGAGTTTAAAAGTGACCACACACATCACAATTTACAAAACTCGATCGAACGATCGATTGATCAATCACGTTTAGCTAGCTAGGTTAAAAATCAATGTCCTCCCACAAATAGTCCTTCATGTCTAGCGCGTTTCTCCGGTCCCTAAGTTCCCATAAGTCGGGATTTGTAGCGAGGTCGCCGGTAGGGTCGAAGAAACGGCCGGTAGGTAGCACAACGTCCTCAACGACGCCCCTACGGATGGCGCCAACCGGTTTCTTGAACTTTAGGTCGTCCATTTTTTTGGTCCAAAAATCTGGTGTGGTTTTCTTCGTCGGCTCGCGCCACGTAGTACGGTACATGTCGCTGCGGGATATGAACGCATGTATATAAAAACCCACACGAGGTTCTTTGCCGAAAGGTCGCTTACCGCGACCGCACGCATGATATATGTACGAGAAAATGGTTAGAATATTATGAGACCATTCAATATGGACGAGCAAACGAGAGTAATCTTTGCATATACCTCGTAGTCTCGCCTGATCTTCATTTCGTCCTTATGTTTTCCTTGCGTATGCTCATCCTCCGATCGTATGACTCGGGGTCTTTCAAGTAATCCTTGTATGCCCCGTACGAAATCTCACGGTGTCATGACTTACGTAAGTTTGTGGTATGAAACAAGTATACAAGTGTCGTGACTTACATTTGCCGGGGCACATTCAAAATGTTTGTAGAGGCCTTTTGGCGTATCATCCAACGAAAGTCGCCCTAAGGGCACATCCATCCCGAGGGAAGATTAGCCAAGTAATCCAATTGGCCAATGTGTCTTTGTTGTTTGTATACCGGCAAGGCTACACCATTTTATTTGATTAGAGATAGATTCCAAGTGTTCAAAAATAAAAAGTATTTCTTTTGACTTACTTGATATGTTGGGCGCAATGAGACAACCGGCGTCCGTTTTGATCTTCTTCATGCACTTACAGATGTAGTCTGCCATCTCTCTAACTCTTGCATTGCATAAATTTTCAAAGTGTTCATATTGTTCGGCCTTGCTCAGGTTTTTCACTTCTTCGTTCCTCTTGGTCTCCATCTAGATATGAGAAAAATCCTCCACGTCTATATACGCTAGACATAGAAACACAACTGGTTGACCCATCGCTTTGGCTACCAATGCTTGCTGCCTGCAAGCACATGTGGTTACGTCATTATATATAGAATCGGAGAGCTAGAATTAGTGGGTACGAGCGCGTAATTATCGGTAAACAAACTCACGCAGCATAGAGGGTGACAATGGATTGGTCGAGCTCCCGGCGCCGTAGCAACCGCCACATTTCATCGAAGCCTATTGGCGGTGAAATATCGAAGTCCAAGTTAAAGAGCTCTTTAGGAACCCCGAAATGGAACTCCCTCACCCCCGATCAAGCGCATGCTTATATAATAGGTGGAACTGCGAGTGTCCCACTCCTCTTCCTTGATTAGGCGGCCCTTGGGCACCATGAACTTGCCAAGCTCAAAGGTGTGCGGGCGTCCGGGCGACCCATTGTCCCCCGCCGATGGGGTATATAATTCCTATACTGAGTAAGGAGATGTACGTTAGCATCTTCTAGCTACGTATGCATACGTAATATGTCCGGCCATGTTTGGTTGAGATTGTCACGCATATACGTACCCTCTCGCTGCCGGTCTTCACGGCCCCCGGGTTCGGCTTTTAGCCAATCGGAGGTCCTTTTCCTTCTCCGCCGGCTCCTTCCCGGCCTCATCATCTAAGTATTTGTTGGTCGGGGCAAGAATTTCCTTATCTTCTTTTGATAGCTTCTTCTTCCTCGGCGCTTGGGGGGAACATTCGACCTCATCTTCCTTCGACCGCTCGAGGCAGTGTTGAGAATCCTATGCATGTGGAATTGAACTAAATTAGCCACCAATTAATGCCTAGTACAAGTTAATTAGCCATACTTTTTTTCCTATACCTGTCACATTTTCGGAAACCTCCTCGACCACTGGGCGCTTGAACGGCGTGGGAGGATGGTGAGCAACCTTCTTAGGAGAAGGTGTCCTCTTGCCTGAGCCGTGAGGTGGTGTCTTGTCACCGTCATCTTCGTCCGGTGGGTTCGGACGAGGACTTCCACCACCTCGGCCACCATCTTCTCCTTAGGTGGGTTCGGACAAGGACTTAGGCACCTCGCCACCATCGTCGTCGTTATCATCGTCGTCATCACCACCGTCACCGGGGAGAAGGAGGAGGGCCTGCGGCCGCTACCGTCGGAGGTGGTGTTGTCGGTTTCCATAGGACTATGTCTTCCTTGTTCCATAGGTACTGCCTCTCCTCCCGAAGGTCCTTGAGTACTGTTTCTCCTTGTTCACCTGGGATATCGAGCTCCTCATCACCCAGGCCTGGTTCTACGGAGGTTAGATAAACGAAGGCATACTCTGGTGGGACCGGCTCGTTATTGTACAACGAAGCACTCTCTGGTACAGACACCACGGCAGTGCCCACCTCCTTCTTCTTCCCCTTCCTGCCAACGGGTATATAGAGTTTGCCCACCGCAGGTTCGACGAGATCGTCGATTGGGTTCTTCCCGCGACATCACTCGTACTCACACCTTGGCTTCCTTGGATGTTGGAAAGACCTCTTGTCTTTAATGCCTCTTCTATACTCTTGTCGACTATGTCCTTTATGGCTTGCTCATAGCCTTGCATCTTGAGATTTTCCTTGTACCCTCCGCCTCGTGTGGTAGTCGGCGCGTCGGATTGCCAAGAATCCACGGTCTTCCAGCTATACCACGAGCCCCGCCCCAAACTTCGACCCACGGTGCTCGGGTCTTCCGATTGCCTCGGTCAGCTCGTCGTGCTCCCTCCTAGGTTGGAACCCCGCGCGCCTTGGCCTCTTTGACAAGCATCACCTTCTTCTCCACCTCGTCGACCTTTGGGTCATTGTATTTGGACGCGTCTTTGTCGGTCTTCGGCTTCTTGGGCTGACGGGCATACAAGAAGTCGCGTGTCCTCTCAGGGAGGTCTAGCAACGGATTCTGTATCCCTTTCTCAGCGTCCTCCCTTTCTTTCCGCCGCTATTTTCCCTTATGACCAAAATAACCTACACAGCCGAGGTTGTGCCTGAGTTCGTTCTTCTTTGCGAGTTCTTTACCCAATTTCGACTTGGCGTCATAGTCTTCGTTAGTCGTGAGCTGACGAACTCATCCCGAACTTGCCCATTTAAGAAGTTGTAGGCTTGAAGCGGTGACTTGCCCTTACGCACATAGTGTGTGTACTGATTGTTGCGGGGGTGTGAAGCGCTTTGCTTGCAACGGTTAGCACATACTTCTTGCATTTCTTTTTGTCATATCCTGCCTCTGGCCCTGGATAATGGAACAGGGGTCGCACGTCTTTCCACACCTTCTTCTTGGTGCCTTCGGGACAGTCCTCCCGCCTAGGTAGGTGATGGGCACGTTTTCCTTGGCTACAACGGAGATCCGGTTGCTATAGATGGCCCCGATAGATTTCGGCTCCACGGGATCTCCATTCGGGCCTATCCTCAATATATTACGCACCACCTCGGCTTTTTGGTGCCTCCGTGCTAGCCTCTTTTCAAGCCCCGACTTCTTGGACTTCTTGGAGGTGGTGGTGGTGAAGTCTTTGGGTGTGGGACAGATTGTTGCCCCTCGACCGAGCTCCCTCTTCATGGAACTCAGGGCGAGAGGCACCAATGGTAATTGTCACGACAACAACTAAAATTAGTCGTGCTCGACATGAGGCACACGACGTTGTTGTGTTAGTCGTATACTTACGTTTTTTGGTTTTAGGGCTGTCCCACTCGAGAACCCTATGTGTCGGGCTCCTCCGGGCCGCCGGTCCGGATCTTTTTCTTCCTCCCTAAGACGTTTCTTTTGTGGCCTTGGTGTCAATCGTTTCGCTCTCGTATCCATTTGTCGAGGAAGAATCGGACGTGGAGGCCACATCCTCCTCGCTCGGCCACCTATTGCACGATCTGCCTTTGGCTTGGTTGGATGCCATTGGATTCTCTGGGGAACACACAGTAGCATTTTATTATAGTAATTTATAGTGAAAGAGTAAAGTACAACGGTAGTATGTAGTAGAGCCATAACGTAGTCATCTCAAATTATATTTATTGTATTCCTTTCATGATTACATATATAGTTTTCCATTGTTACATAGAGTAGTTAAAAAAAATTACAAAAAAAAAAGATAAAATAGGTACATATTTTCCTTTTTACATAGTACATACAAAAAATACAAAAAAATAAACAAAAAATGTGTAACAATACAAAAAAATGTGTAAAAATAAAAAAATGTGTAAAAATGTGTATTTGGCTCGAAGTACCCAACTATCCTTATCACATCGCGTCTAAAGCTGGTTGCTTGTATATGTTATACAAGCCGTCCTCGTTAGCCGCTCACAAGTTTGGGGACATTTCATCATTGCCGCTGCCTCGGCATTAATAGATTCACATCATCGCATATATGCCCTTTGCCTCGGCATTAAGATTCAAATCATTACAAATGCCACAAGTAGATAGTTAAAGATAGTAAATGCCCGCACGTAAAAACGAAAAAACGCCATGGAAGTTCAACACGGTAGTAGAGAAAATAGAGTCTAAGGTTGGGACTTAAAAGGAGTTAGAAAGAGAGAGCCACCATATACATGTGACATCCGGCCGTGGAATCGGCTAAATCCTCCGCCCCGTTCACTTTCACCCAGGAAATTTGCTAAATTTTCACGGCGCCGCCGTGAAATGTCACCACAAATCCCAAATATAGATAAAGTATGGCGGTGGCATTCATGGCACGGTGGCATAATATATAGATCAATATATGCTCAGTTAATAAATAATCTAAAAATGTGAAGTTGCATCATGGGCAGTGGCGCATTCGACATATGCTCGTTAATAAATAATCTAAAAATGTTAAGTTGCATCATGGGCAGCATATGCTCGGTAACCATCATCATAGAGCATCACCGGCGGCAAAAAAATGGCGAACCGGGCATGAAAACATGGCATCACAGGCATCACAGGCACATCACGGGAAGCAAAAATGGCATCACGGGCATCACGGGGAGCACGGACAGGGAGGAGCAGCGCTAGGGCAGCGCCCGGCACAGCGAGGACGAGGGGAGGAGCACCACCGGAAACCGACGAACACGAGAACCTCGTCGGAGAGGAGCCGGCCGGGCAGCGTCGGAGAGGAGCCGGGGAGGGACGAGGCGCCTGGCGGACCTCGTCGGAGAGGAGCGGCGGCGCTTGTCGGAGAGGGAGGAGGAGGAGCGCGCTGCTCGTCGGACGGGGGAGGAGCACAGGGGCGGGGCGGCGGACCTCATCGGAGGAGGAGCTGGGAGGGACGAGGCGGGCGGCGGAGCTCGTCTGGGAGAGGGCGGCTAGGGTTTCCCCAGCCCGGCGGCGGCGGATCGGGAGCACGGGGGGGGAGGGAGGACGGGGAGGGAGGACGGGGATGGAGGACGGAAGGCAAGGGCAAGGCGCGGCGCTCGGAGGAGGGAGGGCGTCGGAGGCGAGCGGCGGCGGCGAGCACGTCGGAGAGGGCGGCTAGGGTTTCCCCAGCCCGGCGGCGGCGGATCCGGGAGGACGGGGAGGGAGGACGGGGAGGGAGGACGGGATGGAGGACGGGGTGAGGGCGAGGCACTGGGGCGGAGAGGGGAGGCGGCGGCGGCGCCGTGAAAATCTGCGCAGCCCCTTCCGGGGTGAAAGTGAACCCGGGCGAAGGACTTAGCCGATTCCGTCGCGGCCCCTATATATAAGCGTCCATTTTTCCGTGGCGGGCATTTTACAATGCCCGCGGTTATCGATAACCGTGGCGGGCATTGTAAAATGCCCGCCACGAAAAATAAATTCACAAAAATGAATTTGTAAATTCCATAACAATTTAAATGTTCATTCAAAAATTCTAAAAAATTTTGTGTGGCCTCCCTATGAGTATGTGTACCCATGAAAAATGTGAAACTTGAATTTTGGATAGTTCTTGCATGATTTAAAAATACAGTCTTTAATTGACAATTGGGGGACGTTTCGAGCAAGTGCGGCGATCTCCAATACATTTTTAGTTCCATTACATAAATGTCGTGACATACATATTTGGTTCCATTACATATTTGGTTCTATTACAAAAGGATCGACTTTTTTTTTTTGGGGCTGCCACTGTCTTCTTTCGACCATCCGTGCGGCACCGGGGCTTTGTCTTGGTCTTGATGACATTCCCCCACACGCGTGTCTCGACTTCCTTGATCTTGCTTGGATGATCGGTAAAGAGCATAAACTCTGCGTAGTTGTTGTACTCTTCAGGATTCTGAACTCCATCGGCTCCCCACGATCCTTTGCTTCCCTCCCACGACCGCATGTAGTTGCTTTTTACCCCTGCGATTGGGGCACGGGTAGTAGGCTACCCGGGCCACGCGACTGCAGTACCCACTCATCATCTCCGGTACTTTCGAGCTGAGCGGTGGTTAACCCTACCTCGTCCACGTCAACCGCAGTTGACTTGACCCACTGGCACCAGAAAATGGGTATCTGTAGCTCTCTGTCATAATCAAGTTCCCAAATATCTTGGATTTTCCCATAGTATGTCTTGAGTTCCTTGGTGGCCATGTCTAGGCCCTCATACCGGACGCCGCAGTTCTGTGACGCGCTCTTGTTGTCCTTTTCTTTTCGTGTGGAACCTGTATCCGTTGATGTCGTAACCTTGCCATGTGATGATTTGGTTTGGATGGGCCGTATGCAAGCATCGATTCTTCGTCTCGCGTTTAGGGGTATCCCACGTTCTACGATCCACGTTGTGAAATTCAAGCGGTGTTGTCTCGTACCCACCCCTCCGTGCGCCGCCCACGCTTTTTGCGCGAATTTCCTCCGGATGCTTCTCAACCCGTCTTCCATTGATACTAAGCGGTTGAGCGCTGTCATGGGCTTGTTCGATTGTTTCTTGCTCTATATCGGTCCGTACTTTCCTCCCAGCGCAGCCCATCCTCGCGGTCCCCCGCCTTCGTGCGGGTGGTCGGGTAGGCCGATTGCATTTCCATCCCGGATGTATCTAGTGCGGCCAGTTAAGCCTCTGTGTTGTGTATGCCTCGATCATAGAGCCCCTACGGGTATGCACGGTTAAGGACGGATGTTAAGAGAGGACATGAACCGCTTCGTTCGTCCACATCTCGTGCGGGTAGAGAGGCCCCAGTTCTTCTATCTCGATCGACCATGTGTATCATGAGGTGTAGCATAATATCGAAGAAAGACGGTGGTAAGCACATCTCGGCTGGCATATAGTCTCCGCGATGAACTCTTTTCGGTGCGGGGAGGTCGTTTTCAGCGATGACCTTCTCTCGTGATGCGATTAAAAAAAGTAGCACGCGTGTAACGACCATCTTCACAAACTACGGGCGATGCACCTAATCATAATTGGAAGGAACACTGTCGGCATGACATGGCGGTCATGGGCCTTGAAGTTTGACGGTGAGGTCTTTCATCGATACAATGCTCTTCGGGTTGGAACGTAAAACCGGTCGGTACTTTGACATCCCCGAGCCATTTGCAAAAATCCCTCTTTTCATCCCGTGTCGATTGTAGCTCGCGGGCCGGAAGGTCGACTTTTCCGCTATTCCCCGAGGGTGTCAAGTGAAGTTCGGGCCCGATGCCCATGTCGGCAAGATCCGACGTGACTTGACACCGATCCTTCGTCTTAGTCTTGATGTCTAGGAAAATCCCGACCAAGCTCTCGAAGACATTCTTACGTAGATGCATGTTATCGATGGCATGAGGTGTATGGAGCATCCTCGATTATGGCGGTGCTTGAAGAAAATCGACCGCTTCTTGAATGGGACTTTGGGCGGTGACGGATTGGGTTACATACGCTTCTTCTTCTTCTACTACTTCCACTTTGCCTTTTTGTTCCGCTTCGCTTCTTCTTTGCCTTTGGCTCACCAACTTTCTTCTTCTTTCCAAACTCGTTCTTTATGTTCTTCACCATTTCAAACACCTTTGGCCCGTACTTTACCCTTTCCGGCTCCTCCGTTTCACCGGTGGCTCGCCGTCAAAGTACTCATCCATCTCCGTTTCCGGTACTGTGTTCTTTGCGGAGGAATTGACGATGTTTCATGTACACCGTCTTTTGGGATCCGCTAAGGTAAGTGGAGCAGGTATTCTCAATGCAAAACCGTGCAAATTTGTCTTCCCCTTAATCTGCCCCGACAATGAAAAAGAGAGCGAGGGTAATCGCGATGGTGACCATTATCATGGCCTTTAGAGTGAACTTCTTCTTCTCCGACGCATCCATAATCTTGACCCCTTTCCACAGTTCGCCAATTCCTCCATTCTTGGCTCAATGAGGACATCTATATCAATGCCCGGCTGCTTTGGTCCGGAAATGAGCATGGCTAGAAGAAGATATTTTGCGCCGGACACTCGTAGGGAGGCAGGTTGTATATGGTCGTGGTGACCAGGCCAGGTCTTTGGCGAGCTACTAAGGTCTCCGAGCGGATTCATCCCGTCGGTACTCAAAGCGAACCTTATGTTCTGGGCTCGCCCCTAAACTCGGGAACATGTCATCGATGCGTTTCCACGTTTTGGCATCCGAGGGGTGTCGCAGACTTGCCATCGCCCTTCGTGCGTTCGCTGATGCATGCCGGGACATCGGCTTGGCATCCTCTCGGGTTCCCAAAAATTGCACGCAGCGATCGAGCACCGGTAGGTACCACACCGATAGTGCGGGGATCTTCCTCACGGGTGTAACCCTCTTCTTCCTCGTCCTCGGGAGGTGGCATCTGCTTCTTCTTGCCCGTCTTTTGCTTCTTGGGCCCTCTCGATGGTCCCTCCTCATCGGTGGCACGACGGCCAAAGCATTCCTCTTGTAACGACTCGCGCCCGCATCGAGGGGCGGTTGTGCAAGTCCGCATAGTCACCCGGTATAGAATACAGTGGTTAGGGCACGCATGAAACTTCCTAAGCTTCATCGCCACCGGACGAATCATCTTCTTCGCCCGATAGGTATTGGCGGGCACCTTATTCCCCTCGGGTAAAAACAAAGTGTCACCGAGAATGTACCGTAACAGTCATTGAAGCTCGTGTCGACCACCCGTGGCGAGCCTTCATCATCAACTTCGTTAGGTTAAAACGTAGCACCGTGCAATCCTTCCGACATTTGCCGCCGTCTTTGTAGAGAGGGTCAATAGCCGCCGCTTCATCCGTCTAAAATTCTCGAGCCACCTTGGATTGCCAAACAACACGTCATCTTCATCTTTGAGGTTAACAATTTCCTCGAAAAAGAGCGGCATCCTCGGGCGACATGTCATCAACTCCGATTGTTCACCATCAACTCCACCCGCATTGTCTTACGGTATATCTTCCAAAGACTCATCTCGGTGATGTAATCACGATTATCAACTTCTTCTCATCCTTCATTCACCACCGTTGTTTCAGTCATCGTTGCAGTCGACTGGGGTCCTCCAGATGAACCGGCCGTGACACTCGGTTCTTTTTCACCATGATACGTCCACACGGTGTACCTCGGCTCCCCTCGATGAAACCATACCGCACCAAGTGCTCCACGACATCGTCATCCTTGAATAAGAACATATGCTTGCTTTGGTAGCACGGGCACACCATAAGTTCCGAACCCCGACCGATTCGATGCTTCGCAAGAACGGGCATAAACTTCTTTCGCACATGATCAACGAATTCCAAACTCATCCTCGGCATGTACATCCAATCCCTATTCGGGCGCCATGGTCGTCGGCCTACTCAAATTAATTAAAACCAAAACAAAGAGTACGATCGATGATTAGAGATCGAAGTATCGATGAAAAAGACCACGTACACTTCAAATGAGAGGGGAGAGAGAGGAGAGAGGAGAAAGAGGGGGGAGGAGAAAGAGGGAGAGAGAGAGGAGGTGAGGGGAGAGGAGCTAGCTTGAGAGGGAGAGAGAGGGGAGGAGAAAGAGGGAGGGGGAGAGAGAGAGAGGGAGGGAGAGAGGGAGAGAGAGAAGGAGAGAGAGAGGGGGGAGAGAGGGGGGAGAGATCTAAACTAGATCTCTCAAAAAGAGAGGGAGAGAGAGAGGGAGAGAGGGGAGGAAGAGAGAGGAGGGGGAGAGATAAGGGGAGGGGAGAGGGGGGAGAGAGAGAGCACAAACCAAACATGCATCCATCAAAAAAGGAGAGAGAGGGAGAGAGGGAGAGAAAAGAGGGGAGAGAGAGGAGAAATACCCCCAACGGTGCCAAACTTCAATCAAACCAAAGGGCAAAACCTTCCCCCCTAGAAATGGTGTTTTCTAGAGTTTTGAAGCTCAAAACTCTAGAAAATGGCGAAATCCCGTGGGGAAGAAGAAGGTTGGGGGCTGTATTTATAGCCCACCTTTTTCGTGGCGGGCATTGTAAAAAACCGCCACGGTTAATCACTATTAACCGTGGCGGGCATGTTATAATGCCCGCCACGGTTAATCGATAACCCGTGGCGGGCATTGCCTCGCCGGGGGCTGCCACGCCAACTATTTTTGCGTGGCGGTTTTAAAATGCCCGCCACGGAAAATGCAAATTAAACGCCCAGCGCAAGTTTGATTCTGTAGTAGTGAAATCTTCTCTCTTTTGTAAAATTTGTAGAGAACCTGGGTTGTATCTTTTTCTTTCTTTATTTATTTTTCTTTTATTTAGAGAGGTGGGTTCTACTCACCCTCGGACTTGTGTCCATTATTTCCTCTCTTTAAAGATGTGGGTTCTACTCACCCTCGGACACTTGTCCATTTTTCATCTTTATTTTTAGAGATGTGGGCTCTACTCGCCCTCGAACACTTGTTCATTTTTCATCTCTTTTAGGAAGGTAGGCTCTACTCGTCCGTAGGACTTTTTGTCCATTTTTCATCTCCCTTTTTTTTTAATCTACAACCCAGATCTATTTTTCAATAAATTTTTGAGAGGTAAAATATAATGGAGCTTTTGTAAGACATTGGCTAGCAATGAATGAGTGAATGGGTATAGGAAATATATTTGGTTGTTCTCTCTCAAGATAGGAGTAGAACATTTTTAGTGGATATTTGGTGGATGCGTACTTCCAGGATAGAAGTAGCATAAATGCAAGTGGGATAGAGTGGAGTGGAATAGAGTGATGGAGTGTACATGATCAGCATGACAAGTTTCTAAGGGTCGACAAAGATTGAACAAACTCAATGCAAAGCAAGCGACCTATATATATATCAAAAGGTTTTCCTAATCTAGGGAGCATGTATATATGGTCGTGGTAGGAGGTTCAACACTCTTGTCACACAGGAACTTATCATGTGCACTTTTAATTTTCAAAAGATAAGTCTCGAAATCTAGTATCACTAGGAGTAAGATAAATAGCAGCTCGAGACTCTCATATATCATATCCGTCAATCACCTAGACTTTAGAGCAAGCATTTGCTACCCACAGTTTTCGAGGATCGAGCAAATCTCAAGTCAAATTAATTGCATTAAAAGCTCAAGGGAAATTAAGCTTGAAAGGTAGGTACTTGAAAAGAATTACGACGGAGCAACTATTCATCATCTCCAAGGCTAGAGATTATCTTGAGTTTATTTTATTCTCACACTCTAATTAAGACTCTTTAATAAAGACTAGACAGGACTCTTTTTTTATTTGGTTTCCTTAGTTATGCATCTTTTTATTTCTTTCTAAATAAGCAAACAAATCTAGCTAATATTAAATAAGATAGAGATACTTATCACGGATACATGGGGGTTGCCCTCCCCAATTTGGATGTTGACATAGTCTTTAATGTTCTTGATGGTTGGAAGTAGAGATAGATAGTGATGGTAGCCGATTGATCTTCTTTACTTATTTGGACACCATGTGTGATATCTCTATTCCTTGAGATCCTGCTGAACTCAAATAGACAACAAAGCTAATGGAACTAGTTAGCGTTAGTGGTTTTAGCCACTTAACTTCTTGTTACCAAAGATTATGATTATTCCTTTTAAGGCAAGTAGTTAAGAAATGAAAATATTTTTGGATTTTCTATGCAAATAAAGATGATGATGCATGCCTATTTATTTTGTTTTTTATGCCACCACAGTAAGTATCCCCCTGTAGGTTGTTACACACCACAAGATTACTCACATGGGGCTTAGAGTTTTTCATGTCTATACAACAAACAAATATTTATTTTCTTTTTCTAATGCAAGGCTTGTGCTATAATGTAAATATGCTAAAGGAAAATAATTATGCAATGCAAGGAAATAAATATGGATAACTACCGATCTTACCTTTTCGGCGAGGATTGAGTGTTTTAAGTCCTCCGAGCGAGACTTCTTATCTTGTCGTTTCCTTGAGTGTATTATCGATCTTGACAATTCGTGCTCTCCTTGAGATGGTGAAGGATGACGTCACCCATGTTCTTAGCTGGTCTTATGAGTTAGAGTGAAGTGTAAGCAGCGTCTTGTTTAGTGTGCATGCTTGCAAAACATTCACTTGTTGAATTTTGGAGAGACCGATAGGCTTCTCCTCCTTTTTGCTCAAAGTGTATCCTGCTTGCAAAGTCATGGTAGAGATCAAGTGCATGGGCTCTATTGGTGGGGAAAACACCAACAGAACAAAAACTTCATTCATTCTTCTCTAACCATTGGCACAACAAACAAAATAGAGTTGATTTATTATATGCTTTTCTTAAACCTATCTTGGGTGACAAGATCAGAAGATTGAGCATGATTTGTTTGTAATTAAAACATCCAACGAGATCAAATCAAGCTCGTTGACTCTTGGAAGGGTTTTCTTATCTAAACATGATGTATCAAAGGCATGATATTGATTCTTCCAAAGCAAGGTAAGCAATATTCGACTTACAAGATGAGGACTAAGAGATCAAGAGAGTGGTGATAGGAATAACTAAAGAAACAAAACATGGTGAGCTAATGAAGTTGGATCATGCAAGGTTGTTACTCTAACATATTTATTTTTTATTTATGAACAAATCATATTTTAGGAAAAGCTTAAGTAATGACAACTTACCTCAAGGTGTTACCTTATTATTAAAGTGTGATAACGTAGCACCTTGTGGTGGTCCTTTTCTTCTGTTCAAAACTTTTCCTTCTTTGGCCTCTTGTGTATCTTGCTCCTCACTTGTCTCTTTTATTATATCGTCTTTCCTTTCTTGTTCTTCAAATTGTGCTAGGACCTTTTAGCTCCTTTGATGATTTTATTCCTGCAATATTAGTTGACAACATATACCCAGAAGGAATATACAAGCGATTGTAAACAGGGCTAGAATTGTCATGGAGCTTAAGGTTGCTTTTATGCGAGAAAAAGTTTTGATTGGATATTTTATATGCTCACCATTACTTTCTCTCTAGTTGGAAATTTTATGATATCTTAAGTTTGATTTTTGATGCATGACATTTATTAACCAATCAAACTTTAGAGATAAAGTAATTGTGAGTAAAGAGATTGCAAACCAAAGCATGTCGAGTGATGGGAGCTTGAGTAGAAGAAGAGTAATGTCGGAGGATCTTTAGCGAGTCGACCTTCCTTCCCCATGCTTGAGCCTTCTGTCACTCGACACTTTAAGTGTGAATTTGAACCATCCTAGTTGTGTGTTGCAATCACCATGTCCTTAGACATTGTTTATCCCTTGTTCCTGCAAGTTTAGTGACCAAGAATACCGAAGGGAACTTGTCCTAGGAACATGTTTCTTTTACCATGAGCCTTTATATGCTCAGATTTTATTTTATTATTATTTTTTTTTATTTTATAGAACATAAGAGGCGGGGAGTTGTATATAAATATGTGAGTTATATTCACTTACCTGTCTTTGATGTTCTTATGTCCTGTTGCTTTGTCCATCCACTTCTTTCGAAAGTGATAGCTTTTCTAGATCGTGTTGTATGACACTCTTCTTCATGGACATATAGCAGACTCTTTTTTGCAAAATATTAGTGGACACATACCCGAAGGAATACAACATGGTTGAATCAGGGGGTTGTTGTCCAAAGTTCATAAGATCTCATCTATGCTAACGGAAAGATGGTTATTTGATTATTCTTAGCCGCATTTTTTATTTATTCATGTCTTATATACACATTTTTTTGATCGCACTCTAGCATGTGGATCAAGGCAAAGGTAACTTGTAGCAAAAGTCGAGTGAATGATATTTGATACTTACAATTCTTCCATCAATGATGAATGAGCCGTGTCTTTTACACAAGGTTGGAGTTCATCGTATGCCCTTGCTTCATCTCGGATGACGAGTTCATCTCTTGACTTACCCGAATTAGATTTGAAAGTCCCTGCATGGGTTAGTCTAACAAAATATCGAATGTCTACACAAGCAATTCTTGGTTCAATAACTAAACTAGACTCCATGTCTAATTCAATTAACGAAGACTATTTAACCTAAGCACCACGCTTAATTTAAAAGCCTATGGAAGTATGAATTCAGTACTCCCAAATCAAAGATTACTATAATAGATAAAGGTAGCATCAACGCACTATAGAGATTTATCCAATTAGAGATGAAAGAGCATGGTCGTGGTGAGGATTTTTTTTAGATGCAAATGGTATGGATGGATGCAAAGGACTAAACATGCAATGGATCTACTATGAGAAAATATAAACTAAGCGGAGTGAATGCATGAATTGATCAAGTAAACATATAATGCAAGAAATTAAATGATAACTACTCAATCAATTTATAGTTCATGAGCAAGACTTTCTCACCTTTTAATCATACTTACCATGATGTGCAGCTTTGAGGTACGTCACTTGAGATGTGTGCATTAAATTCTTGTGACGACGACTTCTTCTCCAATCTAGATATGGTTAGAATAATATATATTTAAATACATACCTTTGAGATGGCGGGGTTCCAATGTTGATGAATCTTGTATGATCGGGCACCCCGGGTTCTTCAATCTTTTCTTTTCTTGTGGAATCTTGTCGGAAGATCGCAATGACATCTTTTGTCCCATGTCTATTCCACAACTCAACGAGAACAAGGGTAATCCTACTAAAAGCTGGCCATATACTAAATTATTAGACATCATGATCATCATTAGAATCTTTAGGCCAATTGCTTCCCCCGTAACGGCGTCAAAAGCTTGTTGGCATTTGTTAAGTGCTAAAAGAATATGAAGGATTCGCAAGCGCCTGAGAACACCTACCATTGTAGCTTTTCCCTAGGATGAGTATTCTAGAGTATCGTATCCACGGGAAGCATTGGCTAAAAGAATTCTAATAAGTCACAATCATGTATCCACTAACTTAGCAAACCACTAGACTATAGTGAGAGGGATAATTGAAAAAGGATAAATACATATCAAAGCATAAAATAATAATCTACCTAAAATGTCAAAGAATAACTAAGCTAAACAAGAGGTCAAAGAGAGAGATTAAGGTTCCTGGGTACTTCTCTATTACTTAGGTTCTATGATAGCAATCATACCATAACACTTCGGGACATCAGAACACTAGCCACAGAAAGAGATGAGAAGGGGGCTAGGAAGCTCCGACTACGGTCCTACAAACACCAACCCGAACGTGGTGGAATACATCGGCCATCGGGCCGTCATCACACAGGGCTACCACAAACTATCCGTGGGGTTGGGTGCAATCTCGGGTAACCTATAGCCTAAACACCATGTCTACACTATAAATTACTACTCTAGCTACCTAGAATAACTAGAGTCCTCAATACGGCGAGAGATCCCATGCGATAATATAACAACTATACTTAGGTATAGAAGTAAATAGAGAAGATAAATATATAAATCATAATTAATCCAAAGATAAGATATGAAACATACCAAACTCTGTAGACATCTCCAGAACCAAAGTATAGTTCAACTCTCCTTTACTCTTGATTAGATCTAAGTTAGATCTAATCTACTTCTAATCACATGACTAATCTACTTCTAATTACATGGCTAATCCTCTTCTAATCTTCTTCTAATTCACTAATCCCTTAGAGAGAGGTTATCCTTACATTGGGGCACCTCTACAACTAAGAGAATAATGAATAGAATGAGATAGAATGAATTAGGGTTTAACCCTGGGGGTAGGGGGTCTTATATAGGCCTTGGCGATGAGCGTGAACCCTTGGATCAAACCGACCTTGGCAACGGTGTAGATGCAACCTCAATGTCGGTGGTAAACCACCATAGAAAGGAGAGGATGAGGTGGGACCCACTGGCGGCGCCCGAGGGCTTGATCTTCCCTCGACCTCACCGGTTCCTCGGGGTGTTCTCTCGGTACTTTCTAGAATGTTTTAGTCCACTTTTCGGGTTGAGTTGCTTCACGGTCAAGTGTTGTCATCATATGGGATGTTTATTCGAACTTTCTCCATTATTCTCTGCATTTATCTATTAAGTCCCTCGAAAAATATAAATCACCAAAGCTTGTGGAATTATGTTAGTTAAACCCCTAAACTTATGTTGTTATTCATTTTAAGTCCTTTTTCATGTTTAGTTGACTAGTAATTTTATGCTATAACAGGTGTCAACAAGTGGTGGCGGCGGACGGCGGCAGCTAGTGGGAGGAGGGGGCACGCGGGGGAAGAGGAGGGGAGTTGGGATAAATTTTCTTTATTTGCTTGTTGCCCCGAAAGATTCTGAGACCCTTTACTTTTATAACACGACTAGTGAGACTTGTATCGCAATCAATCTCTCCGAAAGGTTTCCTTATAGATTGGAATATCTTTAACAAGCATATCCTATTTATTTTTTCCTAATAAGGGTCTTTTCTTATAGATGGAATATCCCCTTGCACACCAAAAAGCCTAAGATAATCCTAGTGAATTTCCTTCTTTATTTCTGAATTAATTGTCGAAGAATCCGCGGAAGGGAGGTGGAGGCGGCGACGGCTTGTAGCGCGCCTGCCCAGCGGATTGGTGCGCTGGCGGCCCTCGGGCCTCATGGGCCTGTCATACGGGCCCTATCTCCTGGGTCATGACATTGTTGTTTTTAACATAGAAAACCACCTTTGAAACTAAAGAGAACCAAAATTGTTGGGTTTCAAGTATTGGAGAACATACAAATAAGTCTACGAGGCACTAGCCATTTGTTAATGGAGGAAGACACACTGGGGCGACCACTTCAGTTAATCGGTGTAGCAAGGCTCGCGGCCAAAGCGCCCGCCCACATTATTGGTTAATAGAGGCGGGTGGTTTAGGCGTCCACCTCTGTTAAGGCCACCGTCTTCATTAATCCATTGACCAAGGGGCACCATTAGGCGACCACCTCCGTTAATTGAGCCTGTTAATAACATGCATTTCCATTTCAGCAGTCAGTACATAAACCACAAGTGGACTTTCTCTTTATTATCCCCTTGTTTCTTGACCAAGCCTAACCAAATACTATACACTTGCAAATGGAATATATGAATTTGTTCTTAACACGCCTTTTCATCTCAGCAGTTGACAGACAACAAATACGAATATGCTATCTAATCTAAAACCATCTCACCTCAGAAGTTAGTACCTAAACTGTAAGTGGACCTTTTTCTTTATTTTCCCCTTGTTTGCTTGACCAAAATACTCGCAAAGCATTTGCCATTTGTAATGAAGTCACCCTATTATACAGATTGCGCTTGGGACTAAGGACCAGTAAATGCAGGCATAATATACATAGTTAAATACAGTGAACAGAGGCCTAAAAAATCCTGCATTATTAGCCGTGACTTCACCCGTGACTTTCTCAAATGAAATAAAATGGCATGCATGACAAGACACACCACTACCCATAATCCCTAATTGCATTTGTTTGTATTTGTTTCATCACTGATAGTAGGTGTTGACATTGATTCAAACAAGTGGCGGGTAAATAATGGAAGCGTGGCATATCAGCTTAATGACGCAAGAGAAAGGTACTCAGAACGGGCCAGACTAGTATTTGCATGAACTTCATAGCAGAACAAGTACTCTTTCAACATATTTTCTTAAACAAGGGGTCATGGTCACCTTGGTCATGAGGCCCTTGCTTTTGGTGATTTCACAAAGGAAGCGCCAAAAACTAGCAGGAGGTCCAGAGGCTCAAGTAATAATTAAGCTAAGCTGCGCCTTCCTTGTGCATATCCAGCTCCGGTTTGCTTGCACGCACGCCTTGCTCAGGAGGGAAGGAGAGGCAATTGGGACGTCGTCAGTGTAAAAGCAGCAGCATATCTCTTCTAAGAAATCCATGTATGTATTTACACTCCAAGAATATGCACCTCCAGTTTGCACATTCTACACTTTCTGCTTTACACAAGTAGTTTTCTACTCTTCACAGGTATTGAAGGCCAAGGCACTCTCAAGTCTCAACTCGACCATCGTGAACTGTAGTCTGTATCAACCGCACAAGGACGCTGTTGGTTCTGGTATACTAGCTCATCATACCTTGTGTTAACTTATTCGCCTTACTTTTTTGTACTCGATCTTGCGCACTGACTTCCACCGATCTGCTTTGTACTTGCTTTAATCAGTAATACACAGACTAATTTTGGAACATTCGCTGGGTTCCTCCTGGCCCTTTCTTTTGTCCTACCAATCGAGTGATCGTCAGTCGCGATAATCGAATTGATCTGTCTCCTCTTTCGGCTCCTTCTGATGGCAGGGACAACAAGACAAGAAGGTTGTAAACGCTCTCAATCTCTTTTTAAATTCTCTATCTGACAATTTAAACTGGGGCTAGTTTATGTTCCTTTACCTAAGCCTTGGTAGAAGAATAATACTCCATCTGTTCTCAGGGTCTTTTGTTTTCTACACACGCTGGGTTCTCTCCCCCCTTTCAGCTCCTTGAGAAGTAGAGATGGCAGGGGCAGAAGGTTGTAAGGACTGACTGCAAAGTAAGAAACACTTCAGCAGCATTCATAAAGAGACTGAGGGCTATCTACACTTGTTTGCACAGGTAAGATATCGAAAACAGATAATTCATAATTGCACAAGAAAATACTAGAACTCTAGGACTCCTATTCTTTACAAAATTAATGCCTATTTTCAAAATTCAATTTGTAGGAAATCTTGGCAAAAGAAGGTGCTTACAGGAACACGCTCGGTATGGAAGCTGCTGCAGTGTCTGCAACGTTGAAGCTTGTGGGCAACAAGTTAGCTCCACTGGTTATCAAAGAGTACAGCTCTATAGTGGGTGTCGAAAAGGACCTCCGGGAACTCCAAGATCTAGCAGAGGAGATCAATAGCTGTCTAGAAGGAGACAGAGCTCTATATACAGGGGATGCTCCATCGCTTAGAAAGTTGAAAGAAGCTGTTTCTGAGGTTGAGGATGCTGTGGATGAGTTCCAACTGAAGGCCGAAAAATATGAAGCTGATTGTGATGGTGGTTTTGTGTCCAAATACCTGCACACAAAACCAAAGTCGTTTGCATTGCAATGCCAGGCTGCCAAAAAGATCAAGAAAATTAAGAAGATGTTTGATGTCCTTGTGAAGCAAAGAAGTATTTTGAATTCAGTGCTTGGCAATGACCCTGTTAGACACAAAAACAATACAGTTGTTAGTAAGCAAACACTGCCCTTTGTGGATGAGGCTGCAGTAATCGGAAGAGACCAAGAGATGAAAAATATTGTATCTGCGCTGCTACAGGATGATGACCAACAGAGACTCAAGATAGTTTCAATAGTTGGACTTGGTGGCTCTGGGAAAACTACTCTGGCCCAGCTGGTTTTCAGTGAAGTCAAAAATAAAAATCATAATCATTTTCCAGTTAAACTATGGGTTCACGTGTCAGAGGAGAAATTTCAACTTGAAAAAAATTCTCAAGAAGCTATTTGATGCTATTTCAAATGAGAGATCCGATGGCCTTTCCTTGAGTTATATGGCCAATAAAATCTCACACGAGTTGACCAACAAAAGGTTCCTACTTGTATTGGATGATGTTTGGACGCTTAAGACCATATTGAATGGGCAGAGTTCATGGTACATCTAAAGAATAGCACACCAGGAAGCAGGATTCTACTCACTACTCGTGATAGAAATGTTGCCGAAGCACTGGAATCTACAACACTAATTGACTTGCCATTATTATCTGAGAATTACAGCTGGAAAGTATTTCAGCAAAGCTACGGAAATGCTGTTGAACATGACTTTGAAGAAGTAGGCAAAGAGATTGTAAACAAGTGTGGTGGGGTGCCACTAGCAATTAAAGTTCTTGCTGGGGTCCTTCGTGTCAAGCCAAGATTAGAACAATGGTATACAATAAAAGAGAGCAATTTATTAAATGTTGATGGTAAAGAACGTCAAGTATCAGCCTGTTTGCAATTGAGCTATTTTAACATGCCATCACATCTAAAGCAGTGTTTCACAATATGTTCAATATTTCCTAAAGGTCACTTGATTGATAAAGACCAATTGATTGATCAATGGATTGCTCATGATATGGTCGCAGAAGATGGTGCAAACTACTTGGAATATGTTGGCGATGACTACTTTAGTCATCTTGTGCAAATGTATTTCATACAAGATGTGAAGGAAGCATGGGATGGAAGGGTAAAGTGTAAGATACATGATTTGGTGCATGATCTTGCCCGCTCCATTATGGGTGTTGAGATTTCACTTGCTGTGCCAGCGAAGACAACAAATTACACAAAGGTTTGCAGGTATTTTTCTATAATGGAACAGACACGATATCATCCACCCAAAAATACATTTCAAAAGGCACGTGCTTTGTATATTGCTGTAAAGAATGATTTCATATTTGGCAAGGCATGGAAGAATGCAAAACACTTGCGTACTATCACTGTGGAATATGTGCACCTGCACACATCAGCACTTACAGCCATACTACGGACAAAAAATTTAAGGTACCTTGAGATTTCAGGATTGAAATGTGAAACACTGCCTGATGTTATTTCAGATATTTGGAGTCTGCAAGCTCTTCACCTAATGTCAAGTTGTCTTATCAAGTTACCTGAATCCATTGGTAAGCTACGTAAGTTGAGAGTGGTCAACTTGTCACGCAGTTGGAAGCTAACAGGTTTGCCAGATTCTATTGGTGACTGTTTCATGATTTCAAGCATAGACCTCGCTGGCTGTCAGAATGTTTCCACTTTACCAACCTCTATCAGCAGAAATAAAAGGCTAAGGGTATTGAGGCTACGTCGTACCAGAATTGAGAGGCTGCCATCAAGTATCACAACACTGGAAAATCTGGAGTGTTTGGACCTTGATTGGTGTTCTGCGTTGGTAGAGTTGCCTGAAAGCATAGGGAACTTGAAGAAGCTTGTTGTTCTGAACCTGAAAGGATGTGGAAAGTTACAAGCCATTCCAAAAGGGATTGCCCAACTTACTCAGCTTGAAATTCTTGGACTGTTTGTTATGGGACATGATGATGAAAAATGATGCACAAATTTCAGAGCTTGAAAATATCAATAAGATTAGTGGGGAACTAACTATCCATGGTATTGCACATGGTATGCACCCAGACATTGCACACAAGGAGTGCTTGAAGCAAAAGACAAACTTACAGAGGCTGACACTAATTTGTGCAAGTGATGTGGGGATGAACTCTGAAAACCAGCTGGAAGGGTTGGAACCACCGCCTGGAATCAAAAACTTAAAAATTTTACAGTATTCAGGTCAGGAATCGACGCAGTGGATGTTTCATTTCCGACTGTTGAGCGAGTTGGAACTATCAGATTTCCCAAAGTTGGAGCGTTTGGAGGGGCTAACAGAGCTGCCGTGTTTGAAGAAGCTTGTGCTAAACAAAATGACTGCTCTTAGAAGCATAAGCGGAGGTCCATTCCCTTCATTACTGGAGTTATCTATGATTGAAATCCCAAGTTTGGGCGTGGTTTGGATAGTAACAGAGGGGAACTTGGCTGACATGGAAGGTGGACAAATGCAGATTGGTAATCATTTGTCAGTTCTAACTATATTTTACTGTCCAAAACTGATGGTGATGCCATACTTTCCTTTGTCTCTGAAGGACCTGCATTTGGTTGAGAGCAACTTGCAGCTGCTGGGACTGCCATGGATAGGCCAAGGTTCCTCCTTGCCTTCAACTTCAAGTACTGCAAGCCTACCTTCATGTAGTTTTAGCTGTCTAAAGAACCTGAAACTGGAAGGCATGACACCACTAGCAGGAGCAGCATCGCACGGAACTGGATGTCGATGGGAGCTGCTGCAACACTTGACCGAACTGGAGTCCTTTGAAATTAATTGGTGCAATGGCCTAACCGAGGCTGCCGGAGAGCATCGCGGAGCCTCGCATCCCTCCGAACCCTGAATATTGTATCATGTAAAGATCTGTCTATGCTTCCCAAGTGGTTAGGGGAGCTCCAGTATCTGGAAACGTTGACAATTTCGGCGTGCCACAGTTTGAGATCTGACCGATCAATGCAGCCACTCAAGGCCCTCAAGGCACTGGATATTCATGAGAGTGGGTGGATGGGGGACCTCTTCTCTCGATCTCTACAGACTATGGTG
This sequence comes from Hyparrhenia diplandra, assembly GCA_015847255.1. Taxonomy (NCBI): domain Eukaryota; kingdom Viridiplantae; phylum Streptophyta; class Magnoliopsida; order Poales; family Poaceae; genus Hyparrhenia; species Hyparrhenia diplandra. Next base: position 331,129 of record JADLZK010000770.1, read on the forward strand.
ATTTATGGTTGCCACAGCATAAGTAGCTTCCCCCAATCAGTCAGGCAGCTTACCTCACTCACGGAACTCAGAATATCAAGGTGTCATAACTTTCATCAGCTGCCAGAATGTCTCGGGGAGCTATGCTCTCTACAAAAGCTATACATTGTGGAGTTACCCAGGCTGAGCAGCCTTCCACAATCATTGGGGTACCTTGCCTCCCTCCAGGAGCTCCAGATACAATTCTGCGATGCACTTGGCCAATTTCCTGAATGTGTTGGGCAACTTCGTTCTCTACATGTATTCACTATTTCGTGGTTGCCCAGCCTGACGTACCTTCCCCAATCATTGGGGCACCTCACCTCCCTCCAAGTGCTCGAAATAATAGACTGCAAGGCACTTGGCCATCTACCAGAGTCGCTGGGGGAACTCGTCTCTCTAAGGAAATTCAAGATATCGGGCTTGCCCGGCCTTTGTTCTGTTCCTATATATATGTGCTGCCTCACGTCCCTTGAACAGCTTACGATTGAGAAATGCGTGGGCATCAGATCATTGCCAGAGTGGATTAAAGGCCTCACAGCTCTTCAGACACTGGAGATCTCTTATTGTGCTGAACTGCAAACGTGCTGCGAGAGGATCAAGGGGAAGGACTGGCACCTCATCGCCCACATCCCTCATCTGAGGATTGGGTATGAGTAAGACTCCAGGCGCTTCATCAAACTCCAAAGATCATCTGGTGAGTTCGTTTAACTCGAAGATTAGTGCCCTTTTACCATGTGCGCATTCACTGGCGAGCTAATTCCTCATCCATCTTAATTCGATCATTGCAGATATCTGTTCAAGGAAAACATGCGCTTCAGTTTTTATGATACAGATTGCTTTGGGCTTGTGCATATGTGCACTCTTACTTATGATTACCCAAATTCCAGTAGGATTGACTTGCGCCGAGAGTTTTTAGGTATCGTTCTGTATTTCTAAACACCGTTGTTGTTATTTCTCAAACCCGCATAACGACAGCGTCCTTTAATTCTACCTCCTTTTTTTTTGTAACACAAAAGATTCCAAACACCACCTGACAAATACTAAGCGCACAGCAGATGAATATGGGAGGTTAATTTGAACTCTGATTTCAGGTACAGCAGGCGCATTTGTATTGATTTATTTGATTGTGGAGGTGTGCAGTATGATAGTTCAAGCTCATTGTGCTTTTCTAAAGTACATGGCTGGTTGCATCATGTTGTGCGGTGTCTTCAAGTCAGAGTGTCAGGCAGTTTCTAATGATGCAATAAGGTACATGAACAGCGATAACTCCGAAGTACTAAAGTCTATGGAAATGCTTCGAAGTGTTTTTTTTTTTCTTTTTGAAAAAGTTCAGCGGCTATTAAATGCTTCAGTTGTGTATTACTACTAGTTGTTAGGGTCTCTGTGACTTCGCAGCTGAATTTTGGCTTAGTACCCGATGTCTGCATTGAGAAAAACAACCTCATAACCTAATTAATTTTTTTATGTGTAGGAAAAGATGTGTTGTGCAGTTTGATTCTGCAGGTACGACGAGTGGTTACGAATGTTTTTTCTGCTTTAGTAATTGCACTGCTGCTATCGGAGATGTCAAAAAAAGACCAAGAGGGATGAAAATAGCTGATAATCTGATCTTTAAGTATGGTTGATTTTAAATTATATTACATACTATTGCAGGCCCAAAGCTGTCATTATTAGGCTGTTACCAAGCAATGGGTGAAGAAGCATATGAAGAACTTGAGTCTTATGTGATGTGGGGAATTCTGGTCGACAAGTCAACAGATTTAAATGTCAGGTGAGCAACCTTGGGCTCTGTTTTTGTGTTGTGCAATGAAGAAATGCATCAGTTTGTCTGACTTTATCCGTCCTGCTCGTATACTCAAACAAGTTGCTGCATCTTCCTTGCTACTCCTAACCCAGGTAGGAAAGGAAGGGGGATGGAGTTGGGCTGCGACTGCGAGGATTCCAGCCCATTCGCTGATGATGAGAGAAAAGAGGCAGTGGTCTTGTTGATACTACTTCGGTCTGGTCCAATATATCAGGCGATCAAGATGCATGGCCATGGGGGCAGTAACAATGAAAACCTGCTACTGGAATGGACAAACCCACCCTCCCTTGTTCCATTGAATCAACAAAATTCATGTATATACAGCAGAAAACGTTTCTCTGCTCTGCTCAGTTGTTCCAGACGAAGAAAATGCTTTTCAAACAGAACCTTGATGACATTGTGCAGATCTTGCAATGCAAAGTGGAATCCTTCCCACAAGTCTACTTGGGCCTCCCTCTATCTAACACCAAGCTAAACCTTTCTGCATTCTCACCATTGATTGCTAAGGTTGACAGATGGCTGTCCACATGGCAGGCTTCACTGCTGAACCACCAGGCAAGGCTCACACTGATTAACTCTGTCATCGATGGAGTTCTTAACTACACTATGCAAGCTCTTGCCTTCCCACCAGGCATCATAGCGGTGGTGGACAGTCGAAGAAGGGCATTCCTTTGGGCAGGAACAGACAAGACATCGGGCACTAAGTGTCTGGTCAAATGGGAAACCGCACTACTATCCAAAAAAGAAGGAGGCCTGGGCATCCGGGACCTGGCAGTTCACAATGCCTGCTTGTTGCTAAAGCTGACTCATCGACTACAACTTCCCCATGACTCAGCGTGGGCAGCATGGGCGCTTCAACACACTGACATTGTAACCATGACTGGACCTACGGAAGGTAACCACTGGCAATCTCTAGCAGCACTCCTCCCAGCGTATAGGGCGATCACTTCAGTCAACATTGGAGATGGCACATCAACCTCTTTCTGGTGGGATCGCTGGACGCACACACCACTCGCACAACAGTTCCCATGCCTGCTCAGCCACTGCATTGACACAAACCCCTCTGTCGCTCAAGTTGTCATGCATGGAATTGAAGGGATACTTGTGCCCAGACTGTCACCACAAGCACAACAAGAACTTCAGCAGATCAACAACATCATCCATAGCACCAACCTCACTCAGGCCAGTGATACTCGCTCCTCACCTTTCTTCAAGCATCAGTGCCTCAAGACTGCTGCTATATATAAAGCAACCACCTCATGTGGTGTTCCAAGCAGAATTTATCCGTTTGTCTGGAAGAGTAAGGCTCCGATGAGGGTCAGATTCTTTGGATGGCTCCTACTTCAAGATCGGGTGCAGACCAGAGCTAACCTATTCCACAAAAACGTCCTGCAATCTGAAACCTGTGAACTATGCAACAGCCAGCCGGAAACCTCAATGCACCTTTTCTTCCACTGCCCGGTCGCTCATGCATTCTGGACGCACATTGGTCTACAATCATGGCCATTGGACATCAAAGAATTATGGGAGCTGTTGCAGGGGGTTCTGGTGGCCGTCCATGAGGAGAGACACGAGGGTGTCTAGCGCACGCTGCACTGTCTCCGCCGTGATTTCCACTTCCCTAACATGAGGCGTGCGGTGCAGGATATGGTCCGGGCGTGTGCTGTGTGTCAGCGCAACATGTCCGAGCATCTCCACCCGGTCGGCCTGCTGCTCCGCTGCCCGTGCCGCAAAAGGAGTCACGGACCGACATCGCCCTAGACTTCATCGAGGCGCTACCGCGCGTCCGGGGCAAGTCTGTCATCCCGACCGTGGTCGACTGTTTCAGCAAGTATTGCCACTTCATCCCCCTCGCACACCCATACTCGGCGGAGAGTGGCGCGAGCGTTCTTCGCTGACATCGTCCGGCTGCACGGCATCCGCAGTCCATCGTCTCCGACCGCGACACGGTGTTCACCTCCAACTTCTGGCGCGAGCTGATGCGCTTTTGTGGCACCAAGCTCCAGATGACGACGGCCTTCCACCCCAATCGGATGGGCAGTCCGAGTCGGCTAATCGGGTCATCATTATGTACTTACGGTGCTTGACAGGTGACCGGCCACGCGACTAGCTACGCTGGCTACCTTGGGCGGAGTACGTCTTCAACACCGCCTTTGAGTCATCACTGCGGGAGACACTGTTCTGCGTCGTGTACGGTCGCGACCCCCCGTACATCCGGTCCTATGAGCAGGGCGAGGCGAGGGTCGCCGCCGTGGCCGGGACCATGGAGGAGCGCGTGGAGTTCTCGGAGGACATCCGCCACCCGGCGGCCCAGCGGTGCGTGAAGCGACACTACGATCGGGCTCATCGCTCGGTCACCTATCAGGTGGGCGACTGGGTTCTTCTCCGCCTCCGGCAGCGCGCGGCTGCGTCTTTTCCCCAGGCTTCGTCCAGCAAGCTCAAGCCCAGGTTCTACGGCCCCTACCGCGTCGCCGAGATCATCAACGGCGTTGATGTTCGCCTTGCCCTACCTCCGCAAAGCCCGGCTACACGGCGTCTTCCACATCGGGCTCCTGAAGAAGTTCCATGGTGACCCTCCGCATGCGCCTCCACCTCTCGCCTCTAGTACGCCATGGGGCGGTCGTGCCTGAACCGGAACCCGCTGTCAAGGCGCGCCTGGCCCGCGGCATGCGCCAGGTTCTCATCCAGTGGAAGGGCACCTCTCCGGCATCGGCTACCTGGGAGGACGTCGAGACATTCCGTGCCACGTTCCCTGAGTTCTAGCTCGAGGACGAGCTGCCTCTCGAGGAGGGGAGAGATGTCATGTGGGGGCGCCCCTACACGAGATGGCGTCGAGCGCGCGACGTGCTCATGAAGGAGTCGGCCGTAGTGCTAAGATAGAAAGATAAGATTTGATTTGTTACTTTCTAAATTAAGTCCTTAAGTTTAGGAGTGGTTGTTTTGGCCAGAGGCTATATATGCCTTGTACCGCACACTGTTATGGTTAAGCAAGATTAATCCCGTCTAATCTCCTCTCTCTCTCTCAAGCCGCCGGCCAGGGGGTATAACCCGACCGACGAGGAACGGCGAGGGGGCATAACCTCGCCAGTTACCACGGACCGTGACTACGAGCCAGAGTTGAGTTCGGCGTCCCTTGGGCACGAACGCCCTTGACACTTGGTCGGATCTTGTATGGTGTCCTCAAGTCACGCGTCGTTTCCAATGATGCAAGGTCATAAACAGGGGAAAAATCCAAACTCCTAAAGTGCTGTCGAAATGCTTTGCAATTTTTTGTTGGATTTTTTTTTTTTTAACTGCTACTAATGTTTGTGTATTACTAGTAGTAGTCTCTGTTATTTTCTAGAAAGTTAAGCACCCAAAATCAACATAGAGAAGAGCTTACTGTGAAGCTACTTTTTTTTTTCAATGTAACCTGGAGCTAGTTAATGAAAACGAATTTTAATCAGTTATCATTTTCAGGAAAAAAGATTTGTTTTCCATTTAGTAAATCACATCAAGAATATTTGTTAATGTCATTGTTGTGTTTTTGACTTCTCTTTGAAAGGTTTAACATTGATAATGCTGAAGTTGTTACATATAAGAAACAAGGCCGAAGTTGGAGCATAGGTATATGATGAACTGTTGTACAGTGTTTTTAAAATTGACAGCTAAAGCAATTTATGACAACATAACAGGAAAGTTTTAATACTCATTTAACTGAGGATCAAACGTGAAACCAGAGAACTGTCATATGCAAAATGAGCCTGCATCTTTACGAGTAGGTAGGTAACTGCTGTGTCAAACAGTCATTAATATAGTGTTCTTTCCTCAAAACAAATTCTCGATAATAATAAGGCTCACCCCATGAGAGCACAAAATACTAGGGGGGTTTTTTTTTTTGGGCCGGGGGGGGGGGGGGGTGGGGGGTGGGGGGTGGGTATTCACCTTTGTTCTGTCAACATGCACCAGCTTCGAAGCCAAATATACTGTCTTGGATAGCACGAACAATCCTAAATGATCTCATTGCTCTGTTCCTCAAAATTCGAACCCCTTTACATTGCCATCGTCTGACTGAAATGTCAAACACATTCTCCACTTATAGCACCACAGCATACATTTCAAAGTTCATCTCTACTGTTGGTAAGCCTGTCAGTTCACCAGTTGTAACAAAGCATATATTGTCCTTAACACTCCCCATGCACATCCTTTGGCTAGCATTGTAGTTCTCACTTCTCACTACCTTGTCAAGTGCATGAAATACTGGAGATAAAATAAATGTATTAGTGGCAGAATCAACTATTGTCATTGTTGTACTATAGATATATGAGGATCAACTTCAAGCCGTATCCAATTGGATGTCATGTAAAAGCTGCTGAATAGCATAGAATGGCAAATGTCCACAACTGATCAATCTAGTCAACATAATTTTCATCTCGAATATATGGTCCAAATGAAAGAAACCCTTTAATTCTCATGGTCAATAGGAAAGCAGGAAAGGTTCTACAGTTTGTCTGTATAGATTATTTGCACTGCAACAAAAAAATGAATTCATAAATGGTGTAGTTGTTTGGAAGGGTGAGCTTAGGTAATTTGGAAGGGGTGAGCTTGTCTTTGACGAAGTACCTGTCTGAGTATTCTCCCAATGCATATTGTATTCGTCAGGAAAAAAAATACCAGAGTTCTTGTGCATGGCACAGCAGACCTCAGTTGAGCACTTACATTCTGGTAAGTTGAGGACTTCAAGGGATTGAGTATCAGTCCAGACTTTCCAGTTTGCCAATAGCAATTAATGTCAGTGTTGGCACTGAACCGAAGAGAGAGGAACCCATGTCAATTGTCTCAAGGTTTAAGAACAGCTGGTGTCCCAAGGCTGATGATCACAAAAAAGGTAACTTCCCGCAGGCTGTTGTCCCTTATGAAAGTGGCACCTGGTATGTTTGCTGACTGGATCTTTATGGAACACAAGGATCGTAAGGCTCCATCAGCATTCAAACTAGCAGCAATAAGAAAAAAAAGGTTTATTAGATAACAAAAATCAGAAATTGGATATTTGGATTAGCAACAAAAACAAATGTGTCAAGTGAGTTGAACTGAATTCAGCAGGGGAATACATCAGTTCTACTTCTCAGGTGGGGCACAATATCTGAATGACACCAATGAGCACTTGACTCCTAAACAGACTTGGATAATTTCACTAGTTCCCAATCAGTGGTCCAGCAATGTGTACTTAATTTCGATAACATATATAACAGCCACATAATGACAGATTATCTGGCAGTTTAGCAGAGTTTAGAGACTAGTCACAACAGAACCTCCACTGAAACATCAACTGGCTTAAGGAATTGACACCTAGATCAAAGAACACTTACCACAGCTCCGGAATCGACTGGACGGTGGGGCAGCACACGTCTACAGAACCGGCCAGCTCTAGGGAAGTCGAACCGCCCTGGTGCCACCGCCGGTGTTTCGCCCCGCCCCCACCCAGTGGCCACACTTGGGCGCAGTGAAGGGTAGGAGATGGCCATGGCCTGCTATATCCTAGACGACGGACAGCGCTGTAGGCGGCGCCGCCGAGGAGTCCAGGTGGGGATGCCGGAGGGCGGTCGCCGCTTCGCCGGCGGCCTGATAATAATCGTCAATGACAGTTGGGGGCTGAGGTTGAGGTGTCGTTAATGGGCTGGAACCAGGGCACATTAATGGGCTGACAAGGCCCAGACGCTGGCAAGGAAGAATCTAATCTTTGGGCCCTTGTGCCCATGGTCAACACCCACGCTATTTTTTTTTTTAACATCCATGCTCTAGAAGACCTATATTTTGATAAATACCGGAATATTTCATCAGTTCATTTATTAAATAAAGAATTTAGGCCTTTGTTTATCGAGGAATTTAAAATCAAATTTTTGTACACATGAGGGAAGATATCTTGAAATCGGAGTCTGTTTGTCATCCAGGCCCACCTTGAATTGGAGCCCAGACACGAAGTTATCATGCATAGTCACACACTGACCTGAAACTCAAAGTGTCGTGATCATGTAGGTTTAGATATTTGGTTCTGATACAGAGGTAACAGCTTGTTCTAAACGTAAATTCAATTTTCAAACCCATGGTACACTGCTGGCTCAGTGCCATAGTCGTGCTGCAGTGAGCTTTGTTTTTGGCAGTGCCAACACGGGTACATGACGCCATTGGTGACTCGATGCAGAGGACATGAAGTACCATGGCACGGTCACCACTGACGTCCGACCCACCATTGCCAACAGCAACTTGCTGCGCTTGCTTGGCAACTTCACAAGGCAAGCAGTAGGAGAGGCCTGGTCATCTAGATCCAAGCTCAGTTGCGCCTTCCTTGTCACTACTACATAAGGCTTCTATAGGGGCGGCTGGTTTGCCTCTGTAGGGGCGGTTTTGCCAGCCGCCCCTAACCTTCCGTTCCTACAGTTCTTTTGCAGTAGGGGCGGTTGGTGATGCAACCGCCCGCCCCTACTGTATGAGCCGCCCCTACAGTGGTCCGTATGAAATCGCGATTTCAAAATTCGAAAAAATACCAAAAACATTTTTTTTGAACCGAGGGAGCACCCCACCGCCATGCGCAAATCGCGCATTTTTTCACGTTAAATCACGCGCTACGCGGCCGGCGGGATTCGAACCCGCGATCTCGTGCTTACGCGCGACCCCTCCCTACCACTGCGCTACACACTCACATATGTCCATATCCCATTTCGCGTCCCCACATATTATACAAATCCGAGTGTAAATTGACTATTTAAGGCCCTAAATAGATTCAAACTAAAAAGTCGTCAACTACAAAGTTTCATAACTTTTTGAGATCTACATTTCATATGTAGAAAGTTTTTTCATCCGAGGTTGTTTACGAAATTCGAATTTCAAATTTGAGACATTCGAACACGACTTGACTAATGATTTCAAAATAAAAAGTTGTCAACTACAAAGTTTCATAACTTTTCGAGATCTACATTTCATATGAAGGAAGTTTTTTCCGTCCGAGGTCGTTTTCGAAATTCGAATTTCAAATTTGAGACATTCGAACACGACTTTTGCATTACTAGATGATTTCAAAGTAAAAAGTTCTCAACTACAAAGTTTCATAACTTTTCGAGATCTACATTTCATATGAAGGAAGTTTTTTCCGTTCGAGGTCGTTACGAATTTTTAATTTTTAGTGTCTCTTTTGAAAATTCCGGGATCTCCTTTGTAGGAGCGCCGATATAGAGCTGCCTCATCTTGGACTGCATTACAGGCGGGTGATTGAACCACCCCTAATAATAGTAGGGGCGGCTCTATATTGAGGCGCCCCTACACGATAGTCACTATAGGGGCGGCTCGTATGGTGGTAATTTATAGGGGCGGCTCGAAAAATGAACCGCCCCTAATGCAAAGGGGGCGTTCTTGTAGTAAGTTTTTGTAGTAGTGTGTGCAGATCCAGTTTCGATTTGCTTCCATCCAGCCTAGCGCTCACACACACACACACCGCACCTTACTCAGGTGATCGAGAAGGAGAGTGGCAAATGGGTACGTCAGAGGAAAAATCAGCAGCATATCTCCTCCGGGATGGGTACGTCAGAGGAAATCAGCCAACACGACTTTCCGCCTCAGTTGTCAGAAACTAATAAAAGTGGACCTTTTATTTATTTCCCCTTATTTGCTCCAAGACTCACCAAATGCTAGCAAAAACATGTCTTTCCACATCATCTGTCAACAAGGCCCATATCTGGGGTCCCGTCGCCGAGGCTGGTGTCACCGTCGTTTATGCGGACCTTGGTGGCCGCCGCGTCGTCACCAAGTCCAGCGGAAGGCAGATGGCCGGAGCTCTTGAGGCTATGGAGGGCGGTGGAGGTAGCGCAATCAGCAGCAGGAGCAGCAACGCAGGTGCAGCCGACGTGCGCACATGTTCCCGCAGCTCCAGCAACACCAGGATTGAACCTCCTCACCGCCCTCATGCAACGAACCGAACTCAAAGATCCGGAGGCGCAGTTCATGATGTAGAAGACGCGGCTCTGGCGACGGTGCTGCTTCCCTCGCCAACGCCTCCTTCAAGCAACGGATCCAGCCCCTCCGATCCCAGCCGACGCAGCCCATCTCCGGCGCGGTTACGGCGACGTTCGTCCCCAGGGCGGCTGCTCGCTGACGCGCTTGCGCCTCACGACAAGGGCGGCTCCCGATTCCTGGATGGTGGGACCCAGCCTGGAAGAGTGATAGGCATGGCGTACACGTGCCTCAGCTGTGGACCTCCTGCGCCACGTGCTCCTCTACGTGTTCAGCATGCAGGTACTAACGATGGATATCAGGGCATTGCTATTCCTTTAAATTTACTTTAAAAGAAATATTCGGTCCCCGATCATCATGTAAGTTAAATTTGCTCTTAGGAGCACATGCTCCCACACTGTGAACCACACGATACGCATTGTGATCCGTGCTCGCACTTTTTCGGAGCAATACACATTGAGAAGTGTGCGAGCACGAATCACAATGCATATCGTGTGGTTCACGGTGTGGGAGCATGTGCTCCTAAGAGCATAAAACCGCCTTCAGCGATCATCGAGATTCACTCTTTTATATCAGGTTTCTCGCACTCGTTCATACTTTATATCTCTTCTCAACGTCATGTGGCCCCGCATGTCGGTTTTTATTCCTTTTATCCCTCACCCGACGCCCTCCACTGCCGGCGTCCGAACGGGTGGCCGGCGAGGCCGCTCCCCACCAGGGCACGCGCCACGAGCCGGCGAGGCCGCGCCCGCCGCCGAGGCGCCTGCGACGGCCGGCGAGGCCGCTCGCCGCCAAGGCGCCCGCGAGCCAGCCCCTCGAGCAGCCACCGCCCTCTCTTGCGCGCTCACGTCGCGGCAATCGAGCAGCGCGACGGCTGTCGTGGCTCGTCGTGCATCTCCAGGGGCGGCGGTAGTGGACTCGGTGCTCCACACCGGCCACGCGAGTTCGATGACGGAGACCGCAGCGGTGGTGGACGACGCCGGTGGCCGCTGCTCCTCGCCTTGGGACGACACCGAGAGCAGGCACCGGCGAATCGAGACGAGCAAGCGGCGCCCCATTGTCCCTCTCCCTTCTCTGTTCTCTCTCCCGTGAGCGAGTGGGGCTGCGCGCGTACGGAGCGTACGCACTGGAAGTCCGCTGGGGGGAGCGTTTTGCAGATGGGCGGAGGATAGCGAAGGTGGTCGCGTACCCCGGTGCGGGTCAAAAAGCTATCGAGGTACTCAAGGAAGTTATACCGCTCAGCGGTGCAGACAGCCTCATGCATGCTGCGACCGTGGCCATGGACCGCGTGCCTACCTGCAGGCCCAGATTCTGATGGCCATCCTCATCCGGATGACTCGTCTTCATGCTTCTTTTCTTTTTCTTTTTATTTTTATTCCCACCCACTACCAAGCAGCCAAGAATCCTTCGGCATCAAGATCTCTTCAGCTCTTTCTCCATCGATTCGCAACGAGCCACCCACGGTTCGGGAATGGCGATCTTATACCCACCAGCGACTTTTTCTACAGTATCTTTGGTTCGCTGGTGATGCAACTTGATTACGCCGCCCTCAACCAGCTCAAGCCTACGCATCGCGAGGCCCTTCCACCCCAACGGCACCATGCGTCTATGGCGCCTCTGCGGCCGATCCATTTGGCGACCTGCCCTCCTTTGGTGATTCTAGAACTGAGTTCTACCTTGATGTAAAAGGCTCTCTTTTTAAGGGTCTTCTTATAAGCTCGCTGCTTTAATATAAAAAGAGTTACTTATGAAAAAAAACAACGGTAGCTATTTTTTTTTTCTTATTTGTTTGACCAAGAGTACAAGACTCACTAAATACTGCAATACTTTTTCTAGTGAAGACTCACTAAATAAGAGGGTTGGTATTGTCAAGCATTAAATTGGCATACACACTTACTCCCTCCGTCCCTTATTAGATGTCGTTTTTGGGGGTGCGTGCGGTCAAACTTTCTCAACTTTGACTAGGTTTGTAGAAAATACGTGTAACATTTATATCTCCGATAAATTTATTAAAAAACTAGACTTAAAGATCTTTTCAATGATACTAATTACTTAGCATAAATATTTATATATTTTAATATATAATTACCGGCAGTTTGAAAACGTTGACTTCCGGGAAGCGCGAGAATGACATCTATTTAGGGACGGAGGGAGTATATATATAGTGAACAGATGCCCAAAATAGTAGCCTTTCTCTCTCCTTTTTTTGAGAATATACAAGTGCATTGCATCTTAGGATGCAATTTTATTCTTTATGAGTTAATGGGTTAATCAAGACCCAGCTGCATGCGAGGAGAGCCATTCCAACTTGTCTTGGTTGCAGTCGGATTAGACTTTGGCGGCGAGCTTCGGCTCGAGTGGCCGGCGGCAACCATCCCCACCGGAGTTTGTCGTAACTCCAGTTATCAGTTATAAAGTGAATCAGTAGTAGTTCTATATACCCATATCACTAGTAACGAAAAGCTTTTTGCATGGTGGGCAAATTAGATTTTGTGTGGCGGGCAAGCGTGCCCGTCACCCATCAAAGGCAACGGAAAATGCATGATTAGCCGTGGCGGGCCACGGTAAATTAAAAATAATAAAAAACCGAGCCCAATGCCCGGCCCATACGGCCCGACGAGGCCGGCTGCGGAACCGCCACCCGATGCACCGCCGCCGCCGGGCGGATCCGTCGTCGTGGTGGAGCTCCGCCGTGGATGGAGGCCGCACCGCTGGATCCGCCGCCTCCGCCATGCCGGTTCGCCGCCGGTGCTCCTTCACGCCCGGTGGTGCTGGATCCCACCAGCGCCACCGATCTTTGGATCCCGCCGGCGGTCTTTGGATCCCCCGCCCGCCGGTGTTGGATCCCGCCGCCCCTCGCTTGATCCGCCACCGTTGTCGAGGAACCACCGCTCGGGCGGATCCGCCCTGGACCCGCCGGAAATGGCCGCCGCGCGTAGATCCGGCGTCGAGGAAGGGAGGCGCCGCCGCCGCCATAGGGGAAGGGAGGAGGCGCCACCGCCGTCGTGGAAGCGGGGGTCCGCCGGGGAAGGGGAGGAGGAGCGCCGGGGAAGGGAGCGGATGGAGGAGGGGGAGCGCCGCTCGCAGAGAGAAGTGAGGAGCGGCGGTGGCGGGGAAAAAATGAATGGGATGGAACCCTAACTTCTCAATTTATACGGGACATCGTTATCGGGCCTCGCCCTAGGCCTGTTGGGCAGCTGCATTTTCCATGACGGGCTTTAAATATCGCCCGCCACGGTAAATTTTTTTTTGCATGGCGGGCACATTTGACTGCCACGCTAAAGAAAAGACGCCCGCCACGCAAAAATGCCCCCGATTAACCGTGCCGCCTAAAAAAAAACGAGGTATCACACAAAATCGATACGTTAGTAGTGTATCGATTGTTACAGAAATATATGGTGTGGCACCGACGGTGAAGTCGCCGGAGACCATTGCAGTCATCCATTGCTGCTTTGTCCGGTCTGCAGTCACACACTTAATTTGGGCATGATTTCTTTGATCCACACCCTGTCACCGGAGACCCTGTTCGGCACCAGAAGTCCGCAACCCCTTCGCCGATGTTGCCGTAGCCAATCGTGCTAAAGTTCCAAGTCACTGACCGGTGACCGGACCGGCATGCATACCAGACATGGAGATGGGGTTGAGGCGTTGAGGTCCAAGACAATCCATCGATTGCATATATTTGCTTTGTTTCGTCTTTACTTGTTGCATACATATGTGCAAGAAACCTCACTAGGGGGCGACTGTAATGGCAAGACTGTTGTGCCTTACTGCCCTGATCTTCCCCATTATCCTTTGCCCCACGACATCCGCCGCCAGCACCGGCTCTGACACACTGGACAGCGGCAGCAACATCACCGACGGTGCAACGCTGGTCTCGGCCGGCGGGACCTTCACCCTTGGTTTCTTCTCCCCAATCGGGGTGCCAACCAAGAGATACCTCGGGATCTGGTTCACGGTGTCGCCGGAGGCCATCTGTTGGGTGGCCAACCGTGAAACGTTCCTCGACAACGCATCGGGCGTGCTGGTCATCGGCAGCACCGGGAGCCTTCGCCTTCTCGATGGCTCTGGCCACACCGCGTGGTCTTCCAATTCCAACATGACGACGAGGACTAGTTCCGCTCCAGCTGTGGCGCAGTTGCTCGACTCCGGCAACCTTGTCGTGCGCGAGCAGAGCAGCGGTGTCGTGCTCTGGCAGTCGTTCGATTACCCATCGAACACCTTGCTCGCCGGCATGAGATTGGGCAAGAACCCGCAGACTGGCGCGGAGTGGTCCCTCACGTCGTGGCGTGCATCAAACGACCCGGCGACAGGGAACTGCAGGCGTGTGCTGGACACCAGGGGGCTCCCGGACAGCGTCTCGTGGCAAGGAAACGCCAAGATGTCCCGATCGGGTCCCTGGAACGGCCTACGGTTCAGCGGCATCCCGGAGATGGAGAGGGTGTCGAACTCGGATGCGTATTCCAACCAGGTCGTCGTCCGCGCCGACGAGATCGCGTACATCTTCAGCACCAGCACCGACGCGCCCTTGTCCCGCCTCGTGCTGAACGAAGTCGGCGTGCTGCAGCTGCTGGAATGGGACCCAGCCAGCCAGGTGTGGAACGTCCTCGCGCAGGCGCCGAGGGACCCCTGCGACGACTACACCATGTGCGGCGCGTTCGGCCTGTGCGACATGGACAACAGAGCCAGGCTGTTCTGCAGCTGCGTCGTGGGGTTCAGCCCCGTGTACCCCTCGCAGTGGTCCTTGAGGCAATACGGAGGTGGATGCCGGCGGAACGTGCCGCTGGAATGCGACGACGGCAACGGGGGACGACGACGACGGACGGGTTTATGGTGGTGCAGGCAGTGAAGCTCCCTGACACAGACAACGCGACGGTGGACATGGGTGCCACGGTTGAGCAGTGCAGGGCGAGGTGCCTGGCCAACTGCTCGTGTGTGGCCTACGCCGCCGCCGACATCCGGAGGGGGTGATGGCAGTGGCTGCGTCATGTGGACGAACGACATTCTCGACATCCGGTACGTAGACAAGGGGCAGGATCGTCTCTACCTGAGGTTGGCCAAGTCTGAATTAGATATAGGTAAGCACCAATTTCGTTTGTATATTAAAGAGAAACCCTAAATTTTTCTAAGTAAATATATTCTTGCGGGCATAAGAAGAATAGTCCAACATTGTAAAAGAGTTTCTGGCTCCGCCACTCCCTATATCAGCAGTAAACTTGTTTCATCATCTGTTCTTCAATAAATTTCTGCAGCTCAAAGGAAGAGGAGGGGTGTGGCAAAGATCGTGCTTGCAGTCACCGCGACATCTCTGCTAGCAGCCACGGCTGCCGGCATGTACCTTGTTTGGGTATGCAAGCTTAGAGGTAAACACACTTTCCTACTCTCGGTATAATTCAGAGTGCATATATTAATTGGCTAGTGCAGTGGAGGTCTCTGTCTCTCTCTCCTAGTCAACTTTTTTTATTAGAGAATATATATATATGTTAACAGACTACGCTAGTACGACTCTCTTGCAAGGCCCAAGTCAAAACAATGATAGCGGGAAGAAAGTAATGACGGGCACAGAGAGCACGTCAAATGAACTTGGCGATGAAGATCTCGAACTTCCATTTCTTAGCTTTAGAGATATTGTCTCTGCAACAAACAACTTTTCTGAGGGTAACATGCTTGGACGAGGAGGCTTTGGGAAGGTTTATAAGGTAACTACAATGAAATTCCTACACAACACAAGTGTCGTATGAAACTTTTGACATTTCCCGAATGATGAAATTATGCAGGGTATGACGCCCAATAACAGAGAAGTTGCAATCAAAAGACTTGGTAAGGGTTCTAGACAAGGGGCAGAAGAATTCAGAAATGAAGTTGTTCTAATTGCCAAACTGCAACACAGAAACCTTGTCAGACTTCTTGGTTGCTGCATTCATGGAGATGAGAGGCTGCTAATTTACGAGTACTTACCAAATAAAAGCTTGGATTGCTTCATTTTTGGTAGTATCTCATATTTTCGATAAATAAATAAATAAATATTTGCTATTGTTACCATGTAAATTTCTCCGCTCACTTATATAGAACTACTACTGTACACATAGATCCTGCAAGTAAAAGAACCCTCGATTGGCCAACAAGATTCATGATAATCAAAGGAATATCTAGAGGACTTCTTTATCTCCAACAGGATTCGAGGTTGACTATAATTCACAGAGATATCAAAACAAGTAACATCCTGTTGGACGCTGATATGAGCCCAAAGATATCAGATTTTGGTATGGCAAGAATCTTTGGTGGAAACCAACAAGAAGCAAATACTAATCGAGTTGTTGGGACATAGTGAGTAATCCATGCATCATATTCTTGATATGATTTTTTTTAATTTTTTCATTCTTTTAATTTATTTATACTTAGTGCTAACTTTTTATGTAGTGGTTACATGTCTCCTGAATATGCAATGGATGGCGCCTTTTCAGTCAAGTCAGATACATATAGCTTCGGTGTCATACTCTTGGAGATTATAAGTGGTTTAAAGATCACTTCGACTCAGTTCACCGGCTTCACTAGCTTATTATCTTATGTGAGTATATATTGTGCTATTTTTGTAATTTCCACAATTCGATAAAAACGTGCTGACATCTTCTGTAACAAAACATGCTGATATCCTATGAACTTGGTTGAATTGGTTCAGGCATGGAGCTTATGGAAAGATGGTAAGGCAATTGATCTCGTGGACTCATCAATTGTTGGGACTTGTTCACCAGTTGAAGCTTTGCGATGTATCCACATAGGACTCTTGTGCATGCAAGATAATCCAAATAGTAGGCCACTTATGTCATCAGTTGTGTTCATGTTGGAGAACGAAACCACATTACGTTCAGTCCCAAAGCAGCCCATGTACTTCTCCCAATGGTATTTAGAAGCCCAAGCAACTGGAGAAAATAAAAATAGCTCCATGAATGACGTTAGTATCTCAGTGTTGGAGGGACGGTAAGTGGTTAGTAACATTTGTTTATACACTGGGGCAAGAGTTGGACGGCAACTAATAATTGGCTATATTTTTAGAACAGTCATTACATGGTTTTTAGGATTTAGGACACCTCCTTATTGCACAGAAATGGTACTATATACTTATTAGGGCCAGCTTCTTCGCTGGCATAATGGTACAAGGGTATGACGCCCAATAACTGCTTAGACTTGGTACTTGTGGTGATGGATGTAATGAACACTGTAATAGGGAGCTGGCTGTACTCTTTTCCTGTTTAGGTTTTCTCACAAGGGTGAGTTTTACCTAAACAAGTTTTTAATGAGGCAGCCATTTATGCGGCTCCCCCTTAATATATTTTGTTTGCATCAAAATTGTCTTAAGGTTGCTGTGTTGTGACTTGTGATTTGAATTTCGAATATATGACTTGGTTTCTGTTACAAACTTTAAAATCTGAGTTGAATGATACATTGTCTGTGTTGCTAGAATTCTAGGGCTTGTGCCAGCACGGGGCACACCGGGCTACCATGCCTGTTGGCACGGCACGACACGCTCCGGAGGCTTTAGGGCCGTGCCGGTGCGGATCCCCAAAGACGGTGGCACGCGCCCAAAGACGGCACGGTTCTTGTACCGTGCCAACCGTGCCGATGCTAAGGCGTGCTAGGGCCGGGCGTGCCAGCACGGTCCGTTTGGAAATCTATAACGCTGTTTCTGTCACTTAATTTCTTTGACCCACGTACACTGCTTGTCTGTTCGCCACCAAAAGTCCGCAACCCCTTCACCGATGTTGCCGTAGTCAATAGGGCGCTAAAGATCCAAGTCACTGACCGGTGACCGCACCGGTATGCATACCAGTGGCGGAGCTACAGGGTGGTCCCTGTGGGCCGCGGACCACCCTGTGATCAGCCCAAGCAAGGCCCAAGTACTTGCATCGTCGTTTCATCTGGCACAGTGCCGCCGTCTCTTCCTCTTCCGTACAGTTTCGATTCCATCGTAGAACTGCTACTGGTGCCTGCCGCCCTGCCTGCGCCGTCTCTTCCTCTTTAGGCATCGACATCGACCCAGCGCCCGGCGGCGATCAGAGGCATCAGCCGATCACTAGTCACCGACGCACGAGCAATCACGGGCATCACTCCATTAGCCTAACGCCCTGGCTACTAGCAGGTATTCCAATATAGATTGGTTTAGTTATTTGGGTTAGTGATCTGCTGGCGTGTTTTGGTCAGTAATAACAGAGTATAATATTGACTGGTTCAGTGATCGATCTGACTTGGTGCCGGTTCCTTGGCTACTGCGTAGAGGCACTGCTAGCAAGTGCACAAACTGAATTTTTGCACAAGTGCAGATTCAGGTATGTAATGCTAAACTGATTTATTTTTTGCAAGTGCAACTCTGAATTATTTTATTTCAATATATGATTTTTGCAGTATTGGATTATTGGTTTGATACTAAATCATTGTATAATTCTCTTGTAGAATTGTTGAAACATGAAGAGGAGTGGTGATATTGCCTCTCCTTTTCAGAATTATGAAGCAAAAAAGAAGGCATCTTCTCCATCTCCTTCCGTGGCTGCAGCTCGCCAAATTGGAGAACAAGGTGGGCTTGATCAAAAAAGAGTTATTAAAGAGAATTTAATTTCAACTCCAATGCCAGACAAGAAGTAAAAGAAGTAGTGATATTTTATTCTTCAACTATTATGTGGTACGTAATATTTTAATATGTGTTTTTGCAATTTATATACTTATGTATAGACATGTTAAATTTATAGCGATAAAAAGAATTATACGATGGACCACCCTAGCTTGAAATGCTAGCTCCGCCACTGATGCATACCAGACATGGAGATGGGGTTGAGGCGTTGAGGTCCAAGACAATCTATCTATTGCATATATTGGCTTTGTTTCGTCTTTGCTTGTTGCATACTTATATCTGGAACAAGCCTCACTAGGGGACGACTGTAATGGCAAGACTTTTGTGCCTTACTGCCCTGATCTTCCCCATTATCCTTTGCCTCACAAAATCCGCCGCCGGCACCGGCTCTGACACACTGTACAGCGGCAGCAACATCACCGACGGTGAAACGCTGCTCTCGGCCGACGGGTCCTTCACCCTTGGTTTCTTCTCCCCGGACGGGTGGCCAACCAAGAGATACCTGGGGATCTGGTTCACGGCGTCGCCGGAGGCCATCTGTTGGGTGGCCAACCGTGAAACGTTCCTCGACAACACATCGGGCGTGCTGGTCATCGGCAGCACCGGGAGCCTTCGCCTTCTCGATGGCTCTGGCCACACCGCGTGGTCTTCCAATTCCAACACGACGACGACGACTAGTTCCGCTCCAGCTGTGGCGCAGCTGCTCGACTCCGGCAACCTTGTCGTGCGCGAGCAGAGCAGCGGTGTCGTGCTCTGGCAGTCGTTCGATTACCCGTCGAACACCTTGCTCGCCGGCATGAGATTGGGCAAGAACCCGCAGACTGGCGCGGAGTGGTCCCTCACGTCGTGGCGTGCATCCAACGACCCGGCCACCGGGGACTGCAGGCGTGTGCTGGACACTAGGGTATGTTTGGTTGCTGAAATTTGGTGTAGCCGGGCTCCAATGGGCAGCAATTTTCATGTTTGGTTGCATTTTGGCCCGTCCTAGCCCGGGCTACAACGGGCTGGCCGTGCACGGTTAGCCCGGCCAGAAATGAATCGCATGGGTGGCGGTCGTTTACGGCCGGGCTCCCGTCTGGCCACCGCTCGCGTTCCCCGGCCGGGGCTCGTTCGATCACCTCCTGTCCTCCGCCCCTCACCTCTTCTTCCTCGTGCCCGGCCCGGCCGACCCACCAGCGTACTCGTCTCCCCACACCCCTCGGCCCGCTGCTCGGTGCAAGCGCCGCTGGAGCTCGATGCGCGAGGCGCGGCTCCCGGCAGCGTGTCGGAGGTGCCACCGCCCGGCGGGCGGATGCAGCACGGGCCCGAGGCCCGCCTCCTCGTGCGGGGCGGCCGCACGGCGGCCGACGGCGGCGCCGAGATCACGGGAGCCGCCGCGTCTGGGAGAAAGCGGCAAGCGTACACGGCCCAGGCCTTCGGCGCCAAGGCCCGCGACATCGAGATTCAGCACGCGGTGCCGCCCAAACATGCGACGCAGCTCGGTGGAGCGGCGCTCTGGCGCGGGCGCGGCCGCGACCACGGGCCCAACGCAGCTCGGCGAGGGCGCCGGCCCGACGCGCGGCGCCCTGGCTTCCCCCGGCCGAAGCTCACCACCGGCCCCGGCGTAGGGCGCCCCGCTTCTTGACGCGGCCCTCGAGGTCGCGCTCCTTCCTCTCCGCCGTCCGCACGCGGGCAAGGCAGCGGTCGCTGCGACGAGCGGCTCGGCGGCGGCAAGGACACACGCCACGTCGCCAACCAACGCCCTCGGCTTCCCGCCAAGTCGCCGCCCCCACACCTCCGAGGCCAACGGGATACCTCGCCACCACCACACCTTGCGACAACCCGCCGTCTTGCTTAGAGCAGCTCGAGCCGAGGACCACCGCGCCGGAGCGGGGATCTCATCGCCGGTCAACTCTCTCTCTCCCTCAAATTTCTCTTGCTTGAGTGGGAACAAGGGCGGAATGAATACGATGGCATGGGGTTGGTGTATGACATGTGGGCTCCACCATAGGTAAGTTTACCAAACCAAAGAAGAGGTGACCCTATCCAAAGAAATCGGTCAACCAAACACTCACATCTCTAAACCAGGCTACAATGGGCCACCAAAACCAAAAACAACCAAACAAGTGGCGGTTTCATTGATGCAGGCTAAATCCAGCGGGCCAGATTGGGCTAATGGCTACATGGGGCATCCCAACCAAACACACCCTAGGGGACTCCCGGACAGCGTCTCGTGGCAAGGAAACGCCAAGATGTACCGATCGGGTCCCTGGAACGGCCTGTGGTTCAGCGGCATCCCAGAGATGGAGAGGTTGTCTTTTTTTGAAAAGGTAAAAGTTCTATTGAATCATAAACAACATGTTACAGAGATGGGATTTTGGGGAGGTTGTCGAACTCGGATGCTTACTCCAACCAGGTCCTCGTCCGCCCCGACGAGATCGCGTACATCTTCAGCGCCGATATGGGACCCTGCCAGCCAGGGGTGGAACGTCCTCGCGCAGGCGCCGAGGGACCAATGCGACGAATACGCCTCGTGCGGCCCGTTCGGCCTGTGCAGCATGGACATCACGGCCTGCAGCTGCGTCGTGGGGTTCAGCCCCATGGACCCCGCGGAGTGGTCCTTGAGGAATGACCGAAGCGGATGCCGGAGGAACATGCCCCTGGAATGCGACGACGGCAACGGGGCGATCGACGGGTTTTTGATGGTGCAGGCGGTGAAGCTCCCTGACACGGACAACGCGACTGTGGACATGGGCGCGACGGTTGAGCAGTGCAGGGTTAGGTGCCTGGCCAACTGCTCGTGCTTGGCCTACGCCGCCGCCGACATCCGAGGAGGGGGTGAAGGCAGTGGCTGCGTCATGTGGACGAACGACATTCTTGACATCCGGTACGTAGACAAGGGGCAGGATCGTCTCTACCTGAAGATGGCCAAGTCTGAATTAGATATAGGTAAGCCGTACGTAAGCACCAATTTCGTTTCTATATTAAAGAGAAATCCTATATTTTTCTAGGTAAATATATTCTTGCTTGCATAAGAAGAACAGTCCAGCATGTACAAGTTTCTGGCGCCGCCACTCAGACATGTTTCATCATCTGTTCTTCACCAAATTTCTGCAGCTCAAAGGAAAAGGAGGGGTGTGGCAAAGATCGTGCTTGCAGTCACCGCGACATCTCTGCTAGCAGCCACGGCTGCCGGCATGTACCTTGTTTGGATATGCAAGCTTAGAGGTAACACACTTTCCTACTCGGTATAATTCAGAGTGGATATATATTAATTGGCTAGTGCAATGGGGAGGTCTATGTCTCTCTCTCTCCTACCTCAGCCTGCTAGTGGGCTGGGATCCAAACTAAAACCAGCCAAACCAAACGTGTGGAAAAAAAGAAATTCAACTCAGCCCACACCATTCTTCCACCCACACCAACCAAACCAATCCAAACCATTACTTTTTTTCTCCCCAATCCAGACCAAACCGTTTCCCTAACTATGGTCTAAACCTATCACAAACCAAATCTAAACCCATAAGTTTTCTAAGCCCTTACTATAACATATTGATGTGGGTCCGGCTTTGACGTGGGGCCCACATATTGATCCGACGGTGCCAATTAGTTGCATGCTAAAATAAATCATCGCAACACATTTCAGTCAATTTTGATAAAATTTTTATAATGTGAACGCGAGCTTTTATTTCTATGGTTCGACTTTGATCTTTGGGCCCACATATTGACCGCCGCGTGCGGTGGGCATGAAATAGCTGCATGCTTCTATAAATCATACGCATCAAATTTTAGTAAATTTAGATAAAATTTTTATAATGTGACGCGAGTTTTTATTTCTAGGGTCCGACTTTGATGCGGGACCCATATATTGATCTAAATCCAATTGGCATGAAATAGCCGCATGCTTCAATAAATCAGATTCAACAAATTTTGGTCAGTTTTGATAAAATTTTATAATGTGAAGCGTGAGCTTTTATTTTTAGGGCCCGGCTTTGACGTGGGGCTCATGTTTTAATCTGGCAGTGTCAATTGACATGAAATAGATGCATGCTTCAATAAATCATCTACAACAAATTTCAGTCAAGATTCGATAAAATTTTATAATGTGAACGTGAGTTTTTATTTCTAGGGTCCGCTTAATATTCGTTTTCTTGGATCGTGAACCGTTCTAATCCATGGGCTCAACCCATTTAGAACCAAACCGATTACACCTAATCCAAACTAGAGAAAATTGTTTTCTTCTAGGATCTAAACCAAACCAAACCATTAATAGGCCAGTCCATTTACAACTAATCTAAACAAGCCCACAATAGAAACCAATCCACTAAACCATTTGAGCACAAATCGTTAGCAGGCTGACTCTAGCCAACTTTATTATTAGAGATTTAGAGTGCATATGTTAACAGGCTACGCTAATACGACTTTCTTGCAAGGCCCAAGTGGAAACAATGGTAGCGGGAAGAAAGTAATGCTAGGCACGGAGAGCACGCCAAATGAACTTGGCGATGAAGATCTGGAACTTCCATTTCTAAGCTTTAGAGATATTGTGTTTGCAACAAACAACTTTTCTGAGGGTAACATGCTTGGACGAGGAGGATTCGGGAAGGTTTATAAGGTAACTACAATGAAATTCCCACATGATGAAATTCCAATATATGAAAATTTTGACATTTCCCGAATGATGAAATCATGCAGGGTATGATGCCCAATAACAGAGAAGTTGCAATCAAAAGACTTGGTAAGGGTTCTAGACAAGGGGCCGAAGAATTCCGAAACGAAGTTGTTCTAATTGCCAAACTGCAACACAGAAACCTTGTCAGACTTCTTGGTTGCTGCATTCATGGAGATGAAAGGCTGCTAATTTACGAGTACTTACCAAATAAAAGCTTGGATTGCTTCATGTTTGGTAGTTAATTAATCTCATATTTTTGAGAAATAAATAAATATTTGCTATAATAGTTACAATGTAAATTTGGCTGCTTACTTATATAGTACTACTACTGTATATATAGATCCTGAAAGTAAAAGACCCCTCGATTGGCCAACAAGATTCAAGATAATCAAAGGAATATCTAGAGGACTTCTTTATCTCCAACATGATTCAAGGTTGACTATAATTCACAGAGATATCAAAACAAGTAACATCTTGTTGGGACGCAGATATGAGCCCAAAGATATCAGATTTTGGTATGGCAAGAATATTTGGAGGAAGCCAACAAGAAGCAAATACTAATCGAGTTGTTGGGACATAGTGAGTCATCCATGCATCATATTTTTGATATGTTATTTTATTTTTTTCATTCTTTTAATTTGTTTATGCTCAGTGCTAACTTTATATGTAGTGGTTACATGTCTCCTGAATACGCAATGGATGGCGCATTTTCAGTCAAGTCAGATACATATAGCTTCGGTGTCATACTCTTGGAGATTATAAGTGGTTTAAAAATCACTTCGATTCAGTTCACCGGCTTCCCTAGCTTATTAGCTTATGTGAGTATATATTGTGCTATTGTTGTAATTTCCACAATTTGATAAAAATGTGCTGACATCCTCCGTAAAAAAAAAACATGCTGATATACTATGAACTTGTTTGAATTGGCTCAGGCATGGAACTTATGGAAAGATGGTAAGGCAATTGATCTCGTGGACTCATCAATTGTTGGGACTTGTTCACCGGTTGAAGCTTTGCGATGTATCCATATAGGACTCTTGTGTGTGCAAGATAATCCAAATAGTAGGCCACTTATGTCATCGGTTGTGTTCATGTTGGAGAACGAAATCACATTACGTTCAGATCCAAAGCAGCCCATGTACTTCTCCCAATGGTATTTAGAAGCCCAAGGAACAGGAGAATTTTTTTTTCGAAAGCGTGCATTAGCACGTACTTCATTAAGGGAAGTTGGAAAGTACAAAAGAATTCACCAAGTAATCCATGGATTCTTGACGAACCCTACAACCACATACAAACAAAAGCAAGCAAAGGCGAGGGGTGGGGGTGGGGGTAGGGGCAGACCCTCAACCTAACAAGCCCAACTTGGCTGAACCTATTACAATGGAGAAACTCAACACTTGGGAAGCTAGCGGCGACGGAGAGCGAAGAACAGCGACGGTGGCAAAGCATCCGCTAGAGACTTGAGACGGCAAAGCATCCGTCCCAACAACCCGGCAACAAAGCATCCGCGAAAGAGAGCACCTCGGCAAGCAAAGCATCTTGGAAAGTGAGCACCTCGGCAGCAAAGCGTCCGGCCGGAAAGAGATCACCTCGCAGCAAAGCATCTGCCGGAAAGAGAACACCTCGGCAGGAAAAACCCGCCGGAACGACCGGACGACGGAACACACGTTTCGCCCGCCTAGACAAACCCAAGTGGGGGGAGACGGGGAAGCGCGGTAGGAGCGCAAGCGAGCGCACGACACAGGCCACCACGTTCGGAAGGAGCGACGAGCCGTAGGAGATACTTCAACGGCGCCTTGGGGAAGGGTGTGGCCGGGGATGCCACCACTGGCGGCCTTAGGAGCTAAGGCAAGGCCTTCGCCCGTAATCCGGCGCCGGTGACAAGGGCATGGTACTCTAAGCGATGCCTTCAAGAAGGGGAGTGACACCGAGAGATGCCGCCATCGTCCCCGACCACGTCGGGCTAAGCTTTCGCCGGAGGCTCCATGACCACGGAGTCAGAGGGACGACACGCAAGCCACGCCACCACGGCGTCGATGACGCCATTGCCGAGGAGCGGCGCCTGCCCGCGGTGCGAGGCGACAAGAACGCTGGCCGCCGCTAGCCGTCGCACCCTCCGGACGCGAAGACCCGCTAAGCCCCACCTCGGCCGATCGAAAGGTAAGCGGCGTCACCTCCGCCGCAAGCTTCGGCGAGGCCCCAGAAGTCGGCGCCACCGGCGCCCGGCGGTCTGCGGAGAAGGAAGGCGGGCCGCGGGCGCGAGATCCGGTAGCGGTGCCCGTCGGCCGGCCGTCGTCCGAACCGGCCGCCATAACCACCGTCTGCCGGCGAAGCGCGGCAAAGGCACGAACGGCGGCGGCGTGCGATGCACGGATCCGGGGCCCAAAGGCCCGATCGGCCCAGCATAACCGGGCGGAGCCCGCCAGCCACCCGCTGCGGCTTGCGTGCGTGTGGGGAGAGCCGGCCGGCGCCGGATCCTAAGCAAGGTCCCGGATCCGGCTTGACCCGCGTCCTCCGGGCGCCGGGCGGCCCGCCATGGCGGCGGTGGAAGGGAGGGAGAGGGGGCGGGCCGGCCACGCGGATCCGGCGGCATGGCGTGAATCCGGCCGGCAAGCCACCACCGGGGCCGGTCGGCGCGCCCGCCGGGGCTGGGTAGGGTTTCGGGAACGGAGGGGAAGAAGATGGAGGGAGTTGGGAGCCGGCGGCGCCGCACGAGGACCAGCGCGGTGGCCGCCGCCGCCGCCAGCCCGGGGAGGGGGGCGACGGCCGGGAGGGAAGGCCCAGGGAGGGGGGCTTGCGGCGGCCGGAAGGCGCCCCCGAGTCGCTCGAGGAGGCGCTCGGGAGCCTGGGAGAGCCTGGGAGAGTTGTGTATTGATTGGAACAGGAGAAAATAAAAATAGCTCAATGAATGACATTAGTATCTCAATGTTGGATGGACGGTAAGTTGTTTTTGTAACACCTGTTTATACATTGGGACAAGAGTTGGATGACAATTAATAGTAGTTTATATTTTAGAACAGTCATTATATATGGTTCTTAGGATTTAGTCATTTAGACACCTCCTTATTGCACGGAATTGGAACTGTATACTTATTATTTAAACAAAGCTAAGGCCTGGTTCTTTGCTGACATAAAGGTACAAGGACGTCTTGCGCAGTTGTGCCATTTCCATTTACACAGAAGTTTCGATGCTGATTTCTTGTGTGAGTTCATGGGGTCATGAATTTGTCTCTTATCGTCCTCATGCGTCTCGTATATCTGGATTTGGATCAATGCAAATAAATCATCAGTGTGTAAACGATCGATCCTAGCTGTGTTTCTATGTTTTTTTAAGATCTGCTTGCCCGACTTAATATTATTTAATAAGAGAGAAGTATAGAGACTAAGAACGCCCCAGGCTAATCTCAATGGAGGTTTAATGAGAGTTTAACGACAATTAATAAGTCTGCCAGTCTTTACGTCAGCTTTTTGTATGGCGGGAGGAGAGAAGGGATTAGTTTCATGATCACGACACTCATCCGCACCGTTTCCAAAACTTTGGAAACGCCGTGAAACCTGCACTGAGGCTCCGTACACACTGTAGCGAGAAGGCAGTTTTATTTCTCTTCTCAAAATAAAATAGAAACCAATAAAACACACTGCTTTTCTCCTGCTCCACGCACTGCAGAAAGGAGCCAAAAACGAGGCTGAAACTATATACTGATTTTTTTTTTCGACGAACCGGGTGGTGATAGATCAGTTCATTCCAACCTACAAACCAAACAAATAATCAGCGAGTGAGAATATGGTGCTACTACATCACAATTCTCAAATCAAACACACCATAAACTTAATCAGAACAGAGCAACCTAGTGCTTTCCTGCAATAGAATAGCAAAATTAAGTACCTTTTCAACTTTTTTTTTTCTTAAATGGGAATCTTTCATGATGGCTCTTTGATTTACAACGCTGCTCAAGAAACACAATGCAGCTAAAAGAGACAGCCTCTGGTGCCCCACATTAAAAAAATCTTGGGTACGGTGGAACAGTTTTAAAATCCTCCGCTCAATCTGCTCCAACTCCAACATCTTAGCCGTCCAAGTTTGTTTTTGTTTATCGAGACTGGATCTGACCAACCCGGGTACAGTACAGCTATTGACAAGGAAACTGCCCTGCACTAGCTTAGCGATTTCACGAGGAAGAAAGCAGCGTCACAGAACTAGCAGTAGCAATTAGCCAAAGCCTGGCCATCTGGATCCAGGGGTTCATGCTGAAGTAAGCTTTAGTTGCGCCTTCCATGTGCAAATTCAGTTACGATTTGCACACACACATCTCGTTCACGAGAGAAGGAGCAGCGGCACCTCTTGTCTAAGATCCAGGTATGTATTTACATGATTCTACCTGTAGGCTGTAACCAAGAATATGACATCCAGTTTGCACACCAGTGCCTTCTACACTTTTGTCCTTACAACAGTTATTATTTCCAATTCTTCCCAGGTACTGAAGGCCGAGCACTTCCAACTCGAAGATCATACTGTTTGTAACTATAAGGACACTATTGATTCTTCTCTACTTGACGTTCTCGTATGTTCATCATGCTGGTATTCACCTTTCCTTTCCCTATTCAACGATTTATGTTCCTCTTCCATAGCATAGAAGAATAACACTCCATCTGTTCTCAGCCTCTTTGGTTTTGAATACTTGCTGGGTTCTCGCTTTCGTTACTCCTATGTCTCAGTCTTGACACTCCAATGATCTCGCTCCCCTTTCAGCTACTTGAGAAGTTGAGATGGTAGGGACAGACGGCTGTAAAGGTCTGCCTGCAAATTAAGAAACACATCAGCAGCATTCATCAAGAGGCTGAGGGCTAGCTACACTTGTTTGCACAGGTCAGATATTGAAAACAGATATTTCATAAATGCACAAGAAAGTACTAGAACTAAACTTCTTTGCTTTACAAAAAAAGATGCTTATTTCTTAAATTAAATTTATAGGAAATCTGAGCGAACCAAGGAGCTTACAGAGACAAGGTTGGTATGGAAGCTGCTGCAGTGAAGGCAGCAGTATCTGGAACGTTAAACCTTGTGTGCAACAAGTTAGGTCCACTGGTTATCGATGAATACAAGTCTATAGTGGGTGTGAAAAAGGACCTCGTGGATCTTCTACTTCTAGCTCAGGATATTAATAATCGGCTGGAAGCAGCAGGAGACAGAGCTTTGGGGACGATCAATTTCTCAAAAAGTTGAAACAAGCTGCTAACGATGTTGATGATATTGTAGATGAGTTCAAACTGAAGGCCGAAAAATATGAAGCTGATGGTGATGGTGGTTTTGTGTCCAGATACCTCCACACAAAACCAAAATCATTTGTATTTCAATGCAAGGCTGCTGGAAAGATCAAGAAAGTTAAGAAGACCTTTGAAGACATTGTGAAGCAAAGTGCAGTTTTGAATTCAGTGCCTGGCCATGGTCCTGTTAGCAATATAAACATGACCGCTGTGAATAATCAATCATTGCCTTTTCGTGGATGTGCCATCAGTAATTGGAAGAGACCGAGAGATGCACCAAACAATATCTAAGCTGCTAGAGACAGATGACCAACAGAGAATCAACATAGTTTCTATAGTTGGACTTGGTGGCTCTGGGAAGACTACCCTAGCTCAGTTGGTTTTCAATGATGCAGAAACTATAAAGAATTATTTTACTGTTAGACTATGGGTTCATGTGTCACAGGAGTTTCATGTTGGAAAAATTCTCAAGAAGCTATTTGACGCTATTCCTGATGAAAAGTCTGAAGACCTTTCCTTGAAGAATATGGCTGACAAAATCTCAGACAAGTTGACCAACAATAGGTTCCTGCTTGTATTAGATGATGTTTGGATTGAAGACCGTATTAAATGGGAAGAATTCATGGTACTTGTGAAGAATGGCTCACCAGGAACGAAAGGAAGCAAGATTCTACTCACTACTCGTAGTAAAAAAGTTGCTAAAACAGTTGAATCAACAAAACTAATTGTGTTGCCATCTTTATCTGAGGATTTCAGCTGGCAAATATTTCAGCAAAGCTTTGGAAATGCTGTCAATGATTTGGACCGGGAATTTCAAGAAGTTGGGAAAGAGATAGTGAACAAGTGTGGTGGGGTGCGCTGGCAATTAAAGTTCTTGCAGGTGTTCTCTGTGAGAAGGAACGAATAGAACAATGGCATGCCATACAAAAAGAGTAATCTATTAAATGTCGAGGGTGAAGACCATCAAGTATCTGCCTGCTTTGCGATTGAGCTATTTTAACATGCCATCACATCTACGGCAGTGTTTCACAATATGTTCAATATTTCCTAAAGGTCACTTGATTGATAAAGACCAATTGATTGACCAATGGATTGCTCTTGATATGATCCCGGAAGATAGGGTTAAATACTTGGAATATATTACTGGCAATGACTACTTTAATCATCTTGTGCAAATGTGCTTTATACAAGATGTGAAGGAAGCAAAGAACGGGAGAGTAAAATGTAAGCTGCATGATTTGGTGCATGATCTTGCCCGATCCATTGTGGGCGATGAGATTTCACTTGTCGTTCCAAAGAAGGCAACCAAATTTACAAAGACCTGCAGGTATTTTTCCGTATTGGAACATACAAGGCATCTTCCACCCAAAAATACATTTAAAAAGGCACGTGCTATGTATATTGGTGAAGGTGATGATTTCATCTTTGGCAAGGCATCTAAGAAAGCAAAACACTTGCGCAGTATCACTATTGAAGATGTGCATACATCAGCCATCACAGCCATACTACAGACCAAAAATTTAAGGTACCTTAACATTTCAGGACTGAAACATAAAACACTTCCTGAGGTTATTTCAGAAATGTGGAGTCTGCAAGCTCTTCATGTAAGATCAAGTTATATTGTCAAGTTACCTGAATCCATTGGTAAGCTGCAGAAGTTGAGAGTGGTCAACTTGTCATATTGCTCTAGTCTAACAAGTTTGCCAGACTCTATTGGCAACTGTGTCATGATTTCTAGCATAGACCTTTTTGGATGTAATACATTTGCAACTTTACCAAGCTCTATCAGCAGGAATAAAAGGCTAAGAGTATTGAGACTAGGCAAAACCAAAATTGAGAGGCTACCATCAAGTATCACGGCAGTAGAAAACCTGGAGTGTTTGGACCTTCATGGTTGTCCTGAGTTGGTAGAGTTACCTGAAGGTATAGGGAACTTGAAGAAGCTTGTTGTTCTGAACCTGCAAGGATGTGGAGAATTGCGAGCCATTCCAAAAGGGATTGCACAGCTTACTCGACTTGAAACGCTGGGACTATTTGTTATGGGAGAGGACGATGAAAATTATGCAAAAATCTCAGAGCTTGAAAACATCAATAAAATTAGTGGGAAACTAACTATTCGTGGTATTCCACATGGCACAAACCCAGATATTGCACACAAGGAATGGTTGAAGCAGAAGACAGACCTACAAGTTATGACACTAATTTGTGCAAGTGATGTAGGGGTGAACTCTGAAAATCAGCTGGAAGGGTTGGAACCACCGCCTGGAATTAGAAACCTTGAAATTATCCGGTATTCAGGTCAGGAATCCATGCAGTGGATGTTGAAGCACATAGGTGTGGAAGTAGCAGGGCTTCCTCGCTTCTGTTGGAAATAGCAAGGAGAGAAACTTGGTTGCTTTGAAGCTAAATGATATATATTACCACCTACAAGCTTACATACACATAGGAGGGGTACATGTCCTTTTATAGGACTATTAAGTCGGTGCTACAGTAGCAGCTACACCTAGCTGAATTTTGGTGAGTCATGGGACAAACACCTACACCTAGCTGAATTTGCGTACAACAATAGCTACCAATCAAGTATAGAAATGGCACCGTATGAAGCTCTGTATGGACGCAAATGTCGATCACCTATTTGTTGGTATGAAGTGGGCGAGAAACCATTGCTAGGCCCAAGTTTAGTAAGGGAGAATGATGAGAAGATCCAGGTAATCAAGGAACGACTGCGGATTGCACAAAGTAGACAGAAGAGCTATGCTGATAAGAAGCGTAAGGAAGTGAAATTTGTACCTGGGGATTTTGTGTATCTAAAGGTCTCACCAATGAAAGGAGTTCGTCGATTTGGAATAAAAGGGAAGCTAAGTCCTAGATATGTTGGACCATTCAAAGTACTAGAGCAGAAAGGTGCAGCAGCTTATCAGCTAGAATTGCCCCCTCAGCTTTCCAAAATACACAATGTATTTCATGTGTCACAACTAAAGAGATGCCTAAGAGAGCCATCTGAACAACTCCAAGATCTGAATATCAAGCTACAACCAGATTTGACCTATGAAGAGCGTCCACTAAAGATATTAGAAGTTGAAGATCGACAGCTGAGAAATAGGAAGATACAATTCTGCAAGGTCCAATGGAAGAACCACTCAGTCCGAGAAGCAACTTGGGAAAAGGAAGAAGACCTACGCAAAGCCTATCCCGACCTCTTCAAGTAAGTTCGATTTCGAGGACGAAATCTTTTCTAAGGGGGGTAGGATGTAACAACCCACATTTTTATTAAGTAATTAACCTCAGATCAGTAAGCATTAGTTCCTCATAATTGCACCATCAGGACAATGGATGCGCTTTGGCACAAATAAACAAATCATATCATATTTTAATCCTTGGAAAACATATGTGCACAATTCATATTAACCAGCCCCTCATGCTGCCACACAAAGACACACAAAAATACTCTTCACATCTTCCAAATGCACTATACACTACAGTACAACACTATTCACCCACTCCTTTGGTGTCCAATTCATGTAACAACAGCTGTCCTGACTATGGTGAGTCACCTAGGGGGAGTAGGGAGGATGCAGGAATAGAAGAAGGAGGACACAGGGGCTTGCCTGAACCGTAGTAGTAGCAGTCCACCATTCTCCTTCTGTCTCTCCACTCAGTTTTAGCCTTCAGAGAACACACGTGCACTCCTTGTGAGAAATTGCCAATCCCCCACCAGCCAAGATGGTGACTTGATTATGGAGAGTGGCATGGAGTAGGAGGGAGGGCTGACCAGGGAGCTCAAGCAATTAGAAGCAAACAAGGAGCACTTGAAGCACTAAGACCTGCAAGAGGAGGAACAAGTGTCTGAGATTTAGGTGAGGTTCACAAACACATCTCTGAATACTTCTTATACTCCCTACCAAAAGCACAAAGCACAGGCCATTGGATTAAATATCAGAGTTGTACCATTTTTTCTTTTTATACTAATTTCTCACAGCAAACAAATCACATCATGTCTAGACTGGAAGAAAAAAAATAATGATCTAGCTGGACAAGGTCTGGCATTCTTTTTAATACAAGCACACCATATCTCAGTCTGGAATAAATTTGCACAAGAGTTTTCACAGCTAGCAATGCACAGGCTAGTACAGTCTGGATGAACCAAGAATGAAAATAAGCACCAATAACACTCACTGTCAGGTTGGAGATTGGGGAGCAACTGTTGCCAGGGTCCAAATCCTTGCACACCAACACCACCACAGCACCCTGCACGGGATCCTTGGCTCTGCCTTTGGGGCCATGGCTGCGGGCTTTCGCCCCTGGGTGAAGCACGCCCGCTGACCTGCACACACATGAGAGAAAAAAAATTAGGGGAAATCAAAAAAGGGGAAGATAACACGCAGCAGCTAGGAACCACCGAGATATATTTTGGGGTACCATCCTTGGGAGAGCCTAGCCATAGTTGTGGATCTAGATAGAGGAAGGGAGTAGAGGGCGCTCAGCGCCATGGCTGCTGTCGACCTGAAGAAAGGGGAAAAAGAAATAGAGAGAGGAAGGAAGAGAGAGAGGGATGGCAGGAGGATGGAGTGTGCGTATGAGCCTGGAAGGGATGCGTATTGCTGTTGTGTCCTTGGGCTGCTAGCTAACACTAGTACTACACCTTGATGGGCTTTTAGTTAGTACTGGTACAACTCACGTGAGAAATAGAAGGGGCTAACCATACTAAATTAATTTGATGTTTGGCTAAACACAGCTATGCTATTTTCTTTTTATAAATCACAACAAAATCGATACAAGTCATAGGAAACTAATTATTGCCTGTAGGATGGACAAATGGCTACGTATATATTATCTGTATATACTTGTGTGTTATTTTTCCTAAATACCAGTATATATTTATACTAATTACAGGAAGCGAAAGCACGGTCGGCTTGAGGACCTTCTAGTGAGCCAAACTGAGCCAGAGTTGGATCTTAACAACTCAAGGCAAGATTTCCTTGACCATTTTCCTTGAGTTTTATACAAAGTTTGAGAAAATAAAATTAATGTGCATCAAATATATTTTCTAGAATTAATTATGGATGGATGACATGAGACTTTGATGACAGAGGGATTAGCCGATGGAGCAGCTAATACCCTACAATATGGTTGGTTGGAAAAAGTTAGTAGGATTGTTAACCAACTCTCACTTGTGTTGTTGGGCGTATATACTCGTGTCAACCATGAACCCGTTTGAGACGGGCTGATTCTATTACCCATCGAGTTATTGTATAATCCCTATGGTATGCAAGGAGAGGGTTGGGGAAAGTCCCCAATGAGCTGTCGATGGAGCACAGCCGGCGCATATATTAGCCAGATGGAGTAGATGTGGATGTACAATTATACAAAATGGGGAAAGTTTTGGTACCTTGGTCATGAGTCGCACCAAGGGTAGTGCGATGGAAATTTGGCCAAGATAATTATGGCTAAAGTGATACAAACCTGCGCAGGGTAAAACCATGAATTCATGTCATGTCTCCTAGTATGGAGGCTACGGGAACCTATGGGTGGCTCTTTCTCAAGATGCAAGTGATAGTAGTGTTTTTCTAAATTAAATATGACTTTTTATACAAATGCTATTTTCATATAAGATGATATGTGATTGATCATTGAGATTACCAGATTGCATAGCTTTGATATTTATATGTGCTTGCCGAGCACGTCATTACTCACTCTTGTTAACTCTCCCCTTCGGAGGATCATCGGGATTGTGCACAAGAGTTCCTAGATGATGGTTATGCCTATGCAGATTGGGATGACTACGAGGAAGCTAGTCGAAGCCTGCTGCCACCTCCTATGGAGGATGGGATGAATAAATAATCTCTTAGTCTACTTAAGGATATCGCTGGGCGAAATGTATATGTCGCTCACTTAGTAATCTAGCTTGGACTTCTATATGTCAAGCTTGTAATAATCTTGTGAACTTGTGACGCTTGTTTAAAGACCTAAGATCGTAGGGTGGCTTTGTAATAAATATCGGTATCTTCTAGCTATTCTCATTTGCCAACTTTGTTAATGGTTTATTATTCGACAAATCTTGTATCCGTGGAGTAATAAATCATGGCTAGGGTTATTATTCAAGGTGGTAATTACCCGGTCGTCACGAGGTGGTATCAAAGCCGTAGTTTGCGAGGGCCATGCGAATAGCTAGAGACTATAGGTGATCCGAAAAAAAAAAAAAAAAAATCAAATTTGCCCCATTTTTTGTATAGTATGTCTTTTGTTTTGTATTGACTATACTATAGCCTTGTCCATATCTGTTTTTCTCTAAGCAACTACTTTGCTAATAACATAGCTAACTGCCATGTTGATTGCATGACCTTGGACAGGATGGCACGTTCTAATGTTCCACCAGAGAGGGTGTGTGGACATTCAGTGATGCTCCTCATGCACATGGTTCAGACCCTTGGAGGATCAAGCCCAGAGTTTTTGGAGGAAACACTGGACCATGGCGAGAGGCGCATAGTGCTGATCCTATCTGGTTTTCCTATGGACCCAACCTTCCATAGGGAACTCACCAGATCCCGGCCTTTCCCTGATGATGCTTTACAGGATGTGGCCACCGAAGCTATGCTGGTGCTTAGGGCGCACTTTGCTGCCTACTTGAGCACTACTTGCTATCGTGACTTTTCAGGATTTGATCTTGGAAGTTCCAGTGCACCAGCTCAGCCAAGGGCTCAAGGTTTATCAGGATTCTCTATCTCAAGGATGCTAGAGTGTTCATCAGATGCCATCAGCCTAGCCTCTAGTTTGAAAATGATAGCAGATGGGATGGTATTTCGATCGTTCACTGCAGATTTCACGAAGATATGGTCTGAAGCCCGCTACTGGTACTATATGTTCCTAGTAAGTGAACAAGGCCGGCAAAGACAGGAATATGTTGGTCATCTTCATCAGCCTGGAGGTCCCCTTAACCCTCTAGTAGTAGAAGAAGATGAAGAGGAAGATCCAGAAATGGTGCAAGAAGAACCTGAAGCAAATAGAAGAAGTAGAGAATCCAAACGTACCTCCTACACCACATCAAGTAATCCCAAATGCTCCAGCAGCGCCACCAGAATTTGGACAGCATGAACCACATGTTGATGCACCAGAGTTTGAGCCCTTTTCCACCGAGCTTGCCGATGGACCACCAGCATGCAGCCCAAGACCACATGTGCTTCCACCTCCCGAACCTGCATACAGCAGCAACATATTGGAGCATATCGAGCACGCATGAGTGTTCGTAGTGAAGCCTACATTGAAGCAAAGTAGCTACCGGGACCTTTTCGAATCAAGTGTTAGGGACTGCGGCAGAAGAGAACGGGGCAGGTAGCAAAGAACGGTGTTGCAGGGATCAAAGCGATCCGCCGACTTCTAGGTGCACGACACCATCATCCCTGCAACAGATGGAGATCTTTTGGAGTTAGTGCTAGTTGGACTGCAACAAGAACTAATGCAGTAGGAACTAATGTAGTGTAGTGATCTGTAATATAAGTGGTGATCAGTAGTGCACTCTTTGGAAGAGTCAAGATCCGGTCATAGATCGTTGCTTAGTGGCTTGTAATAATTAACTAGACCGCAGACCATATGTAAGGAATGGCAGCACCTAGGTTGGATGTAATGCACCTTTATGAGTATCTAAGACTGTATGGTTAAATAATCAGTGTGCTATGCATTTTCATGTGTATGTGTTGGATGCCAATAATTAACAGAGTTGTTGAATTATTCCAGCATGTGCAACTAGCATACTTTTGTTTACCAACAATACTAAATACTCAATACATGTGCCAAAAAAAAAAGAATCAAGGATTACTCAACAACGCTCATCTTGCAGGATGGACAGGCGTGGATTAGGTGAAGAGGACCTTATCATGCGCCTCGGGTCCAATGGGAATGGAGGCAACTCATATGGAAATCACAGCTTTCAACCAGGAGGACAACCTCCAAACTATCCCCACTTTGGTGATGCCGGAACTTCTGATGCCAATGGCGGGGCTAGGAATATTGGGGATGTCCTGTTGTTCATGGAGAACTCCCGAAGAGAGTCACAAGAGAATCAGAACCGCTTCATGGAGGCCATAGTAAATGAGACTTGCTCCGTGGGTTTAAGAGGCTGGATTTCTCTTGAGACAATTCCTTCAGACTCAACCTCCAAAATTTTCCAAGGCCATAGATCCACTTGAGGCCCATGATTGGCTGTTGGAAGTTGAAAAGAATCTTGAGACAGTTGGTTGCTCAGATGAAGAGAAGGTGAGATATGGAGCACACCAAGCGACCGGTCTTGCTTTGGAGCTTGGTGGTCGAGACTTTAAGCACAATCGTCTTTGCAAATGAACCTATCACCGGGCCGTGTTCAAGCAAGCATTCACCTTGGCATTTGTCCCAGATGGTAAAATTTCTATCAAGAAGAGAGAGTTTCGGAACTTAACCCAAGGAAATAAAAGGGTAGCAGAGTATGTGCATCAATTCACTGAGTTATCAAGGTACGCTCCTGATGATGTAAGCACTGAGGAGAAAAAGGTTGAGAAATTCATGGAAGGATTGCACCCGTTCCTTCGGATGCACTTAAAACCTCACATGATCACCAAATTCCAAGATCTCGTCAACAGGGCCATAGTTCTGGAAGAAGAGCACTCTCAGTTGGGTGAAGAAAGAAGGAAGAAGGCAAGATTTGAGCCAAGACCCATGATGCCGCATACACGAGCACGCCCCCAAGTGCCACCATTTAAAACAGCCCCAAGCAACTACTCGGGTTCAGTCCCATATGTGGAAAGTGCGGAAGGAGACACCTTACCAAGGACCGTTTAATTGGATCAAATGTATGCTTCAAGCGTGGCAAAGAAGGCCATACATAAAAGTTAATTGTCCCCATCCAATAAAAGACGACATGCGGCTTTGTATATATCGCACTCAAGTGACCAATCAACCGGCTTGGGGAGGTGGTGGTGGACAGTGAACACAAAGCAGGGAGAGGAGCGGGGCGTGGTGGACCAAGTGGGAGTACAAATGAAGCTGAATTATGTGAACGCAGAGCAACCGGGAGCAGCTACGATGTTGTCACCGGTAAATTACTTATCCCACCTCGGCTTTGGTACAGTCCTTTTTTGATTCTCGGTGCTACACACTCGTTTATCTCTCAAGAATTTGTGCTTAAACATGGATTAGTACACGCACCCTTGGAAAAAGCCATGTGGGTTAATACCCCAGTGGGCAAATGAAAATAGAGAAGATATGCAAAAGACCAACCCGTTATAATTCAGAATATTAAATTTTTGGCAAAACCCGCCGGTGATAGATATGATCGGGTTAGAAGTGATATTAGGTATGGATTGGTTGCATGGGCATGGGGTATTGATAGGCGTGAACAAAAGTGTGCATGCATAAGAATACCCGATGGTTCCGAACATTTTATTTTGGAGTTCGGACTAAACCGATAGACTCGAGATACAACACTAGCAAGCCTTAAAGAGAAGAAATTAGAAGACATACCGTAGTTCAAGAATTTCATGATGTCTTTCCCCGAAGACTTGCCGTGAATGCCACGAGATAGAGAAATAGAGTTTGCAATTGAATTAGTGCCCTGACAAAGACCCATCTCCAAAAGCCCCTACGAATGGCAAAACAAGAGTTAGTTGAACCGAAGAAACAATTAGATGACCGAAACAAAAAAGGAATTATTAGAGAAAGTGTCCCCTTGGGGTGCCCCTATACCGTTCTCGAGAGAAGAAGGATGGAGGGCTCGGGTTATGTACTGTGCGCGCGGAGTTTGAACAATGTCACAATAAAGAATAAATACCCACTACCACGGATAGATGACCTATTTGACCAACTAAGCAATGCTTGTGTATTTTCAAATTTGGACTTAAGATCCGGTTATCATCAACCGAAAGTGAGGGCAGAAGATATAGAGAAGACGGCCTTTGTGTCTAGATATGGACATTTTGAGTATACAAGTAGTTCCTTATGGGTTAACCAATGCACACTGCTATGTTCATGAACCTCATGAATAAGATCTTTATGAAGTATTTGGATAAATTTGTGGTAGTTTTTATCGATGACATACTCATATACTCAAAGAGCAAAGAAGAGCATGCTGAGCATTTGAAAATTGTACTCCAAATCCTAAGAGAAAACCAACTATATGCAAAGTTTAAGAAATGTGAATTTTGGTTAGACCAAGTAGCCTTCTTGGGACACGTAGTGTCGGGGAAGAGGAGTTGAGGTTGACCCAAGCAAGATTGATTACGTGATGTCATGGAGTAGGCCTACAACTCCCACCGAGATACGGAGCTTCCTAGGTCTATTTGGATATTACCGCAGATTTATAAAAAGGATTCTCCCAAATTTACGCTCCACTCACTAAGTTACTAAGAAAAGACATTGATTTGTTTGGACAAAGCAGCCTTATGAGAAAAGTTTTCAAGAGCTCAAGAATAGGTTGACCTTCGCACCGGTGTTGGCCTTACGAGAAAGTGGAGAAGAATTTGTAATTTATTGTGATGCCTCTAAGTCGATGGGGTGTGTCCTGATGCAAAAAGGTAGAGTGATAGCCTATGCATCTAGGCAGCTGAGAAAACATGAAGAAAATTATCCTACACATGACCTTGAACTTGGAGCTGTAGTTTTTGCACTAAAGATTTGGAGGCATTATCTCTATGGATCTAAGTGTGTCCTGTATAGTGACCACAAAAGCCTCAAATATATATTCACTCGTAAGGAATTAAACATGAGGCAAAGGAGATGGCTTGAGCTTATAAAGGATTATGATCTCACCATTAACTACCATCCGGAAAAGCTAATGTGGTTGCAGATGCTCTCAAGAGAAAAGCTCAAAATAATCAGCTATCAATTGAAGACTATTCACAAGAACTAATTGCATCATTAGCTAAAATGGAGATAGAATTCGGATTGTCAAGTACGAAGCAAGTATTGCAACTATGACATTCCGCCCCACCTTGCTAGATCAAATCAAAGAAAAGCGTAAAGCGATGCATTCATTGTAGAAGAAGCAAGAAGAATTAGGGCCTGGACAAACCATCGAATTCAGATTGGATGAAGATGGAGTTCTCTGGAATCATAGCGTAATTTGTGTACCGGATGTTTCGAAATTAAGGAATTAATTTTGAGAGAAGCTCATGATACCCCAGACACCATGCACCCCGGGAGTACAAAAATGTACAGGGATCTAAAAGGCAATTTCGGTGGAGAAGCATGAAGAGAGAGATTGCAGAATATGTAAGCAAGTGTGACACTTGTCGAAGGTGAAGGTGAACATCAACGACCATCACCGGGCTATTAAAGCCACTAGATGTTCCAGATTGGAAATGGGAGGATATATGCATGGATTTCATCACAGGTCTTCCAATGACCCTACGCAAGAAAGATACTATATGGGTGGTGGTTGATCGGCTCACTAAGTCAGCACACTTTATTCCTACCACCCAGAAATGTTCATTTGACAAGTTGGCTGAACTGTACCTTGAAAGGATTGTGTCTATCCATGGAGTTCCAAAAACCATAACCTCAGACCGAGGATCAGTATTCACTTCAAGTTTTTGGAAAAGTCTCCACGAAGCTCTAGGGACAAAACTTAACTTTAGCACGACCTATCATCCGCAGACGGATGGCCAAACGTAAAGAGTGAATCAAATACTTGAAGATATGTTGAGATGTTGTGCATTGAATTTTGGTGAGTCATGGGACAAACACCTACACCTAGCTGAATTTTGCGTACAACAATAGCTACCAATCAAGTATAGAAATGGCACCGTATGAAGCTCAGTATGGACGCAAATGTCGATCACCTATTTGTTGGTATGAAGTGGGCGAGAAACCATTGCTAGGCCCAAGTTTAGTAAGGGAGAATGATGAGAAGATCCGGTAATCAAGGAACGATTGCGGATTGCACAAAGTAGACGTAAGAGCTATCCGATAAGAAGCGTAAGGAAGTGAAATTTGTACCGGGGATTTTGTGTATCTAAAGGTCTCACCAATGAAAGGAGTTCGTCGATTTGGAATAAAAGGGAAGCTAAGTCCTAGATATGTTGGACCATTCAAAGTACTAGAGCGAAAGGTGCAAAGACTTATCACCTAGAATTGCCCCTCGGCTTTCCAAAATACACAATGTATTTCATGTGTCACAACTAAAGAGATGCCTAAGAGAGCCATCCGAACAACTCCAAGATCCGAATATCAAGCTACAAACCAGATTTGACCTATGAAGAGCGTCCACTAAAGATATTAGAAGTTGAAGATCGGACGGTGAGAAATAGGAAGATACAATTACGCAAGGTCCAATGGAAGAACCACTCACCGAGAGAAGCAACTTGGGAAAAGGAAGAAGACCCACGCAAAGCCTATCCGACCTCTTCAAGTAAGTTCGATTTCGAGGACTAAATCTTTTCTAAGGGGGTAGGATGTAACAACCCACATTTTTATTAAGTAATTAACCTCAGATCAGTAAGCATTAGTTCCTCATAATTGCACCATCAGGACAATGGATGCGCTTTGGCACAAATAAACAAATCATATCATATTTTAATCCTTGGAAAACATATGTGCACAATTCATATTAACCAGCCCCTCATGCTGCCACACAAAGACACACAAAAATACTCTTCACATCTTCCAAATGCACTATACACTACAGTACAACACTATTCACCCACTCCTTTGGTGTCCAATTCATGTAACAACAGCTGTCCTGACTATGGTGAGTCACCTAGGGGGAGTAGGGAGGATGCAGGAATAGAAGAAGGAGGACACAGGGGCTTGCCTGAACCGTAGTAGTAGCAGTCCACCATTCTCCTTCTGTCTCTCCACTCAGTTTTAGCCTTCAGAGAACACACGTGCACTCCTTGTGAGAAATTGCCAATCCCCCACCAGCCAAGATGGTGACTTGATTATGGAGAGTGGCATGGAGTAGGAGGGAGGGCTGACCAGGGAGCTCAAGCAATTAGAAGCAAACAAGGAGCACTTGAAGCACTAAGACCTGCAAGAGGAGGAACAAGTGTCTGAGATTTAGGTGAGGTTCACAAACACATCTCTGAATACTTCTTATACTCCCTACCAAAAGCACAAAGCACAGGCCATTGGATTAAATATCAG
Organism: Hyparrhenia diplandra; assembly: GCA_015847255.1. NCBI lineage: Eukaryota > Viridiplantae > Streptophyta > Magnoliopsida > Poales > Poaceae > Hyparrhenia > Hyparrhenia diplandra. Next base: position 372,580 of record JADLZK010000770.1, read on the forward strand.
AGTTGTACCATTTTTCTTTTATACTAATTTCTCACAGCAAACAAATCACATCATGTCTAGACTGGAAGAAAAATAATGATCTAGCTGGACAAGGTCTGGCATTCTTTTTAATACAAGCACACCATATCTCAGTCTGGAATAAATTTGCACAAGAGTTTTCACAGCTAGCAATGCACAGGCTAGTACAGTCTGGATGAACCAAGAATGAAAATAAGCACCAATAACACTCACTGTCAGGTTGGAGATTGGGGAGCAACTGTTGCCAGGGTCCAAATCCTTGCACACCAACACCACCACAGCACCCTGCACGGGATCCTTGGCTCTGCCTTTGGGCGCCATGGCTGCCGGGCTCGGCCCCTGGGTGAAGCACGCCGCTGACCTGCACACACATGAGAGAAAAAAATTAGGGGAAATCAAAAAAGGGGAAGATAATACGCAGCAGCTAGGAACCACCGAGATATATTTTGGGGTACCATCCTTGGGAGAGCCTAGCCATAGTTGTGGATCTAGATAGAGGAAGGGAGTAGAGGGCGCTCAGCGCCATGGCTGCTGTCGACCTGAAGAAAGGGGAAAAGAAATAGAGAGAGGAAGGGAAGAGAGAGAGAGGGATGGCAGGAGGATGGAGTGTGCGTATGAGCCTGGAAGGGATGCGTATTGCTGTTGTGTCCTTGGGCTGCTAGCTAACACTAGTACTACACCTTGATGGGCTTTAGTTAGTACTGGTACAACTCACGTGAGAAATAGAAGGGGCTAACCATACTAAATTAATTTGATGTTTGGCTAAACACAGCTATGCTATTTTCTTTTATAAATCACAACAAAATCGATACAAGTCATAGGAAACTAATTATTGCCTGTAGGATGGACAAATGGCTACGTATATATTATCTGTATATACTTGTGTGTTATTTTTCCTAAATACCAGTATATATTTATACTAATTACAGGAAGCGAGCACGGTCAGGCGCAGGACCTTCTAGTGAGCCAAACTGAGCCAGAGTTGGATCTTAACAACTCAGGCAAGATTTCCTTGACCATTTTCCTTGAGTTTTATACAAAGTTTGAGAAAATAAAATTAATGTGCATCAAATATATTTTCTAGAATTAATTATGGATGGATGACATGAGACTTTGATGACAGAGGGATTAGCTGATGGAGCAGCTAATACCCTACAGTATGGTTGGTTGGAAAAGTTAGTAGGATTGTTAACCAACTCTCACTTGTGTTGTTGGGCCGTATATACCGTGTCAACCATGAACCCGTTTGAGACGGGCTGATTCTATTACCCATCGAGTTATTGTATAATCCCTATGGTATGCAAGGAGAGGGTTGGGGAAAGTCCCCAATGAGCTGTCGATGGAGCACAGCCAGGCGCATATATTAGCGCAGTGAGTAGATGTGGATGTACAATTATACAAAATGGGGAAAGTTTCGGTACCTTGGTCATGAGTCGCACCAAGGGTAGTGCGATGGAAATTTGGCCAAGATAATTATGGCTAAAGTGATACAAACCTGCGCAGGGTAAAACCATGAATTCATGTCATGTCTCCTAGTATGGAGGCTACGGGAACCTATGGGTGGCTCTTTCTCAAGATGCAAGTGATAGTAGTGTTTTTCTAAATTAAATATGACTTTTTATACAAATGCTATTTTCATATAAGATGATATGTGATTGATCATTGAGATTACCAGATTGCATAGCTTTGATATTTATATGTGCTTGCTGAGTACGTCGTACTCACTCTTGTTAACTCTCCCCCTTCAGAGGATCATCAGGATTGTGCACAAGAGTTCCTAGATGATGGTTATGCCTATGCAGATTGGGATGACTACGAGGAAGCTAGTCGAGCTGCGGCCACCTCCTATGGAGGATGGGATGAATAAATAATCTCTTAGTCTACTTAAGGATATCAGTGGCGAAATGTATATGTCGCTCACTTAGTAATCTAGCTTGGACTTCTATATGTCAAGCTTGTAATAATGCGCGAACTTGTGACGCTTGTTTAAAGACCTAAGATCGTAGGGTGGCTTTGTAATAAATATCGGTATCTTCTAGCTATTCTCTGTTGCCAACTTTGTTAATGGTTTATTATTCGACAAATCTTGTATCTGTGGAGTAATAAATCATGGCTAGGGTTATTATTCAAGGTGGTAATTACCCGGGTCGTCACACCAACTGCCCGAATCGCTGGGGAACTACACTCTCTAAGTAAATTCACGATATTTATGATGCTGGGTCTGACTTCCTTCCCTAAATCTATGTGCTACCTCACCTCCCTTCGAGCTCAAAATACAAGCCCGCCCAGGGCATCAAATCCTTGCCGAGAGTGGATTAAAGGTCTCACCGCTGCTACTTGAACATTGGAGATCTTTTTTCTGCCATGATCTTGTGAGGCGTTGTGAGAGAAGGAAGGGGAAGGACGGCATCTCATCTCCCACATCCCGCAGACCGAAGATTGGGTAAGCGACTACCCCTTGGCGTTTTGTCCCGGTGAGTTCATTAAACTCAAGATTAATGCCCTTTTATCTTGTGCACATTTTGGGCAACCTAATTCCCCATCTATCTCAACTTGATCATTGCGAGATATATGTTCAAGGTCTACATGCACTTAAGTTTTGTGTTGCACATATGTGCACATTATTACTTATGGTGGTCAAAATTCCAAAGAGGATTGACTTGCACCAAGACTTTTGAGGTATTATTATGTATTTCGTGATAAACCATTTTTGTTGCTTCTCAAGCCTGCATACCAGCAGCGTCAACTGATTGCAGCAAGCAAAAGCACATTCCAAAAAGGTAATTCTCGATTTCATTCCGGAGAGCCACATCAAACTCATAGCGAGCCATGTGGTTTCAGGTACACCAGGTGTATTCGAGTTGACTGATTTGATTGTGGAGGTGTGCAATAAGATAGTTCAAGATCATTGTGCTTTTTGAAGTACATGACTTGGTCACATCACGATGTCCCGTGTCTTCAAGAGTGTCAAGCCGTTCGAACGATGCAAGGTACACAAACAGGGATAACTCCGAACTCCTAAACTGCTATGGAAATGCTCCCAAGTGTTCTGTTGAAAATTTCTGCTGCTATTAATATGCTTCAGTTGTGTACTACGGGTATTAGTTGCTAGCATTTCTGTTATTTGCAGATGAATTACGTGAAACTAATTGATTTTTATGTTTAGGAAAAGATTGTTGTGGAGTATGATTTATATGGGTAACACTAATACAGTAAATATAGTCTAAGCATGGATGGGAATCATAGGAGGCAAACAGTTACAGCTTATATAGCGGAGGCTTAGTAACTATGCTAAAGCATGAGGGCTAATCCGATGTTGGCCTTTTTCTGCACTAAATTAGCCACAAAGCTTCTAATGTAAAATGGGCCATCAAGGCAGGTGGAAACCTGTAAATAAATAGGGTATATTCACTTTGATAAATAAACATAAGGACACACGAAGACCAGACAGAAATGGCTAGACTGTAAACACGACACATGTTGTATGGTTTATATTCAGAAACCTGTCTGGTCGTACAAAGATCAGAGAACTGTACTTTCAACATGGGAATAAGTAAATGGAATCACCAGGGATGAGAAAAAAATATTACCTGTATGTGGCTGATCTATATGAGTAGGCTTGCGTTTGCAGCCTCTGTCCATAATTAGGAGCTATGTCGTAGGCAGTGGGGAGGCAACGAAACGCATAATCAGCAGGCTGGTACAGTGGCTGAATAAGTAAATCATAGAACAAAATATGAGCCTAATTATTCGGTAGCAACAGATCATGAGGAGGCTTGTTCAGGGCCATGGCAACAGCGGCGGCCCACAACTGCCGTAAGTCGGGCATTCCATCGAGCAACTGAAATGCAAAAGACAGGAATGCCAAAGAGAAGAGGAACTGGAGGCCGTACCGTGCATGGGGAGGACCTGGAGCGAGGGAGGACGGAGGTGGAGCTGCGGCAGGGGCTGCCTCCCTGGCTGGTGCAGGCGTCAAGGCGGTAGAGAAGGCCGGCGGCGGCGAAGGCGGGACCCCGGCGTCCGAGGCTCCCGGTAAAGCGTCACATCCTTCCTGCATTGGTCGCGTAGGGGCCGGCGCGGTGGCAGGGGCGGTGTGACAGGCGAGGAGGCGGCAGGAAGCGGAGGCAGGCGTGCTTTCGTTGGTGATGCGGGTCGGACGGCGGCCGGCACGGTGAGGGCGAGCTGGGGAACGGAAGGCAGCGAATGGCAGGAACAGCCAGGCATCAGGCCGCACCGCAGGGACGATGCATGTCCCTTCCACGTCACGCCCTCCCATAACCATCCGATTTGGCAAACGCACGGCTCGGATGACGCGTCGAGCAGCCATCCAACAAAGGTGGCCGGGCTCACGTCACGACGAGAAGCCAGCCTGCATGCAGGAGCCCCACCAGCATCCAACAAAGCTGATGCATTATTTCAGAAGCGAACCAAGTAGTGCCATGCATCGTCACCACTCCACTCACCACCATTGCCAACAGCTAGCTTTTTAGCACTGGCCGGGCCCAACAGGCAACAGCTAGCCATGTATACGATGCTCCGGCGTCTCCGATGCTCTTTTGCGTCCCGTGAACGCGACTTCAGATTCGACAGGAGGTCTCACAGGAAGCCTCCATCCTGTTCGAGGCTGCCTTTGCTTAGCATCTTCACAAAGGATAAGCGTCACAAGACTAGCAGCATGCAGCAGTGGAAGGAAGTCTTCCTTGTGCAGATCCAGTAGTTTCAATTTGCTTGCACGCACACCTCGCTCAGAGGGAGACAGAGCGCGGAATTTGGAGATATCAGAAGCAAAAGCAGCAACACATCTCGGTCTGATATCTAGGTACCTTTCTTTTACACTATCATATTCTACTTGTAACCAAGATTTATGACATCCAGTTTGCACTCCAGCGCCTTCTAGTCTTTCTGCTTATTACAACAGTAATTTCAGAGTGTTTATTACAGCTAGTATGTTCTGTAAACCATACTGAAGACAGAGCACTCCCAGGAGCCCCAATTGATCCCTTCCCCTTTTGGCTCCTTGTGATGGAGGCATAAGAAGGCTCTAAAGGTCTGCCTGCAAATTAATAAGTCCCACTTCATGCTAAAGTAACCAGTATGTATTTGCAAATTAACAAGGCTCCAGGGGTTCATGCTAAAGTAAGCTTAGTTGCGGCTTCTATGTGCAAATTCAGTTACGCTTTGCACACACACATCTCGTTCATGAGAGAAGGAGCAGTAGCACCTCTTGTCTAAGATCCAGGTATGTATTTAAACGATTCTACCTGTTACCTGCAAGATCATGAAATCCAGTTTGCTCCCCCCAGCGCCTTATACACTTTCTGCGCTTACACCAGTAATTTCTGACTCTTCACATGTACTGAAGTCTGAGCACTTCCAACTCGAAGATCATACTGTTTGTAACTACAAGGAAGCTGTTGATTCTTCTGTACTTGAGGTTCTCGTATGTTCATCATGCCCCTAATCACCTTTCCATTCTCTATTCAATGATTTATGTTCCCCTTCCATAGCCTAGAAGAATAATACTCCATCTGTTCTCAGGCTCTTTGGTTTTGAATACTCGCTGGGTTCTCGCTTTCGTTACTCCTATGTCCGTGAGTCTTGACACTCCAATTGACCTCTCTCCCCTTTCAACTCCGTAAGAAGGTGAGATGGCAGGGACAGACAGCTGTACAGGACTGCCTGCAAATTAAGAAACACTTCAGCAGCATTCATCAAGAGGCTGTGGGCTAGCTACACGTATTTGCACAGGTCAGATATCAAAAACAGATATTTTATAATTGCACAAGAAAGTACTAGAACTAGACTCCTTTGCCTTACAAAAAAATGCTTATTTCTAAACTTCAATTTATAGGAAATCTGGGCGAAACAAGGAGCTTACAGAAACATGGTTGGTATGGAAGCTGCTGCAGTGTCTGCAGCAGTATCTGCAATGTTGAAGCTTGTGGGCAACAAGTTAGCTCCACTGGTCATCAAAGAGTACAGCTCTATAGTGGGTGTTCAAAAGGACCTCCGGGAACTCCAAGATCTAGCAGAGGAGATCAATAGCCGCCTGGAAGGAGACAGAGCTCTATATACGGGGATGCTCCATCACTCAGAAAGTTGAAAGAAGCTGTTTCTGAGGTGGAGGATGCTGTGGATGAGTTCCAACTGAAGGCTGAAAAATATGAAGCCGATTGTGATGGTGGTTTAGTTTCCAAATACCTGCACACAAAACCAAAGTCGTTTGTATTCCAAATGCCAGGCTGCCAAAAAGATCAAGAAAATTAAGAAGATGTTTGATGTCCTTGTGAAGCAAAGAAGTATTTTGAATTCAGTGCTTGGCAATGATCCTGTTAGCCATACAAAAGACATAGCTACGAATGTGCAAACACTGCCCTTCGTGGATGAGGCAGCAGTAATCGGAAGAGATAAAGAGATGAATGATATTATGGCTAACCTGCTACAGGATGATGACCAACAGAGAATCAAGATAGTTTCAATAGTTGGACTTGGTGGCTCTGGGAAAACTACTCTGGCCCAGCTGGTTTTCGGTGAAGTCAAAAATAAAAATCATAATCATTTTCCAGTTAAACTATGGGTTCATGTGTCAGAGGAGAAATTTCAACTTGAAAAAATTCTCAAGAAGCTATTTGATGCTATTTCAAATGAGAGATCCAATGACCTTTCCTTGAATTATATGGCAAATAAAATATCTGACGAGTTGACCAACAAAAGGTTCCTACTTGTATTGATGATGTTTGGGACGCTAAAGACCGTATTAAATGGGCACAGTTCATGGTACATCTAAAGAATGGCTCACCAGGAAGCAGGATTCTACTCACTACTGCGTGATGGAAATGTTGCCGCAGCAGTGGAATCTACAACACTAATTGACTTGCCATTATTATCTGAGAATTACAGCTGGAAAGTATTCCAGCAAAGCTACGGAAATGCATTAGAACATGACTTTGAAGAAGTTGGCAAAAAGATTGTAAACAGGTGTGGTGGGGTGCCATTAGCAATTAAAGTTCTTGCTGGGGTCCTCCGTGTCAAGACAAGATTAGAACAATGGTATGCAATAAAAGAGAGTAATTTATTAAATGTTGACGGTAAAGAACATCAAGTATCAGCCTGCTTGTGGTTGAGCTATTTTAACTTGCCATCTCATCTAAAGCAGTGTTTCACAATATGTTCAGTTTTTCCTAAAGGTCACTTGATTGATAAAAATAAATTGATTGACCAATGGATTGCTCATAACATGGTCACGGAAGATGGGGATATCTACTTGGAAGATATTGGCAATGAATACTTTAGTCATCTTGTGCAAATGTATTTCATACAAGTTGTGAAGGAAGTACGTGATGGAAGTGTGAAGTGTAAGATGCATGAGTTGGTGCATGATCTAGCCCGATCCATTTTGGGTGATGAGATTTCACTTTCCACCGATTCCACAAAAATGCACCGGTATTTTTCTATATTGGAACACACAAGACATCTTCCACCACCCAAAAATACATTTCAAAAGGCACGTGCTATGTACATTAATGAAGGTGATGAATTCATATTTGGCAAGGCATCGAAGAATGCAAAACACTTGCGCAGTATCACTGTGCAAGGTATGCATACATCAGCACTCAAAGCCATAGTAAAGGCCAAATATTTAAGGTACCTTAGTATTTCAGGATTGAAACATGAAACACTTCCTGAGGCTATTTCAAACATTTGGTGTCTGCAAGCTCTTCATGTAACGTCAAGTGATCTTGTCAAGTTACCTGAATCCATTGGTAAGCTGCAGAGGTTGAGAGTGGTCAACCTGTCAAAGTGTTGGAGTCTAACAGGTTTGCCATATTCCATTGGTAACTGTGTCATGATTTCTAGCATAGACCTTTCTTGTTGCTGGGAGGTTGCAGCTTTACCAAGCTCTATCGAAAAGGAATAAAAGGCTAAGAGTACTGAGACTAGGCCATACCAAACTTAAGGAGCTATCAAGTATCAAGGGACTAGAAAACCTGGAGCTTTTGGACCTTCGATACTGTTCTGAGCTGGAAAACTTGCCTGAAGGTATAGGGAACTTGCAGAAGCTTGTTGTTCTCAACCTACAAGGATGTGGAAAGATACGAGGGATTCCAAAAGGGATTGCACAACTTTCTCGACTTGAAACGCTGGGATTATTTGTTATGGGAGAGGGTAAAACTTATGCACAAATCTCAGAGCTTGAAAACGTGAATAAGATTAGCGGGAACTAACTATCCAGGGTATTGCACACTGTATGGAACCAAATGTTGCATGCAAGGAATGGTTGAAGCATAAGACAAACTTACAAAGCCTGACACTAATTTGTGCAGGTGATGTGGGGGTGAACTCTGAAAGTCAGCTAGAAGGGTTGCAACCACCGCCTGGAATTAAAAACCTAAAAATTGTCAGGTATTCAGGTCAGGAATCAACACAGTGGATGCTGAAGCATGTTGGTGTAGAAGTAGCAGTGCTTCCTCGGTTCCGATCATTGTTCATGTTGGAACTATCAGATTTCCCAAATTTACAGCGGCTAGACAGACTAATGGAGTTGCCTTGTTTGGAGAAGCTTGTGCTCAATGAAATGCCTGCTCTTAAAAGCATAAGTGGAGGTCCATTTCCCTCACTGTCTGAGTTAGTTATGTATGGAATGCCAAGTTTGGGCGTGGTTTGGATGGTAACAGAGTTGAGCTTAGCTGATGTGGAAGGGGGGCAGCTGCATATTAGTAATCGTTTATCAGTTGTAATCATATCAGAGTGTCCAAAAGTGATGGTGATGCCATACTTTCCTTCGTCACTGAAGGTCCTACGTTTGGTAAAGAGTAACATGCAGCTCCTAGGACAGGCAGGCCTAGGCCAAGGATCCTCTTTGCCTTCTTTTAATTTTAGCTGCCTAAAGAACCTTCACTTAATAAACATGCCACCACCAGCAGGAGCAGCATCCTATGGATCTGGATGTCGATGGGAGCTGCTGCAACACTTCACAGCACTGGAGTCCTTGGACATTTGGAGCTGTCATGGCCTAACTGAGCTGCCAGAGAGCATGCGGAGCCTTGCATCCCTCCGAACCCTGTGGATTCGGTATTGCTCAGCTCCCTGTATGCTTCCCAAGTGGCTGGGGGAACTCCGTTGTCTGGAAAACATGGACTTTTATAAGTGTGGTAGTCTGAGCCATGCTCCATCAATGCAGATGCAGTCGCCACGGCCCTCAAAGCACTTCGTGATTAGTCACAGTGGGTGGGTGGGGGCCTCTGCTCTCCGGCCCCTGCAGACTCTGCGGATTGAGTATTGTGACAACATATTTAGCCTCCTGCAATGGCAGCCCACCTCACTCACGACTCTAAAAATAATAGAATGTCGCGGACTTCCACCAGCTCTGCTCTCTACAAATGCTCACCATCAGGGAAGTACCCAAGCTGAGCAGCCTTCCAGAATCATTGGGGTACCTCACCTCCCTCCAGGAGCTCCAAATAGAAAATTGTGGGCACTTGTCCAACTGCCCGATTGTGTTGGGGAACTTCGTTCTCTACGCGTATTCAAGATTTGGTGTTTGCGGAGCCTAACGTGCCTTCCCCAATCATTGGGGCGCCTCACCTCCCTCCAGGAGCTCGAAATAGGAGGCTGCGGGGCACTTGGCCAACTGCCTGAATCGCTGGGGAACTCCGCTCTCTAAGGAAATTCAAGATACATGGCTTGTGGGGCCTGACTTCCGTTCCTGAATCGATGTGCTGCCTCACCTCACTTGAACATCTTAAGATCTGGAGATGCCCGGGCATCAGATCCTTGCCAGAGTGGATTAAAGGCCTCACCGCTCTGCTGATACTGGATATCTGGGACTGCCCTGATCTAGAAAGGCGCTGCGAGAGAAGGAAAGGGGAAGGACTGGCATCTCATCTCCCATATCCCTCGCCTGTTGATTGGGAGAACTGCTGCCCGTTATCGCCTCATCTGGTGAGTTTATTGAACTGACGATTGGTTCCCTTTTACCATGTGCAGACCTAATTCCTCATCCATCTTAATTCGATAATTGCAGATATATGCTCAAGGTCTACATGGCTTCAAGTTTTGTGATACAGTTTCTTTTGGGTGCGTGCATATGCGCACATCCTTACTTATGATTAATCCAGTAGGATTAATTTGCACATAGAGTTCTGAGGTATTATTCTATATTTCTAAATCACATTGTTGTTACTTCTCAAGCCTGCATACCAACAGCGCCGTTTCATTGTGCCTCCTTTTTTTTTCTAACAGAAAAGGGTCCAAGCACCACCAGACAAACATGAAACACACAGCAGATGCATGTGTGAGGTTAATTTGAACTCTGATTTCAGGTACACCAGACGTATTTGTATTGATTTATTTGATTGTGGAGGTTTGCAGTACGATAGTTCAATCTCATTGTGCTTTTTGTGTAGTATACATGGCTTGTTCAGATCGCATCGTGCGGTGTCTTCAAGATAGAGTATCAGGCCGTTTCTAATGATGCAAGGTACATGAACAAAACAGAGATAAATCGGAACTCCTTATGTGCTATGGAAATGCTTTGCAATGTTCTGTTGGAAAATTTCTGCTGCTAATTGATATGCTTCGGTTGTGTACTACTAGTTTAGAGTCTGTTATTTTGCTGATATATTTTGGCTGAGTACCCAAAGTCTATGTAGAGAAAAGCAACCTCTTAAGCTAATTATTTTATGTTTTGACTGCGAGGATTCCAGCTGGTGAAAAAGAGTGTCATATCTCATGGCTGCCATGCTACTAGCGCCTGGAGCATTTCAAGTGGTGGACAAAAAAGAGAAGGGCTTTCATTTGGTCAGTAAAGGATAAGACAAGGGGTTAGAGACCTCTGTGTTCAAAATCAGTGCCTTCTTCAGAAGGTGCTGCATAGGCTACTTCATCCGGGGAATCAGCATGGGCATTGGAAGGGGTGGATCTGAGTGACTGAACACATTAAGAGAGTCTACTGTGGGGCCTCACTAGGATGCTCTCAGATCCCTGCTTCCTCTGTACCAGAGCATCACCTTGTCCGAACAGGGGATGGGAGAGGAATTGACTTTTGGAATGATTGCTGCTGGGCAGGGGAAGAGACAATTGCTGCTAGATTTCCTTGTCTCTTTAGCAATGCAACAAACATATCCAGCTGAGGAAGGTGCTGCTATTAACATGATTTAGTTTTGTGCTACTAGTTGTTAAAGTCTGTTATTTTGTAGAAAGCTAAGCACCCAAAATTGACATAGATAAGAGCACGCTGTGAAGCAACCTTTTTTTTTTCAACATAATCTGATTACCTGAAGCTACTTAATTAAAAAAAAATAAGGGCCCAAATAATAATCAGTTATGATGTTCAGGAAAATATTATTATGCAGTTTGAATCTGCAACCACGAAAGCAGTTACAATTGTTTTGCTTTTTTATTAGTTGTGTTAGAAAGAGGAATAGGCTATGACTGCCGTGTGTGTTGGACCTTGGGTTGGCCTATTCAACTGGCTAATCCATGGCCTGCATGGTGTTGTTACTTAGGATTGATAGGTCTGCATGCCTTCCATTCTCCATATGTAACCTGTAATCGCATCTACTCCAATCAATGAGTATACTTTCCTTCAAGTTCCACTGCTGTGGATGGATGTAAAATAAAGAAGGAAAAACATCTGAATGATTTGAGTATGGTTTAGTTTTAAATGCATCCATATGGAGCAACAACCTCGGGCTCTGTTTTTAGTGGTTTACCACGAAGAAATGCATTAATGAAAGTGATTCTAAGTCAAACAGAGTATATCAAATGATGAATATATCTAGAATAGCTCTCCTACTTGGTTTGCCATTAAGTAATCAGAAGAAGAATATTTATGAATGTCACTGAAGTCCCCTTTTCTTTGAAAGGTTTATTGCTGAAGTTGGCACATACATACACAATGAACTGTTGTACAGTTTTTCTAAAATTGACAGTTAAAACAATTTATCGCAACCTAACAGGAAAGTTTTGATACTCAAATTTAACAGAGCATCAATCTGCAAGTACCACAAGCAGTTACAATTGTTTAAATTTAGTAATTGCACTGCTGTGGATGGAGATGTAACAAATTTGAGTAATTTGAGTACGATTTAATTTTTAAATAGTCCATACTATTGCAGGCCCAATGAAATTTTGGGGCATCATTAGACTGTGATAAAACGGTGGGTGGTGAAGAAGCCTCTAAAGAACTTGAGGCTATGTGATTGAACCAAGTTCAGTCGTATCTTTTAGAGCTAGTACTTGGTTCTTGTGGAAACAAGTCAATGTGTACTTAATTCCGCTAACATATACAACGGTCACATAATGATACAGTTCAGAGATTCGGCCACAGAATCTACACTTAAACATCAAATGGCCTAAGAAATTCACACCTAGATCAAAAAGCACTTACCAGGGCTCGGGAGTCGACTGGACGATGGAGGCAGGGCGCGTCCACAGATCCGGCCAGCTATTCGGGGAGGTCAAACTGCCCGGGTGCCGCCGCCGGTGTTTGGCCCCGACCAGCGGCCACCCTCATGTTTAGTGAAGTGTAGGAGTAGGAGATGGTCATGGCCTACCATACCCTAGACGACGGACAGCGCGCTAGGCGGCGCCGTCGAGGAGCCCAGGAGGGGACGCCGGAGGGCCGTCGCCGGCGGGCGGCGGCCGGGTATGTACGGTTGGGGATCAGGTGCCGTGTCGGTGGGCTCAACCTCACGGGGGCACGTGAATGGGCTGACATGGCCCAGACGCGGGCAAGGTAAGAGTTTCTTTGGGCCGTGCTCAGCATCCACAAGAAGTTTTTCCCAGTTTCTTCTCAAAAAAAAAAAAAAAAAATCCCATCCTCTCCAAAAAAATAGTTTTCCCCATAAAAATCCACAAAAAAAAGGTACAGTTGTACTCTTCGGACCAGCCCTCAGGACGTGTGTATGTTCTCCTACCTTGCTTTCCAAAACAAGCTATTTTTCATCGATAATTGTCTAAAAGATAAATCAATTTTTCATGTCATCAAATACAAATGGAAGGGCTACTTACCATTTTGAATATCATTGTCATATATACAAGAGGAGTTTATTTATTACTTTGATAGTATATATATATATATAATATAAGAGTATGCGAATTGAAAACAGGAATTAACTTCTAGGTTCTAAAAAGCTGAAAAAAAATAGTTGTTTAATAAATACGAGAAAAATTCATCAGTTCATTGCTTAAAATAAAGAAATTTAGGATTTTTATTGAGGATCTTAACTTCAAATTCAGGAACTCGGTTATAGTAAAATAATAACTGTATTGAATATTTTAGGTACCAAATAAACTCAAATGAAAAAAAGTATAAACTACAAAGGAGTAAACTGCAATTGGACCTTTTCTTTAATTTTCCATTATTTGCTTGACCAAGACTTACCAAATACTCCCAAAATGGCAGATACGAATATATTTTTTTTAACTTGCCTTTCCATCTCAATAATCAGAAGTTCAATGCCCAAACTGCACGCAAGCGAAGCACTTCTTTGGGGGTGTTTAGTTGGTGAAATATTTTGGGTTGAAGCTCTTGAAGACATTTCGTTTGTATTTGTTAATTATTATCCAACCATAGACTAACTAGGCTCAAAAGATTCGCCTCGTACTTTTCAGTCAAACCGCGCAATTAGTTATTTTATTTACCTACGTTTAGTACTCCATATATGCGTTAAGAGATTTGACGTGATGAGAAAGCAGTAGCAACTTTTTGGGTTTGCATGGGAACTAAACACTTCCTTTGTTATACTATTATTTTCCTTATTTCAATTACCAAGGCTCACTGTTTCACCAAATGCATACACTTTTCCACTTCTGCAGTCAACACCTAAACAGCAAGTGGACGAACTTTTCCTTGTTTTCCCCACCTTGGCATAAAAGGCTTTGCTCTCATCTATCTATAACCATATAGATGGAGGCCACTAGAGGGAGTTCTCTGCACATGCGAGATGACACATCGGCGACCTTCGATTCTTGTTCGCTCCTCCCTTCTTCCTATCGGTTCGCCGCCGTTACTTACGAAGAGGCACTTTCGGCCTCTCGCCTACCTAAGGCCTTTGTTCGCCGCGGCCGTACTAAGCCTTAGGAGGCCGTCCGCCTCCCCGTCCACCACAGAAACCACCACGGAAACCCCGCCTCCATCCCCCCGTCCTCCAGCGCGTCTCTGACGCCGCCGCCCCATCTCCCCATGGATCGAGTCCCGAGGCGGCGTGGCCGACCGCCGAGCGTCGGAGATCCCTCCGGCGACTCCATGGCGGCGGAGATCTGTCGAAGGGGAAGGGGCGGAGGCGGGAAAGCGAGGCGGGGGACGCCTCTGTCGCACCGTCGGTGGAGTTCAGCGACCATGGGAGGCGCTTGGGGGGCTACGATGAGACCACTCCGCAAGGGATTCCTCGGTGGAATAGTGCGTGCAGCGAGCTCGATCCATCGGCGGGAGGCATGGCGATCTCGAATCAAGGTGAGGCCTCTACATCCCATCCCCTACACCCAACGATCCAACAACGGCTCCATGTCCCGGCCCACTAACTTCGGCCTCGATCGCTCCCACCCTTCCCGGTTGCCGCTGCCGCCGCCTCGGTGCGCTCGGCGGCGAAGCCCCCGCCCGACCGCCGTGTGCCTTCACCAACTCCGCCTGCCGGTCGCCGCTGCCACCTCCGGTGCCGCACTTCTCGAGGCTGCGCTGCCGAGTGGCTAGGAGAGTTTTAGGCCTAATAATAATTAGGATCGGTTGTTCCCAATTTGGTTGGCCGATTGGCCCGTATTTTCCCTATACCTGGACCTTTGAAATCAAATAATGAATTACCTTCTAACTTCCTATCCCCTATATTCCCGTAAGCCACCAGCAGAGGTAGTATCAATATTTATTAAGAGATTGTTGTGTATTCATCACTTTTGTTAGCATAGCTGCGTGTTTTGTGTTTTTAGTATGACTGGAGCTTATCATCTCTGCGCTTAATGTTTCTGCTTAGTTGGTGTTGTACTGCACATGGCATTGGTATAGGAATCGGACGTTGTATCTGTGTGTGCTTATGTGTTTCTAGATTTGAATAGATTGGCGAAACACACATGCTATCCTTTTTAAATTTATTTATCTAGCATTTGCTTCGTTTTGATAGTATGATCTGACAAATCTGTGCAACGACATGCAGGGCTAGCTGCTAGGGCTTGCACTCCCCTTCTGATGCGAGCCACCACAGTCCTTTCAGTCCATGTTTCTTCACCATGCACACTAATTTCTTTCTAATTTAACTGAAATGAATTTTGCCCTGCAAGGTGCTGGAGCTCCATTTCATTGGTATTGTTTTTATGCTTTTTTCTCTGATCTATTGATCTGATGCGCACCAGGTTTAAATCGGATCCAATGGATGCAAATGAATCTTCATGAAATATTTGTAGCTAGAAGTGGCAACAATTTTTTTTTTTTTTTGTTGATTCTATCTTGCTTCACTCATTGATTTGATTTCAGATTGCCGGTCTTTTTTTGGCTCACTCATGTTTCTTTGGATGCATCTGTAGAAATAATTCGGTGTGCGAGGGTAGCTGAGATGATATTGATTATTGGAGCACGCCCCCTGGAACATGGCTTGAGACTGAAGCTTCTCATTGTTCCAACAAAAACCAGGAGGCCAGTCCATGTTTCTTCACCATGCACACTAATTTCTTACTAATTGGACTAAAATGAATTTTGCCCTGCAAGGTGCTGGAGCTCCAATTCATTGGTATTGTTTTTATGCTTTTTTCTATGATCTATTGATTTGATGCGCACCAGGTTTAAATTGGATCCAATGAATCCAGATGAATCTTCACACTTGATGAAACTAAATTGAAAGCCTGGATTAAAAAGAATCTGATATTGTTAAACATTGTTGCATGAAAAGTCTTCAACTCTTAACTGTTGGAGATTCTTTCGATTCCTTATTTAAGTTGTATTTTTTGAGCAAGTAATAAAATAAGGATTCGAATCTAACTGTTCTTTTCAGATTCGAGCAATATTTTCTGAATCTTCCTTTTCATCTTATGCACCGGTGGGTGCTGAATTTTGTTTATTTTTTTGGCTGATTCAGGCAACTAGGAAAAATTACTTGAATGGTCGAATGACACCATCATTTAGCACATGGAGTCACGGCTCCAGCCTCCCTTTGCACTGCTGGTTGCCCTGTGACTCTCGAGAGAGATTGTTCAAACGGTCGCTACTACTACTGGACGGCGCCTTCACTAATCCAGCAGGCTGTCATCTTATATAGAAGTCATGTTAGTTTGTCAGCTCATATAAAAAAAAACTATTTTTGAATTCTGAACAGTTCACCCATTATACTATTTCTAAACTATTTTTTACGTAACATAATAAGTGTGATGTCAATCAAGATTGTGGCACCTTCTGCCCAAATGCGCTTGTTGATCGACGATTTCGCCCCGGCGCTCAGGAAGCCGCTGTTGTAGCCCATCATCCTCCCCGCCGCCAAAACTCACGGATTACCCAGTCCGCATGGGCACGAAACTCCGTCTCTACACCACCGACGAGATGTGACACGGGTCCGCCATCTTCGCGGAGCCCCTCCTCCGCAACGCGTTCGTGCATGCTTCACTTCGCCCTCCTCCCTGTGCATAGTAAGCTCTCTGATTCCTATTTTCTATGACATCCATGTGATGTGCCTTCCAGATGCTCGATACAATACCAGAACAAAAAAAGAAGTCTGTCCACACTGAACCCACAAGGTTGGTGTTCATGATTCTCTGTTGTATGCAGGGTCAAGATGCATGCATTTACTTTGATGCCAATTTTTTCTTTGCTTACCATTCCTTTGGTTTATGCAGATTGAACAGGATGGGTATGGTTAACAATCCTGAGTTGACGTGCTTCTGCAATTTAAAATCTATCTCCGATTCAGTCAGTTTATTTTCCCAATCATTAAAAGTACAGTTGTCATGCCTTTTTATTTGTATGAGAAGTCACATGTGAGTTCAGTGTTTCTTTTCACAATTCAAATCCCGAAGCAGCTGCTCCTATTAAGAGGAAAAGGGATTGTTACTACAAATTATTCAGTGGCGTTCGTCAAATTTGTGGCCTTTTGCTTCCTCTAGGCAGGGCTTTATCTTCTTATTTGCAAGACCTTATGCAGGGCAGGGCATGCAGGGTTATCTGCTCTTGCTTTGTTTTTGTTCTCACATTCCCTGCACACTGTTTGGTATTCAATTAATGACTTGCTGCTGCTATGTGTAGGAGCTCCACGCGATTACCTGTTGTTGCCAAAGTACTTACGGCTAATCTCCTCAACATATTGACGACATCAGAGGTTCGTGCATGTCTAAATGCTTCCATACTTTACAGATTTTTTTTTGTTCCCGTTCATTACACTCAAGTTATTTATTAATTTCAGTAAAGAATATTCAATATGACCGACCATATTTATAGCTTCCTCTTCTTAGGTGCATGTTGGTTGTTCTAAGTCATCAAATCATGTAGGGTTCTATGGCAGCGGTGCATTACCAGACAGCTGAAAGCCTCAATTCATATTATCCTTATTTTCTTAATAAGAAACCAGAGTACATCGGGATGATGACACCAAATATTCCTATCTCCTTTCCCATTTACTGCTTTTGATTTTATTTACAAATAATCTAAAATTTGAACAACGTTAACAAACCCCCATTGTCGGTTTTGTTCACCGCTATGTTTTAACCCGCAAATTGGTTCTTTTCCTCTAACTAAAGTTATAATTTTGCAGGTCCCATCTTTACGACACTACCATTCTCACATTATCCGTAAAGAACACTCCCTTTTTTTTTGGTAATCCACTCCTATCCTTCTCCCAAATGTTGTCGGCGACTAAGAACACCAACTTGCTGCTGCCTCCGAAGCCACCAACAGGTAAAAGCCCATTTCCGGGAATCCAGGATCATCTTCATGCATGTCCACACGGTGTGATCAGGTATAGCACTCTTCTGCTGCGGTCACCATAAGAGAAGGGTTGGCCACACCACTGCAATATGTTGGCATGTGAAGATGAACAGCCTGCTTCCGTGAGATTGATACTGAAGGCGCAGTTGATTATTTACCAATTGGTATTGTTATAATGATTTTCTATTTGTATCAATATTTTTTGTTGGTGATTATATCTATAAAGAAGAACAGTGGCAACATGCGGGTGTCTTTGTAGAATTCCTGTTTAGATGAAGTCATAGATGCTTTTTCGCTTTATGAATGATATTCATCCTCGCATACCGCTGCAACGCCAAGGAATCCCCCCCCTAGTTCTAATGTGATGGGACGATCATAGGTGAAACCTTTTGCTTAATGAAATGCTTGCGCGTGAAGTCGTGCTCTAAAAAAAAAAAAAAGATCATGGGTGAAGCAGACATTAAATCTCCATACCTCCATTGAGCAAATTTATAAGCTTGCCCTGCCCTTGCTTAGCGAATTTATAAGGAAAAAAAGCGTCACAAAAGTTGCAGTAAGCAGTAGCTGAAGCTCAGTTGGATGCGTCTTCTTTGTGCAAATCAAGTTCAGATTTGCTTGCACATACAGACACCTCGCTCAGGAGTGAAGAACCACGTTATTTTTGGAGATATCAGAAGCAAAGGCAGCAGCACATCTCGTCTAACATCCAGGTATTTATTACACTATTATCATTTACGCTATTCTGAATATGACATCCAGTTTCCACTCTGCTAGTGCATTCTGAACTTTTTGCTTACACCACTAAGGGGTTATTTTGTATCGTCTCTTATAACAGCATGTGTAGGCAAGTTGCAGAATGTTTAGGGCTACTTTGTATAACCTTTCATAATGACAGAGGTTGTATTTTAGATGCAAATTTAGATGACTATTTTAAATTGCCTTTCATAGTGGCATAGGTGGATAGTTTTTTTATAAAATAGAATTGATTCAGTAGCTATTATTGGTGATTACGATTGACTCTATCAATATAAACGCTAGATGTTTCTAGATAGAATTTCTAGGATATCATTTTCTAGTGCATCTCATGAGTGATGATTAATGTGGAGGTTCATTTAAAGGCTCCAATTAGTAATAGTAAGATTCCTAGTATGTACCTTCTTTCATTTGGGTCTCCAATTAGTAATAGTAGGTAGGATACTCCAGTCCAACTGCTCTGACTCTTCTTTTTGGAACACTCACTAGGATGACATGGACAAGAAGGTTGTAAATTAAGAAGCACTTCAGCAGCATTCATCATAGGCTAAAGGGCTAGCCACTTGTTTGCACAGGTCAGATATCATATCAAAAACCGTTAACCGCACAAGTTCTTTTGCTTTATAAAATGCCTCCTTATTTCGAGAATTTGATTCATAGGATCTGGACCAAAAAGCATTCAGCTTACAGAAACTTGGTTGGTATGGAAGCTGTTGCAGTAGTGTCTGCAGCAATATCTGGGATGTTGAATCTTGTGGGCAACAAATTAGCTCAACTGGTCATCAAAGAGTACAGCTCTATAGTGGATGTGAAAGAAGACCTCCAGGAACTCCAAGATCTAGCTCAGGAGATCAATGGACGGCTGGAAGCAGCAGCAGATAGACCTATGGGGATGCTCCATCACTCAAAAAGTTAAAAGAAGCGATTTACGAGGTTGATGATTTTGTGGACGAGTTCCAACTAAAGGCTGAACAACATGAAGCTGATGGGGATGGAGGTTTTGTGTCCAGATACCTGCACACAAAGCCAAAATCATTTATATTTAAATGCAAGGCTGCCAAAAAGATCAAGAAAATCAAGAAGGTGTTTGATGACCTTGTGAAGCAAATAACTCTTATGAATTCAGTGGTTGGCCATGATCCTGTTAGACATATAAACAATACAGCTGTGAGTAAGCAAACTTTGCCCTTCGTGGATGGGGCAGCAGTAATTGGACGAGACCAAGAAATGCACCAAACAATATCTAAGCTGCTAGAGAAAGATGACCAACAGAGAATCAACATAGTTTCTATAGTTGGACTTGGTGGCTCAGGGAAAACTACCCTAGCTCAGTTGGTTTTCAATGATATAAAAAACATAAAGAATCATTTTACTGTTGTTAGAATATGGGTTCATGTGTCTCAGGAATTTCATGTAGACAAAATTCTCAAGAAGCTATTTGACGCTATTCCCAATGAGAAGTCTGAAGGCCTTTCCTTGATGAATATGGCCAACAAAATCTCAGACAAGTTGACCAACAATAGGTTCCTGCTTGTGTTAGATGATGTTTGGATTGAAGACCGTATTAAATGGGAGGAATTCATGGTACATGTGAAGAATGGTTCACGAGGAATGGAAGGAAGCAAGATTCTACTCACTACTCGTAGTAGAAAAGTTGCTGAAGCAGTTGAATCTACAACACCAATAGACTTGCCATCCTTATCCAAGGATTATAGCTGGCAATTATTCCAGCAAAGCTTTGGAAATGCCGTGAAAGATTTGGATTCTGAATTTCAAAAGGTTGGGAAAGAGATTGTGAACAAGTGCAGTGGGGTGCCGCTAGCAATTAAAGTTGTTGCAGGTGTCCTCCGTTCCATTAAACAAGTAGAACAGTGGCATAACATAAAAGAGAATAATTTATTAAATGTTGAGGGTAAAGAACGTCAAGTAACTGCCTGCTTGTGGTTGAGCTATTTTAACATGCCTTCTCATCTAAAACAGTGTTTGACGATATGTTCAATTTTTCCAAAAGGTCACTTGATTGATAAAGACCAGTTGATTGATCAATGGATTGCTCATGACATGATCCCAGAAGGCAGTGTTAACTACTTGGAATATATTATTGGCAATGACTACTTTAATCATCTTGTGCAAATGTGCTTTTATACAAGATGTGGAGGAAGCAGAGGATGGGAGAGTAAAATGTAAGATGCATGATTTGGTGCATGATCTTGCCGATCCATTGTGGGTGATGAGATTTCACTTGTTGTGCCAAAGAAGACAACCAATGTCACAAAGATCTGCAGGTATTTTTCTATAATGGAACACACAAGACATCGCCCACCCAAAAAATACATTTAGAAAAGCACGTGCTACATATATTGCTAAAGACGACGATTTCATATTTGGCAACGCATCGAAGAAAGCAAAACACTTGCGCAGTATCACTGTGGAAGATGTGCATACATCTGCACTCACAGCCATACTACAGACAAAAAATTTAAGGTACCTTAACATTTCCAGATTGAAATATGAAACACTTCCTGAGGTCATTTCAGACATTTGGAGTCTGCAAGCTCTTCATGTAACGTTTAGTGATCTTGTCAAGTTGCCTGAATCCATTGGTAAGCTGCAGAAGTTGAGAGTGGTTAACTTGTCTTGCTGTTTCCATCTGACAAGTTTGCCAGATTCTATTGGCAAATGTGTCATGATTTCTAGCATAGACCTTTTTGGTTGTGGGAAGGTTGCAGCTTTGCCAAGCTCTATCAGCAGAAATAAAAAGGCTAAGGGTATTTTTTTTTGAAGAGTCACCGGGGAGATTTCCCCACCTGAATTTTATTATGGTGGCCCTTAAAAGCCTGAAAGCATGATTTTGTTTACAACTACAGCGAAACGCTGTTTACAGAAGTGGAGCTGTACCAAATGTAAGAGCTATCTTTGTTTTGCCATTTCAAAAAAATTTGGCACCATTTTTCTGCTATGTGCTTCTTCCTTTTCTTGAACCTTGTACGCCAAAGTTCCGCCGTTGCCCTGCAATCCTCAAGTAGTTGATTAGCAGTCTGAAGCTCTTGTCTGAACACCGGGCGTTTCTTGCCTTCCAAATCGCCCAACAGCATAACACTACAGGAAACCGCGTCTTTGCCGAAAGTGCGAAGAGGTTGGCCGAAAGTGGCAAAAGCCGCAAGACTTCGGCAAAGAACACCTTTGCCGAAAGTGCCAATCTCAGCACTCGGCAAAGCCGGCTTTGCCGAGAGTGCCTAGCCATCGGGCGAAGCACAGCACTCGGAAAAAATACTTTTGCCGGTGTGCCCGCCGTCGGCAAAATAATACACTTTCGGCAAAGGATAACGAGGACCAAACGGACGCCGCTCTCCGTCACCTTTGCCGAAAGTGTCTCACGTTAGCCACCGGCAACGCGACCACGCTTTGCCGAAAGTGTCAAGCTTCCGTGCACTCGGCAAATATTGTCTTTGCCGAAAGTGCCACATAAGGCACTCCGCAAAACCGTTAATTTTTTTTTATTTTTCGTCCCATATTTTTTTGTGTGCCATTAGTACCCTAATTACATGTCATATTCACAATTTGGGAGAATTTCACGCTGTTTTGCTATATTTCATGAATTATTTTTATTTTCTTGCATTTTCTTGACGACTCCAAATTTGAACCGCAGGTACATGAAATAATAGACTGTGTTCATTCAAAAATGTTATTCACCATGTTTGGCGTATGTTTTGGCTAAATCCAGGGACTCTTTGAAATTTCGAACATTTATGTG
Organism: Hyparrhenia diplandra; assembly: GCA_015847255.1. NCBI lineage: Eukaryota > Viridiplantae > Streptophyta > Magnoliopsida > Poales > Poaceae > Hyparrhenia > Hyparrhenia diplandra. Next base: position 395,004 of record JADLZK010000770.1, read on the forward strand.
CCGGAACATGTGGAGTCACGTGCGGGAAAGGTGTTTTTAAAATCTATAAATTCCAAGCGAAGTTTAAAATTCACCTAAACTTGGCGTGGTGTCTTGTCATCTCATGGGGGAGAATTTGAAAAAATTTTTTGAAAAAGTTTCGAGCAAGTTGTGACGTCGGATGGCTAAAACTCGACATCTCCACATTGAAGACGAAACTTGGCGTGGTGTCTTGTCATCTCATGGGAATTTGTGAAAAATTTTGAAAAAAAGTTTCGAGCAAGGATTGTGACGTCGGATGGCTAAAACCGGACATCTCCACACTACATGAAGTGTGGAGATGTCGGGTTTTAGCCATCCGACGCCACAACTTGCTCAAACTTTTTCAAAAAAATTTTCACAAAATTTCCCATGAGATGACAAGACACCATTCAAGTTTTCGTGGAATTTTAAACTTCGCTTGGAATTTATAGATTTTTAAAAACACCTTCCCCTCAAGTGACTCGGTCATGTTCCTAAGCACATAAATGTTCGAAATTTCAAAGCAGTCCCCCCTCGGATTTAGCCTAAACATATACCAAACATCGCGTGAATAACATTTTTTAAATGACCCACCGTCCCATTATTTCATGTACCAAGTAGTTCAAATTTGGAGTCGCCAAGAAAAATGCAAGAAAATAAAAAATAAATCATGAAATATAGCAAAACAACTTCAAATTCTCCCAAATTCCGAACATGAGATGTAATTAGTGTCCCAACGCTAAAGAAAAAAAATGGGACGAAAAACAAAAAAGATAGTTTGCCGAGGAGTGTGTATGGGGCACTCGGCAAAGAAAGATTTGCCGAAGCGCCCGGACGTGGCACTCGGCAAAACAAAGATTTGCCGAAAGTGCCCGGATGCGTGGGCACCTCGGCAAAGTAGGGTTTTTAAAAAAAATGACAGATTTTGCCGGTGCGCGCATTTCCCGGCACCGCAAAGCCCACCAATATCCGGGCCCCGAGGACCCATTTTTCTGCCACCATTCTTCCCCCGCAGCGCCCGGCCACGCTCTTTCGCGGCGCGCCCGCCCAGCGGAATTCCGGCGGGACCTCGCCCGCCCGGCGCCCCGTTCGCGCGGATCCAGCCGCCCGCCAGCCGAGTTTCGCCGCCACCCGGCCGGACCGCCCCATGGCCGCGGACCCGCAGCGCCCGCCGCCAGCGCCGTCCGGCGGCCGCCAGCCGTGCCGCCGCCCGTCTGCGCCGCCATCCTCGGCGGATCGGGCCGCTTGGCCGGAGAGCAGCCGTTCGCGCCGCCTACCGTCCGCTGCCGCCGGCCGCCGGCGCGTCGCCCCGGCAGCCGGCGCCGCCCCTTTGGATCCTCGCGGGACCCGCGGCCGGCCTTGTGTGGTGAGGAAGGGAAGGAAAGAAAGAAGGAAGAGGGAGGAAAGAGAAGGGGGAGAGAGAGGGAAGAGGGAGGAGGAAGAAGGGAGGAAGGGAAGAGGGAGGGAGGAAGAAGAAGGAAGGGAGGAGGAGGAAGGGTGCCTCTCGGACCGTCGTCAGCCGTCGTCGCCGACCGGTCTTGCCTACTGGGGCGATGTCGGGACGCCGTCGCCGACCGTTCTTCTTTGTAATTGATCGACGCCGTCGTCGCCGACCGTTGCTCTTGCCGTTTCTACGGCCAAGGTAAGCCCTATCTTTCTAGTAGTGGTTAGTACTAGTAGTTAGTAGGGTTAGTAGTAGTAGTTAGTAAATAGTTTGGTGGCCTTCGTGCCCATATTGGTGGTTGTTATATTGGTGGTTGGCGGCCTTCGTGCGCATATTGATGGTTGGTGGCCTTCGTGCCCATATTGGTGGTTGGTGGCCTTCGTGCCCATTCTCGGTATATGCATGTGGTTGTTGGCCTTCGTGCCATGTTTTTGCGGGTTTTGGGTATCTCCCGTGCGCGGGGAGGTCTTCTGCCGAAATTTTTAGTGGACACTAACTTTTTTTTTGGCCTTGTTTTGTAGGAGGACGTCGGAGGGACTCGGCGACCCGGATCGTCCTCGTGGGCGGGTCTTGCTGCACCGCCGTCTCTCCGACCCCGTAGGTATGAATCACGTCGTCCCGTCCTTGTAGTTGTCTTACATAAGCGCGACCCGGTTAGGCGTCTCCGTCCGAAAGAGATACGGGCGTTGGTATACATCTGTGCATATATCTGCGACCAGTCGTTTCGGATTGTCCGTTTTTGGACAGCCCGTGGATGCGTGACAAGGTTCGCATCCATGCTCGGCTCCGTCGAGCCGGAATTTCGGCGGCACCTCCCGTTGTTCTCCGGATACACACTCTCCCCGGGCGTGGATCGGGAGGTATCGGCGGAGTTGTCAAACATTTCCGGACCTGAGCATGGATGCTAACCTTGCTCTACGCGTCACTCGGATTCGGACCTACCCCTCACCTATTAGATGGTAGGAACGCCGTGTAGATGCAATTTCTTATGTGGCTCGGCCGGACATGGGCGTATGATAGAGGATGGATGCTTAGGTGAGTGGATGTACACGGGCTTCGCAAGTAAGAGTCTTGAATGGGTTAGGGGACCGATGCTTTCTGGAACATGCATTTGGCCCAAGTTTGCTAAAGGGTCATTCGGGATGCCGCGGTCCGCGGCGGCAAATGTAAGAACAAGAAAAAGCGAGTCAAGATTGAAATGGGTAAACATATTTACAACAACGGATTCGTCCCAAACTATAGCCGCTGGATCTTCCACGGCAAAGTCGATCGTATTAGAGAGGACGTGGTGAGGCCCCTCCTCGAGGAGTATGATCAAGATGCCGGGATGGCAGACATGATGGCAGACTTTCATGATGCACAGTTCAATGGAGGATTGGAGGAGGAACCTGAGGAAACCGCAGAAAGGCGTTCTACGAGATGATGGAGGCGGCACGGCAGCCCCTTCACGAAGACAATGCTTACGGCTGGATGGCATTTCACGCCTTATAGCGTTGAAGTCCCAATTGAGCATTAGTCGAGGCGGCCGACACCTGTTGTCGGTTCTTGGCAAAATGCTTCCAGAGGGTCACGCCCCGCCAAGAACACGACGAGTCACGAGACTTCTTCGTGGATGAAGATGCCGTATGACTCGTACCATGCTTGTCCAAAGGGGTGCGCCCCTCTTTAGGGGAGACCTCAAGGAAGCAACGCGACCGCCCAAAGTGCAAAGCCTCTAGGTATGTGGAGGTAGAATGTAGTGATGGCGGGAAGAAACAGTCCAAGATCCCCGAGATGGTCCTACGACACCTTCCTTTCGCACAGAGGCTCCAACGGCCGCAGACATGACGGAGGAGTCCGCCAAAACAAATGACATGGCACAAGAAGGGCAAAAGATACTGCCCCGAGAAGTTGGTACACCCATCGGATGGTGATGCATGGAAGCACTTCGATAATATGCATCCCTGAAAAAGCTATGGAGGCTCGAAATGTACGTGTAGCGTTCGCAACGAGATGGGTTCAACAAATGCGGTCAACCGGGCGGCCCTGCATAATTTGTTGGCCCGTGTTTGTGATCCCTCTCAATCTTCCCCCGGTGTCATGTTTGAGCTCAAGCACCCGTTCTTGACGCCGATAATACCCGGGCACCCGGGCAACAATATGGGTGTGTTCATGCGGCCGGTGTGGGATGAATTGCAAGATGCTTGGGAAAATGGGTAATGCGACGTGCGGCCAATCGAGCTACAAAGACAAACTTTACAATGCACGTGTGGTACCTATATTCAATGCATGACTTCCCGGCTTATGGCATATTCGGCCGGATGGTGTGTTCATGGGAGGTTCCCTTGCCCAACATGCAAGGTAGCCGCGGCAGTTCAATGGCTTCTCAAGGGTGGCAAGTATTCCTCGTTTGACAAACATCGTCAATTCTTGCCCGAGAACCATGAATTGAGACTAGACAAAAGCACTTCACGAAAGGTGTTCAAGTCACCGATCCCATCCCAAAGCTTATGACCGGTGAAGAGGTCCTTGCCGAAGCTATTCGGGTCTCAAAATCGATGAAAAGAAAGGTGGTTTTGTTGGATATGGTCGGACACACATGTGGACTTATATATCGGGCTTGACTAATCTCCCCTACTACAAGGATCTTCTTCTTCCACACAACATCGATGTAATGCACACGTAAAAGAATATCTCTCGAGGCACTCTTCGCAACATCCATGGACCTTCGAAGTCAAAGGACAATGTTAAAGCTAGACTTGACATAGAGATCTTGTGGCGATAGACCAAAGCTAGTGATAGAGACCCCTAGCCCCTGGGAGGAGATGGAAAAAGGGCCCTACCGACTACATCATCAAAAGGGCCGATAGGAAGGAAGTGCTACAGTGGATGAAGACGTTATCGTTCCTCGATGGGTATGCGCGAACCGAGTAGGGGAGTGAACTTGCAAACTATGAAAGTCCGGGGATGAAGAGTCATGACTTCCACATATGGATTGAGCGGATCCTTCTCGCGATGACTCGGGATACCTCCCCGAACCGGTGTGGCGCGGCCTGGCGAGTTGAGCTTTTTTCTTCCGCCCGACTTTGTGTTAAGGAGTTATCTCGGGATGCGATTGCCGATGCGAGCGGCCGCACTGCGCGTTGATCCGCAAGTTAGAGATGATATTTCCACGGCTTCTTCCCTGTCCATGCAACACCTGATTTTGCACTCGGCCAAATGAGGCACGCGGTTGGGGGCCCGTGCAGTTCCGTTGGTGCTATCCAATTGAGAGGGCTCTCAAGGTACTTCGAGAAAATGCAGGAATAAAGCCGAATTGAGCCTTCCGTGGCGAGGCATACATTCGGAGGAGGTGTCGACCTTCACACGGGCGTACTATCATGAGAAACTTCCGAAAGTGTCCACAATCCTACCCCTCGTTACAACGCCGAGGAGAGTTCATCGAACCTTAGCCTTTTCGAGAGGGCAGGTCGGAAGAGGAAGCGCGGCTACCCACAAGCACTTGTCCTTTGATGAGTGGCGACTATCATGCTCTATGTGTTGTTGAACCTGACTTAAACCGCTCCCTTATCGCCAGTAAGTTCTCAATGAGCTTGTTCCACACCTCCGCCTCCACCTATCGACCCTAAAACCTCTAGCCTTGTTTTTTCAGGGAATTTATTGGTCAACACCGGAGAGGGAATGGGCCTCCCTACCTTGCAACAAGAAGACAATCTTCTAAAAATGGGAAACCCGATTTTATTTCCCGGTTCTCGCTCAAAGGTACCATCCAACTAACCTCGTTCCGGCTTTGATATTCCACTTTGGTCCTAGTAACATATAATGTAACGATCTATGTGGCTCGACCTTTGAGGCCCGCACGGATGCCGATATGTGCGAAGATTTAAAACAGTGGGCAATGGCTTCCCCGTAGGGTCAACTCGTTCACCGCTTATGATGTGAATGGCTATCGGTTTCGCACGAGAAGCTACGAGGAGAGTCGGCCCAACCGAAAACAACGTGCACGGAGTTCGACGCGCTTGGATAAGAAGGACTATTACGGCATAGTCGAAGAAATATATGAGCTCAACCGGGGGGTCCTAAAGAACTCAAGCTAGTGGTATTCAAATGCCATTGGTTCGATCCCGATGACACGAAAGTGGACCCTACGATTGGGCAAGTCAAAATTCGACAGATTCCGTATATGGGAGGAGAGGATGTCTATATTGTGGCTAATATACACGCCACACAAGTTTATTACTCCCATGGGCGTGCCAAAAACACGCCGGACCTTGCGGGTTGGTACCTTGTGCAAAGTATCGCCGCACCGCAAAAGCGCCGTTCGAACGATGATGATTACAACCACGACCCAAACACTCAAGAGTTCTATCAACCCGAGGGGCTAGGGAAGGACGTTTGGAGATAGACATTCTTTTCGCCGATGGGCATGGAAGTAGACAACGCCATCGATGAGGACGAGGGTGATGAGGTGCGGATGCTAAGGACCCGCAAATTCTTGAACGATGGAGGCCGGTGCGCGAAGGAGTCGTGGAGGGCGCATGCACTTGCCGAGGACGATACGATGATGAGGGTGATGACATTGATGATTACAATAGTGGTAGCGATAGTGATGACTACATCCCAGCTTTAGGCATTCGGGAGATAATTTCTAAATCATGTAATACTATTTTGTTATTATTGTTACCTTTCAATTATATTTCATTCATTTTGCAATACTAATTGGTTTACTATTTGTCTTTGGGGGACTCGACAAAATGCCGGGCGGAAGGCGGCAACGCCGACAGGGGGATCCAGTCCCTCTACGCGAGACCCCCCACCCCTCTCCCCACGCCGACGAGGGGAGGAGGCCGACGAACGCAGCCCCTCGACCGGTGGAGACGCCGAGGCGCGGCCGACGTCGTCCGTCCACGGTGGAGGCTTGACTTTGTGTCGCCGTCGACTGGCCGGGGGGCGTCCGGCCAGCGGGGGCGGCCGTCGGGCTAGCCGGGCCGTCGGGCCGGGCCAGCCCTCGTCGGGCCACACCGCTTCGACTTCGGACTCCAAAGGTGCGAAGAGACACCGTCCACACGTCCTCCTCGAGTGCCGCCAAGGTCTACGGGGCCTCGAGCCTCCCATTGGGGCCGATCCCTTTTCACCGCCGCCCGTGATTCGACCCAACGGTGAAAAGTAAGTAGCCATTGATATTTTCACTACTTCTTCATATGACATGTTGAAAATCGAACTTTAAACTAACAATTTGTCTTAATGCCTCGTGCAAAGAATCGAAGATTGTAAGCGGAGGGCAAAGGCGGCGCCATATCAATGGCATCCGTGAGCCCCGCTGATTAGAGAGAACTACCCCGGCCCGGTGGACCTCGGGAACAACGTGAGGGAGGTTCCCTGGGCGACGGGACCACTTCGCGTCGCTGCGTGAACGAGGGGCAGACTTCTTGCCAGAAGATCAAGATGGACTTTTGGGTGAGTGTGTATGCGGGATTACTTCACGCCGTTTGAATACTATGTTTCTTAAATAATTGAATGATACATGTTTTACGTATGCGTAACTACTTCACGCGGCGAGGCGGGAAGGAGGAGGAGGCCGCTAGAGTGCGGGGCGTGGTCCGTCGAGAACGACTCAGGACACATACCACGAGGCGCATGTTTACACTGCATCACCTCCTACAACGCCGACGTGCTTGGCAAGGTGGTGAAGAAGAACGAAGCAAGGGAGATGCTTCTCCGTGAGGGGAGACCGACCTCACCGGGAGCAAGTACATCGAGGTTCAGTAGAACGCATTTATTGATTTCTTCAATAAAAAAAAATAAGCGAGACTTCCATTAATCCTGCTATGTCATGCGGATGTGTCCGAGTGGTGCGGCAAGTACAAGGCTGGCGGGAGGCCATTGTGGACAAGTGGCTCTTGGACGAGACGTGAGTACAAGAGACTACGTCGAGGAGGTGTCGCCCGGAGATGCAAGGCGCCCACACCACCAAGGCGGCGTGCCCCTCCCGGTGTATATGGATAGATGGGTACGATTGTGTTGATATTTTTATTCAAGCGCTCAAATCTCTTCACTTCTAACCATCTCCCTCGTGTTCTCCTCACTGGCCACCGCGATGGAAACCGGGAGGTCAGCGAAGTGCGCGGGGTGGGCCTTGACTCACGGCTGAGCGGCGACCGGCCGACCAAACGTCTGACCGGCGAGGGGCCGAGGCGTGCAACAACGCCAGCGCGTCTACCCCAAAAGCTTACCCAAGACGCCGAGGCGCCAAGCGGCGCTATGGGGAGGACTTCGATCCAGCCACCGCGCCCCGGACCACGCACCTGGTGATGAGGTTGGGAGGGGAGGCAAAGCCGCGGCCGATTCCGATGGCCAACAAGCCGCGATCGACCCGTCCTCTGTTGACTGGCTGCCGAGGGTGATTCGCTCAAGGAGCACGACCTCCACCGACATCCCCATAGCACCTCGGCAGTCGGAAGAGCTCCCATGCGGGTAACCGGCAATTAACTTCAGTTCTTACCGGCCGCTCACCGGTTTTACACATTTTCGCTACCTATGCATTTCAATGTTACGGTTGTAATATTGCAGGCCCGGATGGTGAGCTGGAGGCCGTGGCAGCCAGGCGGGAAGAGTTTGCGGCCAGCCAGGCGGCCCAGGCAGAGGCCCATCGGCGGGAGTTGGAGGCAATCACGCAACACCTTTCGGGTGCGCCAGTGCAGGACGTGGCGAGCTACTTCGAGGGGCCTCAGATCCCGGGTGTGACCCCCGCCTCCGTTGCCCCCTCGCTGTTCGCTTCCACCCCCGCTTTCCTCTCCTCCCGAACGGATCCTGAGTATATGTTGTTGTTCATTTTATTTGGCATGTGCGGCTCACTGCGGTACTAATGAGATCGCCTCACACTTGTGCGGCCACCGTCGGCGGGTTCGAACCCGACTCCTCCAGGTGGCCCTTCTCCACCCCATCCGGCCTATCCGGTCGGCCCCGACTGCACAAGACACGCGGGCCGTGGCGTTCCTCCGGCGGCGCAGCCAGCCACACTACGGGCTTCCACATCGCCCCTCCACACCCACGTGGGTGGTCGTTCGATCGGCGCCCGCAAAGACGGGGTGGTATCCGGGGCAAGGTGAGGGCTCTTCGCACCGGGGAGGCCACGGTTCGGGGCCGTCAAGTTGAGGTGGTGGTGATGGATTTATTTTTAGATGTTGGATATGTTGTAATCGCGGACGGATCTCGTTTCGATGTTGGACATGTTAGATTCCGTTTGGTTGTTGGACATGTTGGATTTTGTGGTATTTGTGGATTATATATGTGAATTTGTGGTATTTGTGGATTATATATGTGAATTTGTGAGATATGTGGATTATATATGTGAATCGGTGATCTATGTGGTTTATGATGTATATATGAATGTTTATGGTATATGTATATGTTGATTTGCAGCAACAAGCAATAGAAACGAAAAAAAAAAAATGAAATTCAGCTTTGCCGAGTGCCGACTTTCGGCAAAGCCGGTAAACGGGGCAGGAAAATGGCGGGTTTGCCGAGTGCAAAAGGTGGCACTCGGCAAAATGACCATAACTTTGCCGAAAGTGCCTCTCCAGACAGCGCTTTTCGGCAAAGTCTATTTGTTTTTTTCGTAAAATAAATACTTTTGCGAGTGCCAACATCGGCACTCGGCAAAGATTTAAAAATATTCAAATCTTTGCCGAGTGCGGGCGTTTGGCACTCGGCAAAGCCCCCTTCCATATTTAATCGGCCGACGTCGGGTTCACCGCAGGTGCGACACGGCACTCGGTGAACTCTTCGCGAGCTTCGCGATACTGGCACTCGGCGAAGATGGTCGCCCGAGTAAATCTTCGCCGAGTCGCGGGTCGAAAGGGTCGGCACTCGGCGAAAGCCTTCGAGTGCTTCTAAGCATTTGCCGAGTGCGGCGCGCTCGGCAAAGGACGCGTCTCTGTAGTGTAAGGCGACGAAGGCGGCCGATTCCTCATCCGGGACAGGCGCGGGTTTGATGAGGTGAAAGAGAGTGACGTCGGTACCAAGGCGAGTCATGTGCGATTTTTCCCGGGAAAGCTTCTGCCGAGCGTCTGACCCCCATGATGTGCTCCGGCGTTTTCGTCATGAGCATTGCAGACTTCACAGGTGTTGCTTGGGGACGCGGTGTTTCTTGAACAAGACCGCTCGGCATTGGATTTTTTTTTCATCAAGAACCACATGAACAATCGAACTCTTGGGGGTTGAGTTTTTCCGGACAAAGGTTGCTTGTACGCCCTTCTCTGGTCTCGAGCTTTGAGTAGGTTGTAAATCGCCTTGAGTGTCAAGTCCGTTCCTTGAGTTGAGGAAAGGCGAGACCCTAGTGTCTGTTGGTATTTATTAAGTGCAAAAATAATATAAAGGATTCATAAGTTTACGTAACATATACCATTGTAGCTTTTACAGGGAGTATTCCAGTATCGTTATTTATATTTTCCACAGGGAAGCAAGGGTAAAGACTATGATAAATCAAAATCATGTATCTACTAACTTATTATACCAACTAAACTAAAGTGAGGGGGTAAATAATGTATATGATATGAATGATAATTAATAGCACTTAACCAGAGAATATTATAATATAGAATAGATAACTAGGTCGAGAGGACAACGGGGGAGAGATCTAGGTTCCCGAATACTTCTCTAGTACTTTGGTTCTTGAGTAACTAAGGCATGAAAAGGTATAGCAATCATAAAAGAACACTTCGGGACATCAGAACACTAGCCGCGGAAAGGGATGAGAAGGGGGCTAGGAAGCTCCGACGACACGGTCCTACAACACCAATCCGAACGTGGTGGAATACGCCTACCGCCGGGCTGTCACCACCTGGGGCTACCACAACTATCCGTGGGATTGGGTGCAATCTAAGGTAACCTCTAGTCTAGACACCATGTCCACACTATTAATTACTACTCTAATCATCATGAATAACTAGAGCACTCAATACGAGCGAAGATCCCATGCAATTATATAACAACTATATTCTAATCAATAACATGAAAGGCATAAAAGTAACTAGAGAAGATAAATATAATTATGGCATAAAGTCTAATAGAGTTGAGATACAAAGATATACCAGAACGCTGAAGACTTCTCCAGAACCGGAACGCAGTTCCGCTCTCCCTAACTCTCTACTAGGTCTATTCTATTACATTGTAGTGTCTAATCTAATTCTCCGGGCGCCGTGCCTCCATCCGATGAAATATGTAATTGATGTATGAGATGATCCGAGATAGGGGGTCTAGGGGTCTATATATATGGGTCTTCTCTCGTCCCTTCGCCTTCAAAGACGATGCGGTACTAATCCGGTGTTTGATCTTAATCCATCTCGTACTTCTACCGACGCCCCGGATCAAACCGACGTTAAACAACCGGTTTTGATTGCGTCTTAGAGGCGGTGGAGGAAGCTTAGGAAGCGGGGCCGACGTGGCGGAGGTGGCAGCCGATCGGCCCCATTATTGGGCCGATCGGCCAAGATGGGCCCCACCCGAGCTGAGCTTTTGTGGGTGCGTGCGTGTCGTCGTGCCGTTTCGAATTGTATTTGTTCGCGTCAAACGGAGTCCGGATGAGGGAGTTATGCCCGTTTTACCGAACCCCACTCGCGACCGATATCTTTCGATTCGGACTCCAAATATGGCAAATGATATATCCGTTTCGATCACCTCGACGAGCTCTTCGCAATGTTGTACTTTGATTCTTCATTTGAAGTACTTCTATGTTGCTCTTTTGTAGGAGTTGGATCGAGTACGATTGGGACACGTCTTGGAGTCGTATGTCACTCCAATTTCCTTTGTTTTTCCTGTTTAGTCCCCGAAAATCACAACTTCACCAAAACTGATGGAAATATGTTAGTGACACCCTATTCTAAGTTGGTATTATTATTTATATCCCTTTCTCATGTTTATTTGATTAATAAATTTATACGATAACAGGTGTCAACAAACTCCCCAAGCTTACCCTTTGCTAGTCCCTAGCAAAGCTATATGCTATAGTAGGATCGGGAGTTGCTACTACACTTTCATACCTCGGAAGTCTTGTGTTTATTAGAAATAAATTCTCCTCTTAACCCGATTGCTCTCTCATACCTGTTTACCATGGGGCGTAGCCTTTTCACGAATCATAAGCAAGATAAAACAATCAAGTTAAGCACCATGTCTCAAGTTCTTTGATCAACTATCATCCCGGGGTTTTGCAATATTTTTCAAAAGAAACTTCGGAGATCCTATGTATGACCCTCTTAAGTGGATGGTGGTAGTGGAGTTACACATGTGGGGGACATACATAGTGGGATGATAGTGGTGAAGTGGATGAGGATGAAAGGTAGTAACTAGCCTTTAGCCTTTTCTAGTATTTTTTTTTTCTCAAACATCTTGGACTATATCTCTCTTTAAAAAATTGCTAAGGTCCGGGGGGCTATTTATTCTTGGAGAGGTGGGCTTTGCCCCGGACTTGTGTCCATTTTTCTCTCTCCTTAGAGATGTGGGCCCTACTCACCCTCGAGACACGTGTCCATTATTCATCTCTAAATATATTTAGGAGGTAGGCCCTTCTCGCCTAGTATGACTTTTGTCCGTTACTCTCCCTCTCTCGTCTCACTTTTCTCTCTAAATATTTATTTTTTCTTTCTTTTTTTTTTTTTTTTTTTTTTTTTTTTTTTTCGAATGTAGCCCAGCCTCTATTTGGCATAAAAACACCGAGAGAGACATATCCAAAGATTGCAAGAGTTTATTTTTATAATTATGGCTAGCGGCCGATGGAGTATGGGGAGGCGTATTCTAGGGTTAGAAGCGGCGTATTTGGTGGAGTGGGATGATTTTGATGCGAAAAGATAAACTCTTAAGGGTCATAGCTAAGGAACTCATCATGTAATATTTTATAATTTTCAAAGATAAAAACCAGAATCGGTATCTCTAGGAAGATGATAAACAAAGCAGACTCAACTTTTCATGTATCTTTATCTTTTAATGCTAAGACTCAGATTAAGCATGTGCTTCCCACAGTGTTTGGGTTTAGAGCAAATTAAGCATTTAAAGCTTTGGGAGAATCTAAGTCCAAAGTGTAAGTACTTTTAAGAGGGATTAAGGCTGAGCAACTATTCATCATTTCCATACATAGGGATCATCTTCGCGTTAATTTTATTCTAGCAAACCTGAGCACACTATCTATTTATTTATTTATAGCAAACATAAAGATCAAACTATATATAACTTAAACTTTTTATTTAGTTTTCTAGAGTTATGCATCTTTTTATATCTTTTAACAAAACAAACATACCAAACTAGTAGTAAATAAGGTAAAGGATAAGAGTACTTACTCGAATAATGGGGTTGCAATCCCCTGCCGGATCTTGACATGATCTTTTAGAGATGTAGACGTGAGGTAGACTGTGGTGGTGTGGTAGGTTCATGCTAAACCGTGCACACCGATGATTCTTTCCCGAGATATTAGTGGACGTATACCCGAAGGATTGCAATTATGTGAAGAACATGTTGTTGTCCAAAGGTTGATATAAACTCATCTATGCTAACAAAAAAAAGATGGTTCTTTGATTACTTTAGCACATATATTGTTTATCGTATTTTTTTTATATATATATATATATTTTTAACAAATTATGTTCTTAGCTGCACTCTAGCAAGGATCAAGGCAAATGTAACTTTTAGCAAAAGACAAAATAAATGATGTGATACTTACAGATCTTTCTTCAATGAGGAACGATCCAGGGTCTTCCTTCGCAGAGAGTTGTTGGAGTTCATCATACGCCTTGCCTCACCTCTATTGTGAGTTCATCTCTTGACTTACCCGCATTGAATATGATAGTTTTTCTCGCAAGGGTTAGTCAAAATAAATTGTCTACTAGAGCATACTCTTGGTTCAAAAATCAACCTAAACACCACGCCTAATTTGATTTAGGAAAGCAATTTAACTAGCATTAAAAAGCCTTTTGAAAGCACGATCACACTCCCTAAACTAGGCACCATGCTTCATTTAAGAAATGTATGAAAAATACTTCAAACTAGAGCATACTATAGCGCATACAACGGTGGCATGAAAGCATCATAGAGATTTACTTAAACAGAGATTAAAAAGCATGATCATGGTGAGGATAATATTTTTATTTATTTATTATTTTTATATGCAAAACGACATGATGGGTGATTGCAAGGAATTAAACATGCAATGGATCTACGAAAAAAAAAACATAAACTAAGTGGAGTGAATGCATGGATTATTCAAAGTAAACATGCAATGCAATGCAACAATTGAAAAGATAACTACTCATAAATTAAAGTCCATGAGCAAGACTTTCTCACCTTTGATCATACTTACCATGACTCAATAATGGAGCTTGTGAGTTGTGCGGCTTCTATTTTCGTCACTTGAGATGTGCTTTGAATTCTTGTGACGACGACCTTTTCTTCAATCTACACATGGTTAGAATAATATATATAAATGTACCTAAGAGATGGCATGGGGCTCCGGTGTTGATGGATCTTGATGTTCAAACACCTCGTTTCTCCTTTTCTTGTGGAAGCTTGCCTGGGAAGGTCGCGACGGCATCAAATGTCCTGTCTATTCCACACTCAATGTAACAAGGGTAATCCTACTAAAGCTAATTGATACACTAAATTAGCAGATATCAAGATCATTATCGTAATCTTTACGCCGAATGCTTCCCCGGCAACGGCGCCAAAAAGCTTGTTGGTATTTATTAAGTGCAAAAATAATATAAAGGATTCCGCAAGCGCACAGAACATATACCATTGTAGCTTTTACCCGGGAGTATTCCAGAGTATCGTTATTTATATTTTCCACAGGGAAGCAAGGGTAAAGACTATGATAAATCAAAATCATGTATCTACTAACTTATTATACCAACTAAACTAAAGTGAGGGGGTAAATAATGTATATGATATGAATGATAATTAATAGCACTTAACCAGAGAATATTATAATATAGAATAGATAACTAGGTCGAGAGGACAACGGGAGAGATCTAGGTTCTGAATACTTCTCTAGTACTTTTGGTTCTTGAGTAACTAAGGCATGAAAAGGTATAGCAATCATAAAAGAACACTTCGGGACATCGTAACACTAGCCATGAAAGGGATGAGAAGGGGGCTAGGAAGCTCCGACTACGGTCCTACAACACCAATCCGAACGTGGTGGAATACGCCGGCCGCCGTGGTCGCCACCACCAGGGCTACCACAACTATCCGTGGGATTGGGTGCAATCTAAGGTAACCTCTAGTCTAGACACCATGTCCACACTATTAATTACTACTCTAATCATCATGAATAACTAGAGCACTCAATACGAGCGAAGATCCCATGCAATTATATAACAACTATATTCTAATCAATAACATGAAAGGCATAAAAGTAACTAGAGAAGATAAATATAATTATGGCATAAAGTCTAATAGAGTTGAGATACAAAGATATACCGTAACGCCGAAGACTTCTCGTAACCGAACGCAGATTCCGCTCTCCCTAACTCTCTACTAGGTCTATTCTATTACATTGTAGCCGTTTCTAATCTAATTCTCCAGCGCCGTGCCTCCATCCGATGAAATATGTAATTGATGTATGAGATGATCCGAGATAGGGGTCTAGGGTCTATATATATGGGTCTTCTTTCGTCCCCTTCCGCCTTCGCCAGCGATGCGGTACTAATCCGTGTTTGATCTTAATCCATCTCGTACTTCTACCGACGCCCTCGGATCAAACCGACGTTAAACAACCGGTTTTGATTGGCGTCTTAGAGGCGGTGGAGGAAGCTTCCTAAGCGGGGGCCGACGTGGCGGAGGTGGCAGCCGATCGGCCCCATTATTGGGCCGATCGGCCCAAGATGGGCCCCACCTGAGCTGAGCTTTTGTGGGTGCGTGCGTGTCGTCGTGCCGTTTCGAATTGTATTTGTTCGCGCCAAACGGAGTCCGGATGAGGGAGTTATGCCCGCTTTTACCGAACCCCACTCGCGACCGATATCTTCCGATTCGGACTCCAAATATGGCAAATGATATATCCGCTTTCGATCACCTCGACGAGCTCTTCGCAATGTTGTACTTTGATTCTTCATTTGAAGTACTTCTATGTTGCTCTTTTGTAGGAGTTGGATCGGATACGATTGGGACACGCCTTGGAGTCGTATGTCACTCCACTCGGGCTTTTCCTGTTTAGTCCCCGAAAATCACAACTTCACCAAAACCGATGGAAATATGTTAGTGACACCCTATTCTAAGTTGGTATTATTATTTATATCCCTTTCTCATGTTTATTTGATTAATAAATTTATACGATAACAGTGTCAACAGGTGTCTTGCTCGGGCGTTGGTGGCAACGCCCATCAACGGCGTCGCACCGCCGCAGCTCTATTTGGGCGCCGGGAGAGCCTTGGCGCCAATGTTGATTGAATGCACGCTTCCGGTAGATCACGAAACGTAGATGTCCTTGCCGGAGCAAAGGGGCGGCAACGCCGGTGGGAGTTCGCCAAGGCCTCGCCTCCGAGCCAAACATCATGCCAGAAGGAGGTAGATGCCCCATCACCGATGACAACGGAGGTGATTGCCCGGGTAGAGCGGCAAAGAACAGCCGCAACGCTTCCCAATGGTGACCGTGGACGCCGCCGCGCAGGAGGCTAGTGAGGCACGCCCACGAACCCGCAGCCTGCCGAGTCCGCCGCGGCGGCCCGTGAATAAGCTTGAGCAGCAGCGGATGTTCTCGACACCGATATCTTTGATTCCCAGCCCCCATACTCCTTTGGCATGCAAACCGAAATCCAGGCTACCGGTGCAACTCGCCGGCGAGGCTTTCCTCGAGATGTCTCCCCGACCAAAGAAAAGCTCGTCCGCTCCCATCAAAGAAGTGAATGACCGTCTGCGTGGCAAAACTGAATTGAACTCATCGATACACCAATTGTGAATCGAGAACAAAGTTGATCAGACCGCCTTCCCATCGGATTTAGCAACCGAGCTTGCCGTGATGCTAGGTGGCGGTCGATTTTTTGAATGTAGCCATTGAAGGCCGACACCGGTAGCTTGTGCAACGTAGAGGGGCAAGCCAAGGTATGGTTGTGGGAAACCCTCCTTCCCGCATCCAAGGATCTCAACACGTGCATCCGTAGTTTGGCCGTCCATGTGAATCGGAACAAGCGTGCTCTTGTCAAAATTTATCTCAGAGGCCGCACACCGCAGCCGAACCGATCAAGGATCCCCTTTAGGTTAGGCGCATCCGGTACCACCGCTAACACGATCGTGTCGTCCGCTGCATCGCAGATCGCACACGGTAACTCACTGTCGGTGGGGTGCCCGATGGTCGATTTGCTTTGATCAACCACCAAGTGTTTCAGCCACAAGGAGGAAAAGGTAGGGGAGATGGGATCCCCCCGACGCAGCCTCGCTTGCAAGAGAACCAAGGCCCCGGACATCCATTTACCAAGACCGCCGTTTTTTGAAGAGCTCATTATGTTCTCCATCCAGGTGATCCACAGTTATCGAAGCCCTCGCCTTTCAAGAAAAAGGCCCGACCAAAGAAATCGTGTCGAAGGCCTTTGCAAAGTCTAGTTTCAAAGCAATCATTTGGCGGCTTCCTCTTGTGGCAGCACCCGCACTAGCTCAGCCCGCATAAACAAAGGTGTCGGCAATGGACCTCCCTCCGATGAACCCCGTCTCGAGCAATGTCAATTAGCGGTATCGATCTTCGCAATCTAGTAGTGAGGATTTTGGACAGAATTTTTCGACCGCAGGTTTTGCGAGGCAAATCGGTGCGAAGGAGCCGACTTCCACGGCACCAATCTTCTTCGATGAGCACCATGTGTGATCGGTTGATGGGATCCAAATCGGCCTCGCACCGGTGGAAGGCCGAGGAACTCCATGACCGTGTCCCCGAGGAGTTCCAAGCGGCTTTAGAAAGCCGCCCGAATCCATCAGGTCCCGGGGGCACCGCGGTGTTCATTCCTTTGATCGCTAATACGGCTTCGCTTGCGTTGAAACTGCAATGCAGGTCATCACTTGGCCGGTAGGCATCCGCAAAGAGAGAGTCAAGATCAATGGGCGTTGAGGATCCCGGTACACCCATACCGTATTTGAAGTATTGAGAAGGGCCAGGTTTTGCCCACATGGTCGCCAACTTCGTCACCGTTGACAAGAATCTTCTTGATGTATTTGCATGCGGATCGCGGTTGCATATGCATGGTGAAACGCCGTGTTGGCATCGCCTTCTTTGATGGCCCTGCTTGCTCCTTTGTTTCGATGGCTTGCCTTGGCCTTGACCGCCAATTCTAATTCTTGCTTTGCTAGCCGCTCGACTGCGGCTCGTGGAGAGACAATCGACGGGTTTCTTCAAGTAGTCAAAAAGTTGTAGAATGAACGTGCAATTATGAATGAGGTGTTGCGGCGCCGTTAATCGTTTCCAAACCTTTTGCTGCCGAGCGCCGCCTTGATGCAAGTGGCAAGAGCTGTTGTACCGCGTCGGGCGAAGGCGCTCACGCCGGCCGGATGGACCGAGGGAGGAAGGAAGGTTTGAGAAGCCAATGTTTCTCGAAGCGGAAAGAGTTGGAAGTGGGTAGGGTCGTGTTTACCGAGCGGGAGGAGGGGTGTGATCGAGGTTGGGCGTGGTAAGGAGGTGAGAGAGCAAAGAGGAAAGGCTAGGTTGAAGGAGTTGTTGGTGAAAACCCCTGTCTAGCTTGGCGAGGATTGGGTTTCACGACCGTTTGACCAAGTGTAGAGGCGGCCTTAAAGTCTGAATCTCGAGATAGCAAGGGACCGGATTGTGTTGTTGAAAGCCGAAGCTAGCGAGTGGTTAATGAGGCCATTGCTTTTGTCTTCGGCACAGCGGTGTAGGTTGAAGTCCCCGAGGAGAACCCACGCAGAGGTGATGAGAGGTTGGAGATCGGTTAGGCTTTGGAGGAACGGTAGCGAGCCGCGGTGATCGCCAGGACCGTAAGTGTTGGTGATCGTTAGGTCTAGGTTTGTGGCGCTGCAGAGAGAGGTGGTAAGGTAGTGAGTGGAAAAGCTTGTGGAGAGAAGGGAGAAGAGAGAAGGGTTCCAAGCCGTGAGAATGCCTCCTCTGGTGCCATCTCGAGGGCAAAGACGAAGGAGTTCGCCAAGGTCTCGATTGGCGTGAAAGAGCCGTGCTTTGAAAGTGGAAACATCGGAGAGTTTCGTCTCTTGTAGGCGCACGAACGGCGTTTGCATTACAGAGCGCGTGTCGCACTGGGCCAGACTTGTCCGAGTCCCCCAAACCGCGAACGTTCCAGAGACAAAAGTAAAAACAGCGATAGTTTTCGATTCATGGTTTCAAGCCAAAGCACCGCATTCCATGCGCCGGATCGTACAAAGCGGCGCTAAACATAAACTAAACGGGGCTAAACCCCTCCTGACGGCAAACAACACGAAACGTAAAGCAACACTGATACAAGCGCCACCAATGGAGCTGCCCCCGCGGCCGTTGGGGTGGTGGAGCAAGCCGCTTCTGTAGAAGAGTGAAGTGGGGACGTCATGGCGCGACACAGGGAAGCACCTCGGCGTCCGCCCGCACGGGCGCACCCGATGCCCGCCGAGGACACGAGCTGAGAAGGTCGCGCGCTCCACCGGAGGTTGTTGCGAGCGGCGGAGGTTCCCGCCCCTGACGCGGTTTCTTGAGGGCGTGCGGTGCGGAGAGCGAGGTGGCCGGCGCCTTGCGCCGCACCGCGTGGTTGTGGTGTCCACGGTTGGCCGACGCCTTGGCGGCACCGGCCGGAGCCGAGGCGGAGTGGGCACCAGGGAGGAGGCCTGGTGGGAGCGACCGCGATGGCGCCGCCGGAGCGAGCCCCTGGTGTGCTCGCGGCGACGGTAGGTGATTAGCGGCCGCGGCAAGAACTCCCGGGTCGCAGAAGGGGCGGACCGGTCCGCCGGGTCCGCCGACGCGCCGCATCGTAGTAGCGGCACGACGGGAGCGACATGACGTTGTCCTCCACGATGTCGACGCGACCGACACCCGAAGTCGGGACGCCGGCGCCGCTCGTGAAGATCGGCTCCGGCGCCGGAGATCCCGGAGGGACACCAGGAAACGCGCCAGTGGACACGGCCAGCCAAGCGCGCGCCGCCCGACGACAGCGCAAGAGTGTCGCCATGGGCCGCGCAGCCAGCGCCGCGCGGTGCCCCCCCACCGGGTCGAAGGGGTTGTGCAGGGTCGCGGCAACCGCCGCCACCGCCGCTCCCGGACGAAAAGGGCCCGAAGGTCCCAGCGACGGAGTCCGGGCCGGGCGGAGGAGGAGGAGGCCGAAAGCGGGGCCAAGGACCCGTCGGCAGACGTCGGGGGTAGCGCCGTGGCCACACTCGGACGGATAAACCCCTAGCCACGGCGCCGCCACGACGACGAGCCATTCTTCGAGGAGACCCGGCTCGGCCGGGATCTCGAGGCGATCGTTCACCTCAAGGAGCAGCGCAGATGCTCATAGGTGTTGGACGTCGGGCATGCCGGATCGATCTCGCCACCTCGGCAAAAGCCGAGAAGCAAGCCCCGATCTTCTCCTCGTACCGGTGTTCATTGGGAAAATCCGCAATGGACACAAAGGCGAGCCAGTCGGGGGTAGAGGTGAACCGGTTGTTCGTCTCCTCCGCTTCTCAAGGGGAGAGGACGTGATGGTCGTGAGACGATGGGACTCGAGGCGAAGGAGTCCCCGCGCAGCAGCCTCACGGCAGATCATGGCTCTTCGGGAGGACGGAAGGAGATCCACCGGGAGGAGCGGATCCACTTCCCCCGAGCAAAGACGGAGGAAAGCGCTCACCGTGGTTGCCGGAATCGGTGGATCGATGTAGGCGAATAGGAGGCGCTCGGTGAGAGCAGGGCGACCAGAGAGACCCAGCGCCGACGAGGGCCGTCGGGCGCTGGGGAGCCGCCGCATCACGCTGGAGTCCGAGCCGCCGGTCGCCGCCTCGACCTCCTCCTCCGAGCTCGACAAAGGCCCCCCGGTCCCGGTAGGGGCACCAGCCCTCCCCGCGAAGGAATGCGCCCACCGGGCCGAGGTGCGGAGTCCCACACGTGGCGGAGCGAGCGGTGGCGAAGGGCGCCCGCCCTCGCCGGAGGACTCGAGGAGGCAAAAGACGCCGATCCGCTGGGTTGGCCCATCCCCGCGCCGGCACAAAGCGGTTGAGCCACCGGTTGCGCCGCCAGAGAGGGCGGAGGATCCGCAGGCTCAAACCTCGAATGGGGCAGGCGCCGGGCGCGGCCGGGACGACGCAGCGCAGGGCCGGGGCCGACGACGATGACGGCACCATGTTCGCCGGAGCGTAGGCCGCAGCAAAGGTGGAGGCAGGTCGCCCCTCCGCTGGCGCAGACGAGGAGGGGTTTGGTGAGTTTGGTGGGGTGAGCGTGCCACGCCATTGATGGTGCGGGTGGAGGAGCCGGGCGCGAGCGCATTCGGGAGGAGCTGACGGAACATCCCGCACCGAGCGCGGTGGTCGAGCAAAGGGCACGCCTTGCACCGGACCGGTCACGGCACCACTAACGTGGTGGTCGGTGGCGAGGCAACGAAAGCAGCCCTCGGGGTTTAGGAGGGGCTTTGGGGGTTTGGTGACAGAGCATGGGGCCTTGGGGAGAAGAAGCCACTTGAAGATAGGAGGGGCGCTGGTGGTAAATGAGCGACGACGCAAGGCCGTTGTTGGCACATTGAAGGAGGAGCATGGTCGTGAATGAGCGACGTGCGTGCCGTTGCCTCCAAAGAAGGCGACAAGACCGGGCGCAGCACCCTCTAGGACGCGGCAAAAAAACGGGATAGGTGCGCCGAGGGGCTGTCCGACCGTGCACACAAAAGATTGTGTGGCACGGATCCCAACCGAATCCGGCCGGGCGAGGCGCGCGGCATGGCCGCTGGAGACGGTTGCCGTAGGGGCCCGTCTCCGCAGCTAAGGGTATTGAGGCTTGGTGGTACCAAAATTGAGAGGCTACCATCAAGTATTACAACACTAGAAAATCTAGAGTGTTTGGACCTTCGTATGTGTTCTGAGTTGGTAGAGTTACCTAATGGCATAGGGAACTTAAAGAAACTTCTTGTTCTCAACTTGCAAGGATGTGGAATGTTATTAGCCATTCCAAAAGGGGTTGGTCAGCTTACTCGACTAGAAAAGCTAGGATTATATGTTATGGGAGTCGATAAAAATGATGCACAAATCTCGGAGCTTGGAAATGTTAACAAGATCATTGGGGAACTAACTATCTGTGGTATTACGCATGGTGTGGACCCAGATGTTGCACACAAGGAATGGTTGAAGCAGAAGACAAACTTACAAAGCTTGACACTAATTTGTGCGAGTAATGCGGGGGCGGCCTCTGAAAATCGGCTAGAAGGGTTGGAACCACCGTCTGGAACTAAAAACCTAAAAATTATCAGGTATTCTGGCCAGGCATCCATGCAGTGGATGTTGAAGCATGTTGGTGCGAAAGTAGCAGGGCATCCTTACTTTCGACTGTTGATCAACTTGGAGCTATCAGAATTCCCAAAATTAGAACGTTTGGATGGGCTAACAGAGTTGCCTTGTTTGGAGAAGCTTGTGCTCAAAGAAATGACTGCCCTTAAAAGCATAAGCGGAGGTCCATTTCCTTCACTGTTGGAGTTATTTATGGATGGAATGCCAAGTTTGGGAGTGGTTTGGATGGTAACAGATGGGAGTTTGGCTGATTTAGAAGGAGGACAATTGCAGATTGGCAATCGCCTATCAGTTGTGACTATACAGGAGTGTCCCAAACTGATGGTGATGCCATACTTTCCTTTGTCACTGAAGGTATTGTGTTTGGTTAATAGCAACGTGCAGCTGTTGGGATTACCTGGCCTAGGCCATGGATGTGCTTTGCCTTCTTTTAGTTTTAGTTGCCTAAAAGAGCTTGAACTGAAAGATATGCCAGCACCAGCACCAGCAGCAGCACCAGCAGCAGCAGCAGTGCAGTACGGATCTGGTTGTCGATGGGAACTGCTGCAGCACTTGACGGCACTAGAGTCCTTGCAGATTTGGAGCTGTGATGGCCTAACAGAGTTGCCAGAGAGCATGCGGAGCCTCACATCCCTCCAAACCCTAACGATTTCACTGTGCTCTGCTCTTATGCTTCCCGAGTGGCTGGGGGAGCTCCGTCATCTGGAATCGATGCATATTTGGGGAACGATTCAATCAATGCAGCCACTGAGGGCCCTCAAAGCACTGCAAATTCAGGCTGCTCAGCGGGTGGGGAGCCTCTGCTATCCTTCTCTGCATACCCTGGTGATTGATCGTTGTGACAGTATAAGTAGCCTCCCCCAATCATTCAGGCTGCTCGTCTCCCTCAGGGATCTCAAAATAATAAGATGTCGTGATTTTCACCAGCTGTCAGAATGTCTCGGGGAGCTCCGCTCTCTACAAATGCTATGGATCGAAGAACTACCCAGGTTGAAAACTCTTCCACAGTCATTCGGGCACCTCACCTCCCTCCAGGAGCTCCAAATACACTTGTGCAATGCACTTGACCAACTTCCTGATTGTGTTGGGGAACTTCGCTCTCTATGCATATTCAAAATTTGGTGGTTGCGGAGCCTGAGGTGCCTTCCCCCATTGGGGAACCTCACCTCGCTCCAGGAGCTCGAAATAGGACGCTGCAAAGCACTTGGCCAGCTGCCCGAATCGCTGGGGGAACTCCGCTCTCTAAGGAAATTCGAGATATGGGGCTTACGGGGCCTCACTTCCGTTCCTAAATCTATGCGCTGTCTCACCTCCCTTGAACAGCTCACGATCATGATCTGCCCAGGCATCAAATCCTTGGCAGAGTGGATTACAGGCCTCACTGCTCTGCAGACACTGGAGATCTCTCGCTGCCCTGATCTGGAGAGGCGCTGCGAGAGAAGGAAGGGGAAGGACTGGCATCTCATCTCCCATATCCCTCATCTAACGATTGGAGAGTTTTGAGATATTATATATTTCATTCACAATGCCATTGTTTTCGGTGCTCAAGCCTGCATACAATCAAACTGATTGCAGCAAGCAAAAGCACATACACAGCAAGGTAATTTTCTAGTTTCCTTCTGTCTCCTTTTCTCTCACACAAAATGCTCCAAGCACCACCTAACAAACATCAAACTTACAACAGATGCATGTGTGAGGTTAATTTTAACTCTGATTTCAGGTTCACCAGGCACCTTTGAATTGATTTATTTTATCGTGGATGTGTGGGTGGGTTCAAGCTCATTTTGCTTTTATAAAGTACATGGCTTGGTCAGATCACATTGTGCGGTGCCTAATGATGCAAGGTACATGAACATAGATAAATCTGAACTCCTAGAGTGCTGTGGAAATGCTTTTCAATGATTCGTTTGAAAATTTCTGATGCTATTAATATGCTTCAGTTCATCAGTTGTGTAAGTCTCTGCTATTGTGTACAAAGCTAAGCACCCAAAATCAACATAGAGAAGAGCATGCTATGAAGCTACTCTTGTTTTCAAATGTAACCTGTATCTACTCAATGAAAAGGAATTTTAATCAGTTATCATGTTCAGGAAAAAGATTATCATGCAGTTTGAATCTGCAAGTAACGCATAAAGCAGTTACAATTATTTTGCTTTAATAATTGTACTCCTGTGTATGGAGATGCAAAAAAAAAAGAAGGAAAACAATTCTTAATAATTGAGTATGGTTTAATTTTTAAATAATTGCATACTATTGCAGGTCCAATGAAATCTTCAGGGCATCATTAGGCTGTCATAAACAGTGGAAGAAGCATATGAAAAACTTGAGGCTATGGATGTAAGCAAGTTCAGTCAAATCTTTTTGAGCTACTAATTTGTTCTTGTGGAGACAAGTCAACTGATTTATATGTGAGCAACCCAAAACGTATATGGAGCATCAAACCTTGGCCTCTGTTTTAGTGTTTTGCCATGAAGAAATGCATTAATGAAGGTGATTCTAACTTTCTAAGTCAAATAGATTATCAACATGATGGATATATCCAGAATAGCTCTGAACTTGGTTTGCTATTTAGTATATCAAATCAAGAATATTTGTTAATGTCATTGTTGTGTTTTCGCCTTTTTGTTTGAAAGATTCAACACTAATGTTGAAGTTGTTCTATGAAAAGATAAGGCCATAGTTGGCATGTACGTATATGATGAACTGTTGTACAGTGTTTCTAAAATTGACAGCTAAAACAATTTATAACAACCTAACAGGGAAGTTTGATACTCAAATTTAACACTGAGTATCAAGCCTGAAACCAGAGAAGAATTGTGATATGCAAAATGATGTATGATAAAATGGCATACCTTGTTTCTAAAATAGACAGCCAAAACAATTATAATAGATTGACAGGAAAGTTATGAGACTAAACTTCAGTAGAGCATTAAGGGCTAAACTAGAGAAGCCTGCAACTGCTGCGTCAATAATAAAGTGTTCTTTCCCAGAACAAATTCTCAAAAATAATAAGGACTACCCCGTGAGGCACAAAGTAAAAGTGTTCACCTTTGTTCCGTCAACATGCACCAGCTTCAAGGCCAAATATCCTGTCTTGGATATCATAAACAACCATAAATGATCTTATTGCTCTGTTCCCCAAAATTTGAACCCCTTTACATTGCCATCATTTCGCTGAGATGTCAAGCAAATATCATTGTCTGATTTTTGCATAGAACACTTTCTCCATTCGTAGCACCACTGCATACATTTCAAATTTCTGTACTGTTGGTAGGTCATTCCAGTCTGTCAGTTAACAACAAAACAAATCATGTCCTCAACGCTTCCACATGCATATCCTTTAGTTCTCACAGCCTTGTCAAGTGCAGGAGATAAAATAAATGTATTGGTAGTGGCAGAATCAACTATTGTCATTGTTGTACTATAGATACATGGATCAACTTCAAGCCATATCCAATTGACTGTCATGTCAAGCTGTTGAGTACGAAGGGTGGTAAGCGGCCATAACTGAGCAATCTACAATAAAAGTTTTTCATTTCGAATATATGGTCGAATTGGCAGAAACCTTTCATTCTCATGATCACTAGGAAGCAGTATGAAGAGGCTTAAGTTTGTCTGCATAGATTATCTGCACCACAACAAAAAAAAAAAAAAAAAAAAAGAAATGACCATTGGTAGTTGTTTGGGAGGGTGAACTTTTTCTGAGGGAAATTGGACAGGTGAGCTTGTCTTTGACTAAGTACCCCAACTGAGTATTCTCCAAATGCATATTGTACTCTGTAGAGGCAATCATCTTGCTTGTGGACAGAGACAGAAAAAAAAAAATACCATAGTTCTTGGCATGGCAGACCTCAGTTGAGCACTTGACATTCTAGTAAGTTGAGGCTTTTAAAATGGTGAGTATCAGCCCTGCCTTTCCACTTTGCCAATAGCAGTGGATATCACAGTGTTGACATTGAACCAAAGAGAGAGAGGAACCAGTGTCAATTGTCACAAGGATATGAACAGCTGGTCTCCCAACTCCAAGGCTTATGGGCACAGAAAAGGCAACTTCCAGCAGGCTCTCCTCCTGTGACAGTGACATTTGGTATGTTTGTGCTCACTGGATACATGAAGGCAGCAATGAATGATCTCTATGCAACACAGGGAATCATAAGGATCCATCAGTATTCAAACTAGTACAGTAGCACCTATAAAAAAAAAAAAAGGTTTATTAGGTAATAAAATTTCAGAAACTGGCAACAAAATAGAACCAAATGGAAGCTATAAATGATGATATTACAAACCAGTACCACTTGAGTTTTTTTTTTACTGTTGTATACTTGTATGACGGTATAATTTAGAACCGGTGGAAGCGGGTCATAGCATATCCCTATGCCAGCCAGAAAAATATAAACAAGCGATTTTGCTTTGTGGGGTGTGTGTGTGTGGGGGTTTGGGGGGGGGGGGCATTATCCAACAGGCATCATTACCCATTGTTCATTCTTTTAGAGTTTTAGTTTTGTAAGGTTGAAATGGTATATCTTTACTGAGTTACAGCTAATATCCTCATTGTAACTAAACTGAAATGCTGAATCCAGAAGTGAATATGCCACTATTATTTTTCAGGCGGGCACAATACCTGAATACCACCAATGAGCACTTGACTCCTAAACAGATCTGTACAATAATTTCACTAGTTCCGAATCAGTAGTATGGTCCGGCGATGTAACAGCCAAATAATGACAGATGGTATAGCACTTTAGCAGATTCTAGAGACTGGTCACCACAGAACCTCTACTAGAACACCACCGCGGCTTAAGGAATCGACAGCTAGGTCAAAAGAATATTTACCACGGCTCGGGAGTCCACTGTACGGAGGAGACAGCACGCCGCCGCCGGTGTTTGGCACCGAGTCCCCGACCAGTGGCCATACTCTTTGGGATCAGCGAAGGGTATGCGCTGTCCATGGCTTGCCATCTCCTAGACGACGGATAACACGCTAGCGTCGCCGGCGAGGAGGCCAGGAGGGGACGCCGGAGGGCCGCCGGCGGCGGCGGCTGGTATCGACGGTTTTGGGGTCAGGTGTCGGTCCACAGATGCAGGTGGGGGGTGGGACCAGGGTTTTTTACCGTTAGGTTTACGCGGTAACCCGAATAAACCGGGCGGTCCGGTTACCGGACCGCCGGTATAAAAGATTTGAAATTCAAAATGTAAAATTTGAAAAAAAAATTCAAAAAAAATTCTGTAAAATAGCTCATAATTTGTAGAATCCAATGGTGTAAAAATTTCTCAAATTTGAGTTCGTTTGGTATAAAAATTTCAAATCTAAGTTTGAAAAAAAAAAAAAAAAAAAAAAAAAAGTAGGCCCATTAAGGCCCATTAAATTATGAAGGTCGAAAAGCATACTAAACACACTCAAATTTGAGTAATTTTGACATCATTGGATTCTACAAATCATGAAGTATTTTTAGGAATTTTTTTAGCATTTTATAAAAAAAATTAAATTTTGAATTTTGAAAAAACCGTTCAAACCGCTTTCATTAAAACCGTTTATACCGGCCGGTAAACCGCTCAAAACCGACCGGTAAAAAGATTTTCTTGAGCGCCGGAAAATTTGAATTCATTTGAATTCAAAACCCAAACCGTCCCGGTAACCGGCCGGTTTACCGATAACCGGACCGTAAACCGTTCTGGGACCGGGCGGTTTTAGGGCTCCGGTCGGTAAAAAACCCGGGTGGGACAGCTCAACCTTGGGGGGGCATGTTAATGGGCGAAATGTGGTCAACCTTAGAATCTCTGGGCCCTTCGCCCATGGCTGCTCATCAATTTTTCATCATTTTATCCGAATGATAAAAAAAAAAAATATATTGCTATTTACATTTCCTTTATTATTAGTTATTATTTTTTATAAAAAGAAAAAAATGTACAGGCAGTCTGGTGAGAGGGCCTGTGAGCTTTTCGGGGCCAAGTCCAAAGATGTAGTGAATTTTACATTTCAAGGTCACATTTGTGTAGATGTAAAATTATATTTGTCCTTTGTTTTATTATGGATTGTAGAATGTCCTTTAGAAGTTTAGAATATTTCTACAAACTCAAAACTGCCGTTGTTAATCCGATATTTAAAAGTTTGGAATTTGAAGGGGAGAATTATATGGCTACTAGCATAGTAGAATAGCGTGAGTTTTTTTTAATAATAATGTTTTAGACATGCAATGAGTTTTTTTTTTTCACCCATTAGAATAGTGGTATTTTAAGCCTACGATTACATGCTTCTAGAGACAAAATTTGAAGGGCAAAATATTAGTCATCCTTTGTGAGACGGAGGTCGTTTGACAAAATCTAGAAGATTTGACATTGTCATGTCCAAAATCTTACTACCTGCTGGAGGATGAGAATCTTCACACGTTCCTATTCAGTCAATGCAGCCAGAGACTGATGAAGTGATGAGGATGTGTAGTTTAAATTTTGTAGTTGCATGCATCATAGATCTGAAAGACTTCTAGAAAATTCTTGAAAATCAAACTTCTAGAAGAAGTGGTGCATGGTTGGTGATATGCGAATTAATTTTGTAGTTAACTCTCTTCAACTAGTTATCAATCAACTAGGTAGTTGGTCCAACTAATTCTAGCTAATATATAGTCTTACTTAATTACAATACTTTGCTAATGTGGATTCTAAGTGTGACCAAGGTCAAATTAATTTGTGTTCGATTAAATTGATAAAAATATTGTTGACACATATGACTGTTAATTAGTATACTATAAAAACATTATTTTTAGAAAAGAGAATATATTAATGTAGTACTATAGAAACATAGTATTTCATAACAAATTTAATGATAATTATGTATAAATTAGTTGAACTTCAAATTGTTTGACTTTGTGCTATTTAAGAGTTGGATACCTTTTTTTTGAAAAAATAGTATAGTATAATAATCTAAACCATATGACACCAGTAGGTACCTTTTCGTTCAAACATGCATAGAAAATGATTACTATGATCCAATCGCGCTATTCACCATGATAAATCAACTATACAACTTCAAAATGAAATTTGAAAAAAAAAGGACTAACAAGTTGGGTTATCGTTTCCTCATAAACAAATAACCAAAAAACGATTGTTCTGAAGCACTGTGAGTAAAAAGAAAATGAGGTGCGACAAATAGTATTTTAAAAATATAGATAGTATTGAAATATTTGTAATCAAATTTGAAGCTTGAAAGTCTAAACTGCAACATCCCAAGGTTGTTTTGGAAGTGAGAATTCCTATGAACAAAAACAGAAAATTCTGAGGTTCTCTCATGACAAGCCTTGTGGTTCTAGCTAGAAATTAACTCCGAAGAGTACCGTAGGCTCGTAGTATTTTGTAGTGCTCGGCCGCTCCCGGTGGTGGGTGCGTAGCGTTGCCCCTCCCCTCTCCCCTCCTTCCTCTTCGGGCGCGGGGATGTGGCGCGGTCGTTGGCGGATGGACTGCATCTCCCCGTGGTGGGTGGGGGCTGCGTGCTGCCCCGGATCTACAGGCTCTTCTTGCGGCTGCCTGGTGTCCACGCCCGGCAGCTCAGTGATGGGGGTCTTGCGACCCGGTTCTGTTGGCTTACACCATGGTGGTGCTGCTAGTGGCTCGGTGGTGGCGTGGTCGCCGACGCCATGGTGGCGTAGATGGCGTCATCCCCGCCGTTCCGACAACGGCGGCGTCATGGTGGCGTGGTTGATGTTGATTGGGCAGGCACTCCTATCTTGGCTGCTGCTCGAATGTGGACGGCGCCCGGCGGCCGTCAAGCTCGACCCGCGTCGTCTTGGCGGCGCGCCGGCTACGCTTTGACGGACATGGGTGAAAACCCCGCCGGGCTTCATGCCGGTGGCCAACGACGGTGGCGCACTTGCGCCATCACCTTCTTGAAGGCGTCGTTTTACGTCTATCACGTATGCCGGCCGTCGTGGGATCATAACGAAGTTGGCGTTCGTGGGCGCCATCACCTTCTTTGGAGGCTTCGATGTTGCATCTCGCCGCTTCACCGGCATTGTTCGTCGGATTCGTCCCTCCCCTCACGTGCACACGCACGAGATCCTCGCTTCACATTGGTTTGCCTTGCCTAGGTTGATGTTGCCGCTCTGTTGATCGTGCTTCGGGTTGTTCGCGTCAGTGGCTACCTGGTCACTGTCGAGCCGTTGGCCATTGGATTCCGGTGACTACCTGGTCACCGTGGAATCCCTGTCGTGCTTCTGGTTGTTCGGCGTCGGGGACTACCTGTTCTCTGTCGAGCCATTGGCCATTGGACTCCACCGACTATCTGGTCACCGTGGAATCCCTGTCGTGCTTCTGGTTGTTCGGCATCAGGGACTACCTGGTCTCTGTCGAGCCGTTGGCCATTGGACTCCACTGACTACCTGGTCACTGTCGAGTCGAGGATTGGATGTCGCTAGGCTTCGTCTTCTGTGCAGGCAATATTTGTGTTGTATCCTACTCTGTACCTCGGGAGGTTGGGTTGTGGGCTTGTGATGCCCGTCTGTAGCGTCGTGTGGTGTGGCTTGGTGGAGGTTTCACCCTCCTCCTACCGTGTTTTCTTCTGTTTGTTTGTTTGTGTGCGGGGTTTCGTGGGTAACCCGAGGATTACACACGTCTCCTCTTGTATCCGGTTACCGGCCTCTCTTTAGGCCTTTCTCTTAATGAAGTACGGGTGAAGTCCCGCTTTCGAAAAAAAAAAAAAATATTTTGTAGTGCGAAGAAGCTTCTATGCATGCCTTTTGGCTTCTATATTTGTCCTGCGCACCGATGGAGTCATTTTTTAAGTGATGTATAATGATAATCTGATTCTCTTTCGCTTTGACTCTTCATGCGTGTACAAAGTTGGGCCTCTGTCTTTGTATGTTCTTTATAATAGGGGCGGCTACTGCTATAAAGGCCAAACGAAAAGGATGACCGACACCGACACGTTGACGACCAGCTAGCTGGGGTAGGAACCGAAGGAAGATTTGCTTTGTTTGAATCGCTAGTGGAATGGGATTCTTCTGTTTACTTTTTCAAATTAATCAGGCCTCCGATCCTGCTGTGTGCATGCTGCTGTCATGACTTACGTACTCATGCATATATTTTCTCTACCAAATTCCAAACTACTATTACCAGCACTGTATCAGATTGACAATTGCAGTTTGTGGTTGAAGAGGATATGGACGGAAAGTTCAGTGTTAGCGAATGTTCAAATCATGAGAAATTAAACCGAGTTTGAGCAGAGCGACCGACTGAAGCCAGTAAAGCCCGCAAGAGGTAAATCCGTACGTGAATGTGACCACCCAAAGTCAAGGTGCTCTAGGTAAAAGCTTTCAGTTTCAGGTTCAGGCTTGCAGTGGACACGCAAGGATTTGTTCAGTCATTTCTATCTGTACGTGTCTCTTGAGGCATAGTACCTGAAAGTACAAGAACAAACACAGGAGAGGGAGATGTGATGATGTGAGACTGAGATTATATTACTGTTGTCAAATGGAATGACAACAAACAGTGGTAAGAATCAACGCAGCAATCGACGACGTACTACATACTATTCGCATTGCGGTTCCGTGAGCTTTCGTGGGACAATAAGTCGACAGATGAGACGAATGAATAACCTTGCATATAGTAACCTGCTTTGACAAAACGCGGAAAATTTGATTAATTTGTCATTGTCATTGTCCAAAATCTGGCAGCAGGCAGGCTGGCTGAAACCACGAAGAAGACACTCGGTCAGCTGTGGCTATCAAGCTGTACCGGCTGGACAAAGACAAACTTCACATGCTCCTGTTCAGCGACCCACCGGGCGACGACGGACGTACAGTAGCAGGTAGCCTGTCAGTATCGTATCGTGATCCTGCTGCAGAGACTCGTAGAGGCCCGGCGTCAGCAGCAGCCAGCCAGCAGAGTCAGTCCTGAAACCGCGGAAGTGTCAGTGCTGGGCCTGCTGGCTGGCGCCTCCGGCCACTCGAAACGGCGACCGGAGCCGGCTGCTGAAATTGCAAGTGTTTAGTTGGTGAAAGATTTTGGATTCGGCCACGCTAGATTATTATCCCATTATAGACTAACTAGATAATTAGTTATTTTATTTAGCTACATTTAATATTTCATGTACTCCCTCCATATTGGTATTAGAAGTTCTTTGGGACGTGATTGTGCATACCAAGGAGTCATTAATTAGGGGTAATTTTTTCATGTTTGCCCTTAATAAATAAGGTTCTTGATGTATTGTAAACACTAACGCATGCACAACCCATTGGCTAGCACAGCGCTCCTAAGGCTCTGCATTCAAGAGGTTGTAGGTTCAATCCCAGCTGTAGCTTTATTTTTTGCCGTTTCTTGTGCAATTTATTAGGGGCAATGACGTCCAAAGCTTGCTCTCAATTCTCGAAGGATTTTCTTTTATGCTCGCACGTTTGGACGGAAAAGGACTTCTAATACCAATATGGAGGGAGTATGTGTTAAGAGATTCGATGTAACTAGAGCACTTTTTAGATTTCATGTATGTGTTATTTTTTTAGCTACATTTAATACTTCACCGTATTAATTAAAGTTCCGTCCATAATTTCGAGGTTATTGTTGCTGTTCATTCAACGCTAACACCAACACCCAGCTGCATGTCCGTCTGAATACGGTGCACACTCCGTCGATCCCAGGCTCTTGTTTATGTTTGTGTACGTACGTACGCCTGGTCCACGGACCACTCGGTGAACTTGCTGAGTTGCATGCAGGTCTAGAGCCTACAGGTATCTAGAATGTAGTGCTCCGCTTTTGTTTGAGGTCTCGAGTCATTCCTTGCAAGGTGAAGGAGACCTACTACGATCTACCCTAATAGTGGTAGTAGGTTTATACGTTGCATACTTTAGTTAGCGGATGGATCGGATCCTACTACTACTATACTCAAATCTTCGAGAAACACCATGTTCTAGACTACCGTTCACCATATTAGTGACACCGCCACCACTACCACCACTTGCGCCCACACCACTCCTTGGGGACCAAGCATAATAAGCCACCTTCTAATAACGACCCTAGTGGCCGAAACTTTGTACCATTATGTAAAAAGAAACAACCCTAGCGCGGCAACAATGAGCAAAGACAAAGGGAATGAAACACATCAAAAAAGTTTTGGTTTGTCGTACGTGCCCATACCCATGCATGACAACAAACGGCGTGATTGGCGTCCGATCGATCTTCCACGGCATGCCCAAGTCATCCTAGGCTTGGGCATGATAAGTGTGGTATTATTTGCCGTTGACGACCATATCAAACAAAACAAATCCTCCTTCCTACGACTCTACCCACTGCATCCGGTGTCATAAATGCTATTATTTTATTATATAAGTTTAGTCAAACTAAACAAAAGGTACCCACCACTGTACTTCACTGCACAAAAATTAGCTGCAAAGTTTTTTTGCCGTTCCTTTCAAAAAAAAAAAAAAAAAAGTTTAGTCAAAGTTATGCTCGTACTCTCAAAATTAGTGTAATTTTGTATGGAGTGAGTATTTTGTATCGCGTGAAGAAGCTTCCATGCTTTGTTGGCCTGCATTTGTCCTGCGTACCGATGGAGTCCTTTTTACTGATGATGATGATGATGAGGATACTCTGATTCTCTTTTGCTTTGATTCTTCACGAGTGTCTCTTTGGCCTTTGCCTGCCCTGTTGTCTCCTTTATTGGGGCGGCTACTAAAGGCCAAAAACATGACCGACACACGTTGACGACCATATCAAAAATTTAAAGCAGCTGGGTAGAGTACGTAGTAGGAAGGAGGATTTGCTTTGTTTGAATCGCCAGGAGGTTTCCGGCGCCGTGTGCTGCTGTCATGTCTTACGCACTAGTCTAGTCACACGCTAGGGCTAGCAGCTTGAGTCGAAGAGGATCGATACGAACGGAAAGTTCAGTGTCACGGAATGTTGAAATCATAAGAAATCAAACTGATCGAGGTACTCCTAGGCATGTACTCCTGATTTCAGTTTCAGGTTTAGGAACAAGTCAATGGAAGCCTGCTGTGCACTGCACACTCAAGGTTGTAGTGGTGCTGTTCCTGTGAGCTTGAGCTTTGGTGAACCAAGTCCAGAGACGATGCGAGGAGCGAGGAATACCCATGATGCATACAGTAATCTGTCAGCTGTGAACCTGCTGGAGACGGACAATCTTGCTGTTAAATCAGTGCAGGGACTTGCAGGACGGCGTAGCAGGTAGCCAGTCAGTGTCATGCTAGACTGAACAGGAACATGTGTCAGTCCAAGGTCAAAAGCTGCCCATAAACCGCGGCGAATCCAGTGTCAGTGCTGGCTGGCGCCCCCGGTCGCTCCAAACGGCTGCTCTCTGCTGCATGCACCCCGACGACCCAGGCACCCAACACTAGGCGTCATCGATTTGAAATCTTTCTTTTCGCATACGTAAGCGTTTGTAATTATTAATTACTACAAATCTGTCGTTAATCTCAAGGCTAGCTATTCGTTCAACGCTAATTTTTCCAGCTACATGCCGGTACGTCACTGTCTGTCGCAGACTCTTGTTATAATTTGTGGGTAGGTCTGTCTGGCGCACAGACCAGTCTGTGAACTCGCTGAATTGCCGCGGTCAGCTCGTGCCACAAGAGTCAAGAGCTTAGCTATACTAGAATGAACCACCCAATGCAAGGGCAAGCGTAGTGTGCCATCGCTAATCTTCGAGAAAACACCATGTTCTAGTCTAGCTAGTTCACCATCAGTGTTAGGCGCCACCACCACTTACATTCTCACCGCCACAAGATTCAAGAGCTAGCTTAGTGAACATGGTGTTTTCGTCTCCAATTCGCTAATCTTCGAGAAAACACCATGTTCAGTGGAGCTAGGCACCACGACCACTCACCAGCGCCTCCCTGGGGACCAAGCATAATAAGCCACCTTCTAATAATAAGAACCCTAGTACGTGGCAGACGACGGCCAAAGACAAAGGGAATAAAACGCGTCGAAACAAAGTTTTGGGCTATAGTTGCCTACTCCGTATGAAAGACATATAGTGCATTTGTTCTTACATGAATGGAGCCAACAATCGTCGTTATCGTCATTGCCCCCAGGGTGAGCCAACATGTATGGCAGCAAGCATCTAATTTTTTTTTTTTTCGCGATCGGGCCGTTCACCCGTATTTCATTAAGAGGAGGAAAACCAAATGCAAATACAACAATCCCCGATGCCGAGAAGACATCGAGGAGAAAACACCAACGAAGAATTTAAAACAAAAACGAAAGAAAGAAGAGCGAGGGCGGGGAACCCTCCACAAACAACCCTTGCAAGCTGCGCCTATACAAAAGATAACTCCAACACCTAGGTAGCTAGTAGTGATCGGAGCCGTAGAAGATACACCTCGGCAGCAAAGCATCTGCCGGGAAGACAAAGACCTCGGTGGCAAAGCATCCACCGCAACCTCCTAGGCGGCCAAGCATCCGCCAGAAACACAACCACGGTGGCAAAGCATCCACCGGAACCACCACGGCGGCAAAGCATCCGCCAAAGAACACAACTCGCAGCGGCAAAGCATCGGCTAGCACTCGGGCGGCAAAGCATCCGTCAAAGCAAGGCGACCACGACCACGGTGGCAAAGCATCCACCGGAACGACCTCATGTACGGCTACAACACACACTAACTGGACACTAGGTAAGGAGGAGCATGAAGCCCAAGTAGGTGCAGCAGGACTACCAAACCGAGACGATGATAACGACCCACGCCACAGAAGAGGGAGGAGTACCGCAAGGCTTGGAACTTCAAAAGCAACGCCTTCAAGAAGGATTGCGACGCCGAGGGCGCCGCTGCCTGCCCAAAGGGTCAGGTTTTCACCTAGAAGCTCCAAGCCGGGCCGGTAATGGGTGGCGCAACGACGGATGCCTCCAGGAGGAGAACGGCGCTAGCGGCGCCGCCATCGTCGGCCAATGCCAGTTTTTCGCCTAGCGCCACCCAACGAGCCAAGGGACAGAGCGGCGAGCCAACACCATCCAAACCACCACGGCGTCGATGGAGCGCCGCAGCGCAGCGAACCGCGCCACCACGACGCAGCCCCACGCTACGTTGCGCACTGCTTTTCGGGGGCCAACCATGGCCCGGACCGCACGACCGGGGGGGCACCGACCCAGTCGGCCGTCGCCGGGCGACCCCCATCGGCCCAGGCCACCCGGCAGCCGCCGACCCCCACCGGGACAACCCCCATGGGCGTGGATCCGTATGAGTAAAAACCGAAATATACCACTTGCATCATCTGTTCTGATACAACTTAGATTCGTAGGTTGTGAGTGGAGTCGTGAATAGTACAATAAACTGCATGGATTATTCTAATCTCTAACTTATCACATACTACTATTCTTTAGTAAAATCACTAGGACTTTTTTTTATTTTATTTTGGGGAGTGGGTTCATAAGGATGAAAGAGAGCGTGATGGACCGAGAGACACCAAGAACGAAAGACCATTCTTTGCAGAGAGCGGCCCGTTACGGCTCTCGGCAAAGGGCCATAGGACACCGTTACGTTTAGTCCTTTGCTGAAAGCCGTAATCGAAAGCCGCTCGGCAAAGGCACCGTTAACGGTGCCCCGCCATTGCCCCTCCATTAGATGTTTGCTGAGAGCGAGGGGGTTACACAGCAAAGGCTTTCTCGTGTTCCCAGTATTGAGCTCTCGAAAAAGTCCTTACCGACATTTTCTTTTTCGACTACTCTTTGCCGAAAGTTAGTGTCGGCAAAGCCTTACCCGACAAAGGAAAAAGGCCTTTGCCGTGTACGTGGGTACACGGCAAAGAAGGTGAGTTCGGTAGTGTAGGCTTTGCCACGATAAGTGTGCTTTGACGCAAGTTTTTTTGCGGCTCCAAACTATGAGTGAGAATGAAGGGTTAGAGTGATGAACTACAAAATGGAGTGAGACTACGACGACCATGTGACTAAAGAAGGGGCAAGATTGAGAATGGTGATAGATATAAAAAAAACAGATATGTTACCTCTTTAATTTAATATATCAAATATAGATAGATATAAATATAGATAACTATAGATAGAATAAATATTGATATAAGTATAGATAATGTGGACCATGGTTTATGTTTTGCCTGAGTTCTATTACGAAATATGTGTATGGTTGTATATAAGTTAGGTGTGCACTTAATACGTTCTCTTGTAATACATGAAGTGCAAACTTATTCACTAGCAAAGTCAAACCTCAAATGTGATAATTCAGCGTCCCAGCCATTGTTTTTTGTTCTTTTTTTTTTTAAGAAAAAATTATAGACCAGGCCCACAGAGAAAAACAGGGAGAAGAAGAATTCGCATCCACCCCAAAAAAAAGCTCGTTAAAACCCCACGCGCACGCCGGAGACCAAGCGGCGATTTCCTCTTTCCAATCTCGTATCCATCCATCCACCTCTCTTCCCTCCTCTCCTCACCTCACCCCACCTCACCATCCATGGCGGCCTCACGCGTCGTCGGCGACCCAGCGGAATCAAAGCGCCTACGCATCGGCGACGAGATCACCTGGTCCGAGATAAGCGGCGTGTACGACCGCGACGACTCGCTGAAAGAGAACACCAACCCCAAGTGCCTCCTCAAGAACCACGGCAACACCACCACCACCACCACCTCGCAGCGGTTCTCGGGCAACCTCAAGCCGACGGCGGCCCCCATCATCGGGCTGTCAGGAAAGCTGGGCGAAGGCGGCGGGCGCGGAAGGCACGCCCACCACCACCCGCCTGCCATGTTCCCCAAAGAAAGCCAAGACGGGCGGCGGTGGCCGCGCGTCAAAGACCGCCGTTCCCGAACCAGGGTCCCCCAAAGGTGTCTTGCATCGGGAAGGTCCTCTCCGACCGCGAGCGCGCCGCAAGGCTCGGTCACCGCACGACGAGGTCGCGCGGTGGTGGTGGGGCCGGGTGCTGCGGCGGGTTCGCGTTCTTGATGAGCCGCCGGAGTAGTAGGTCCAGGAACACCGTCGAGTGCGTCGACCAGTCCCCGCCACCGCCGTCGTTGCTGTTTCCGGCCGTGGGTGAGGCTGCTGCGGCCACCAGGCGGAGGGAGACGAAGCCGAAGGAGACGGAGGTGGAGGTGGAGGTGGAGCCGGCGCCGGTGCCCGCTCGGTGGGATGCGGCGGTTCGCGTCTGGGAGACGGGCGGCGGAGTGGGCGGCTGAGATGGATGGAGATGGACGCGTGGCGACATCTGGACCGTTGTAGCGCGTGTAGCTGCAGGTAGGCTGGCACAAGCACATCATCTGGTTATTAGAGAGTAGTTGGGGTGTGGCTTTTGGATTGGTTGTTGCTGTGATTTAGTTCATGTGTAGTTGAGCTGTGTACATACTAGTTCTTCTTGGAATTAATTAGATTTGAAATTGAGATTTCGCTTGCAAGGTTTTGATGATGCTCTGTTTTTGTACAAATGTTGTCAAAATTTTCAGTTTTGGATGATTTGGTGATAATTTAACTGTGTCGGATAACACTTTTGTTTTAATCTGATAGCATTTTTGTCCAGAGGCCATAAGAAGCAAGAATTTTGGCGTAGGATACGTTTTGTTTGGAGCTAATTGATTGAAGGAGTCCTAGTGGCTTTATTATCTGTCAAAGATGGAGCTAACGTGATGTGTACATAACGAAGCACTATGTTCTTATTCTCTTGTGTTGTGAGTCTTGGACACATTCTACAAACTCTACTATCTAGATGGCTCTGGAAAAGCTAAAATTGGTGAGTTCATCTAGACAAGGAAGTCGTGAGCCATCCAATCTTCCATCCTAAACAATGTTAACAATGTGGACAGCTAGTTCAGTATTTCAACTTTACTTCCTCTGAGTCAACAAGGTTGTACAATTTTCCATCTCAACGCTCGCTCTAGTGATTGTTTCGTAAGTAGTTTTTTTAGACTAAGCAATTGGATTGGTGCTCCTATAATTAAATAAATCACTTTGACACTTAACCAAGAATTTTAGCTGAGTCTATTTAGACATTAATTTAATGAAGATATGGAGCTTGGGACTTTGATACTTGTTGTGTTGGAATGGTTGGGTTGCTCTTGGATATGAAGTGGTTCCATTCTTCCTCGTTGTTCTTTTGGTACCTCTAGCGCAATATCTTGTTTACGAAGGAAAGGTGTATGTGATGGGTTTCTCCTATCTAGAAA
Source organism: Hyparrhenia diplandra (assembly GCA_015847255.1). Taxonomy (NCBI): domain Eukaryota; kingdom Viridiplantae; phylum Streptophyta; class Magnoliopsida; order Poales; family Poaceae; genus Hyparrhenia; species Hyparrhenia diplandra. The sequence continues at coordinate 433,943 of JADLZK010000770.1, forward strand.
AGGATTTCTCCCAAAGAAGCTCCAAGGAAGAACATATATAGGACAAAGGACTGAACAAACATGGTGTACCTTTGTTGGACTAGCAAGAGCACGTACATATGGAGGAATCTGTCCATTGCTGTTTAACCAAGGGGCAAGGGTTAAACAGCGTGGACCATGGACTAACATCCATTGATGTGTTACAAGTTAAATTAAACCTATTGCAGTCATCAATTGTAGGCGTCTACGACTACCTCTCTACACTATCTCTACAGTGTTTTTTTTTTTAAATTTCCGGCAAACAACATGTGTTTAGAGGAAGAAAAATGACCCTCAAAGGATCTATTTGTATTTTTCTTTATAATCGGCCCTTGTTTGCCAAAAGAATCTTTTTACCTATAATAATATACAATACTGTATATATCAGATTTGAGATACTTGTCAGCATCTCTCTCGTTTTTTTAATAAATAATATTTTTTCAAAACGTACCATTGACACATACTGCATTAAGAGAAGTGAGAAGTTACATATGATTCACAAGTAATCCACAGATTACTCACGAAACACACACAGGCACAAACAAACGAGAAGAAATGAGGGGAGGGGTGGGGCGAACCCGCAACTAACAACCTGGACGGTTGATTCTATTACAACTAGAACTCAACAGCTAGGTAGCTAGCAGCGATGGGAGCCAACGGCGACAATAGCGGCAAAGCGTTCGCTAGAACACAAATGGTATCCGTCGAGGAACAATCTCGTCAAGCAAAGCATCTGGCGGAAAGACGGCGACTTTGGTGCCAAAGCGTCCCGGGGAACCCCCTCGACGGCAAAGCATCCGCCAGGAACGACCGCAACCTCAGCGACAACACGCACGCCGGAAACGCAAGCTCGTGAAAGATAACGACCACGACGATGGCTACCACATCCACTAGCTAGACTAACCTAAGTGAGGAGGAACATGAAGCGCAGATAGGTGCAGCAAGCGAGCAAGACAACCCGGTCGTCCGCACCGAAGGCAAGAGCATGGGACTCAAGGCGATGCCTTCAAGAAGGGTGTGACGCCAAGGGGTGTCGCCATCGTCCGCCCGATGACGTCGAGCTGAGATTTCGGGAGGAGGTCCATGCATCGAAGCCATCGAGGGGACGAGCGATTTGTCGCCAACCACGCCACCCACGATGTCGATGGCGCGCTTCGCCGGAGCAACCGCTCACACTACCATGGTGCGAGACGACAAGAGCACTGACCACGCCGCCCCAGCCGCCGCTCACCCCACCGAAGTCCCTGCCACCCATCCCTAGCCCATTCGTAAGGGGATGACGTCACCGCCCGCCCGCAAGCATAGCCGGGCCCAAGTCGGTGCGGCCGCGTGGTGGTTTGGAGAGCAAGCCGGGCGGCGGGTGCCATATCCGGTGCTCAAGGGCCCGATGAGCCGTCCTCGCCCGACGGGGCGCGATGGCCACTCAAAGCCGGCCGGCGGGCGCCATATCCCGGGCCCAAGGGCCCGGTCCGGCCGCGCCGGCCGGGCCGGGCAGCCGTGGCCACCCGCCTGTTGAGCCCCCCGTGCGGTGCAGGGGGCTCGGATTGCGCAGCCCGCGACCCCGCCCCGGATGTCGGAGCGAAGCCCGCCATGGCCGCTGCCATGGCGCCGGTGATGGGAGGGGGGGGGGAGGGTGGGGATGCGAGGGGTCCGCCGGGGAGAGGCGGATCCGGCCGGGGACGCGCGGATCCGGCTGGAGCTGCCCGCCCCGAGGCTGTCGTGGTCGCTTTAGGGTTGGAGGTGGAGGAGGAAGGTTGGGGGGGGAGGGGAGCTCGCGGCGTGGCCCTTTTGAGGGCCACAACCGTCGTGAGGAGCTGGGAGGCGGCAGTCGGGGAAGCGCTGGTGGGGGAGGGGGTTCGAGCGGGGAGGTTGAGTCGGCCCCGAAGTCGCCCGTGGGAGCCGGCGCGGGGGAGGAGGAGTGTAAATAAATAAATAGTCAACGTCTCATGCACACAACCACATGCATTGGTCGTGTTCATCATACAGACTGAGAGGTAGACTAGACATACATTGATGTGTTACAACTTACAAATTTAATCAAACCTATTCAGCACTACATACTGTCACAAATATATATTAGACCAAAATATATATAGGCAATGAGCAACCGTGCACACACATATATATCTATTAACTTAATTACTTCACATGAACAATCGATATATAGATGTCGATGTCGATTCACATTATGTCTGGAAGGAGATGGTGCTGTTGGCCGGGTTGTAGAACTGGATTTTCCTGCCGTTGAGCGGCTGCACGGGGCGGTTGTCGTTCCCGGGCAGCGGGCGCCTTGATCTGATCCAGCTGCTCCTTGCTGATCTGCCTCACCTTCCCCAGCACGTTCCAGATGACGTTCTCGGTGCACGGCGGCACCGTCAGCGACCCCGTGTACCGGAAGTAGCTCCCCGTCCGCTTCTGCAGCGAGCGCAGGTGGATCTGCCCTATCTCCTGCTGCGACTCCTCCTCGTGTTTGAAGTTGCAGTGGTCGTTGACCATCTCCCCCAGCTGCCTCTTCAGCTGCGATCGATGTTGGTGTTCGTCATCCATGGCTGGAGATCGATGCAAGCAATGCAATCACAATGCAGGTGTGTGTGTTTGTGTCTACGTACCTGGTAGTAGAAAGAGTCAGGGCGCCGACCTGGTAGAGGATGCCGATGACGGCGACCCCCGCCGTCGGCGCTCTTGTGGACGAGGTGGAGCTCCAGGGGAACCTTTGGCCGTTGATGGTGTGGTCGGAGGGTGAGTGCCAGTGCAGCGAATCCAAGCTGTACACCTTGCCGTTCACCGTTACCGTCCCAACTTTGGTCCCGAACGCCAGCTGCAATGCGTACGTACATTCATGAATCCGGCGCCGGCAAGGATGCATGATCGATCGATCAAACCATATATGCATTCATGCTACCTTGATGTCGTGGCCGTCGTTGATGAGGGTGCCGGGGACGGCGTCGTAGGTGCGGTTGAGGGTGTCGAGGTTGGGGTTAGGGATGGCATCCTTTGTGACGATGTCGATCGGGGACTGGTTCTTCCCTTGCCCACACAGCTTGTACGCCGGGCTCAGCTTTCCCCAGTTCTGCGGCCCGTCGGGGCTCCCGGCACCGTAGCTGAACAACGTCGCGCCGCCATCTGAGAGAGCGACGCCGGCGAGGGAGGATGCGGCGACGACGAGGCCGATGACCGCACGCGAGGACACCATTGCCGGCCGGCGCTGAGAACAACTGATAGATGATGTGCGTGTGTCCGTTGTCGATCGAATTAACCAGCTGCTGGCTGGCTAGCCAGCTTCTTTGAAAGAGGACAGACTAGACGACCGGCCGGCCGGGATTTTCGTCGCAGCGGAAAGAGGCGAGTTCGAGCGGACAGGAGTCGTTGCTACTCGCCAGAGAGGCACCGTTTTTCGCGGTGGAAAACTGCTTGAAGCATGCCAATTTTAGCTCTCTTTTTCTCACAACGAGTACACCTCGACGACGTGGACGGAAGAAGAAGAATGCAACATTTTTTTGAGTTAAATACAATGGTGGCCCAAAGCGTCGCACCACTTAGGTCCACGAACTCTAAAACCGAAATTAAACCCTCCTGAGCTTGCTAAGCCGTGCCACTTAGCTCCAAAGACTTTCAAAATCGAAAGTATAAAGTGTCATTTTTTTTGAGAAATACACATATGACAAACACAGACGCCACAACACGCAAAACGCACACGACACTAACCTCTATGAATACACGCACGCAAACCCTTCACTATGAGCACCTCAGGACCGGCCGAGCACCGATAGATCTTGAGATTCCAAAGTCACCATTGACGCCTCGTCCGTCGACGGAACGCCGCTACTACTTAACGATAACGCCGGTAAATCCCGGAAAAAGCCCGGGAAAAGGTGCGAAAGCACTAGGATTTAAATCCTGATGGGTACCATCCCCACCGACCGTCCCTACCATTGAACTAAAAGCCAATTCACATACAAAGTGTTAGTTAAATCCACAAACTTGGTAAAAGTGTACCATTTAAGTCCACAAACTTGTGAAGTTATTGCCACCTAACATGAGATCGATGCAGAAATTCAGCTCTGCCCCTACCCATAAACCAATTTGTTGTGGGTTGAACTGATAAGTACTTGCATGGATGTACAGGCCGGCCGGCATTGTTCACCATCTACAAGGCCCCAACAGCTAGAGGTGATAGGCCCACCTGTACTTGTGCACGACCCAAAGTAGAAGAATTGATGTGGTCACCAGGCCGGTTTCGACCAGCCACGAGATTTTGGCCTTCCACCTTCCAAGGGCTTTAAGGCCGTGCTTGGTCCTTTGCGCACCTTGCCTCGCCTCAATTGCGCCGGCATCAAGAAGCTTGCCAGCCTATAAGGGCACTCACATGCGATTTCTACCGTAGAGTCTAAGACCATTTAATACCTCGGGTATTGTGGACTTGGAGTCTAAATAAGACTTGGAGTCTTGGTTTTTTCCTATAAATACACTGCCACATCAGCGTCACATCATCAAAATGCAATAAATACGAAGATAATAAATACGCTTAGACTACATGATAGAGTCTGCATTGTGAGTGCCCTAAAAGCCATTTTGACCATCTTGATTCTTGAGCCAGCAAGGTATGGTTTGCCGATGTAGGTCCCAAGGAAAGCTAGTGCTAGTTACGGACCAGAGAGCGGGTCTCCTCCGTGCCTCTTTCATTCCACTTGGACGATGTGGAGCAGCAGGACAGGTGAACAGTACAAGATAATAAAAGGTTTTGGGTTTAAGCTTTCACTTTTTATTAGTTAGCACATTCACCTTAGCCAAACAACCCCACGTAGAGATTTAATCTCTTTTTCTCCCATTCCTCGAATGATGTGACTTCTTTGTTCTTTGTGGGCACTCTATTTAGAACATGACACGTTGTCAATATCGCCTCACCCCACCATTCCTTAGAAGTCCCGCGAGTGTCTAACATGGCGTTAACCAACTTCGGTTAGAGTGCAGTTCTTTCTTTTCAGATCCCATTGGACTGTGGTGAGTGTGGCGTTTTTTCTTTCATGAATTATACCGTGCTCAGCACAGAACTCGAAAAAGTCATTAGCAAAGTATTCTCCTCCACGATCAGAATGCCCCGTTTGATTTTCTTTTCAAGTTGATTCTCCACCTCGCCTTATAGATCTTAAAATAGTGTAGTGCTTCATCCTTTGATTTTAACTAGTATCTCTCGCCCGTGCGTTCTTCTGGGATAACTAAATTTTATATAAAAAACATTGATTGCATGATCAGATAACAATAATATAAAATTAAATAATGATATTAAAATGACATTTAATCCGAACAAGTATGTTTTGTGAAATGAACACAGTCACAAATATCTTCGTGTCGCGGTGCTCATAAACTCTATTGTATGGACTTTTCTCAGAATTCGCATAAGATAATGCTTTATATCGGTCGGAAGAAATCTTCGATATCTATTTATTTCGTGTGCTAATAAATCCAGAGATAAATTCTGACGCATCTTAATACCATCTTGTACACATGAGAGTGTATGTAGATATTAGTATTTATCATATAGGCAATATCTGCGTGTCTTCAAAAATCTCACAAAACCTTAAAACAAAAGCATTCTCAAAACTTACTTGTTCATGACCGAGGAGTCATTTGGTATTTATAAGCTATATATACAAAAGCAGGCAAGGTTCCAGGACAATTTCATTCACCAGTTCATTGTGCCCATTTGCTAGGTCCTGCCGTGTTGGCATTCTCAATCCTCAGCATCGTGCTGGGAGGCCGGCCGTCTCCATCGACACTGGCTTTGCAGGATCCGAACATGGCAGGGGCTGGGAGGACCCAACAAGCCTTATCCGAATATGGCACCAATGGTGGGAAGGGGAGGGTAAGAAGAAGTGATGGTCATGCTAAAGAGAATAGCAGCAACAATAGAGGGCAGTCGATGGGAGAACGGTGGATTGAAGGACCTCTCATTATCATCAGCTGGTCTGGCTTGCTTGCTCTCTATACCTCTATCAAACTCACCATTGTTGCAACAATCAAGTATATCAAATTTCAATAGATGGATGCTTTCGAGTACCTATTTTTTATCGGATGAAAGATTAGTTTTTTTTTTTTCATAGAGTCAAAATACCTTCAATAGTCCTTTGCCATACCCATGGCAATGCGTTGGGAATCCATCTAGTATGTATAAAAAAGAATATCAAAAAGATATTTTCTTTCCCTCTCTTTATGAAAATAGTGACTATTAATCAAAATCAAATACTTTAATTTGTTCTGTAGAATCAAATAATCAAACCTAAATTAATATAATTATTTAGTTTTTTTTAACGCATCCAAATATACTCTTAGGGCCATTGGCCATTTGGCTCATCGAATGCAGCAGGGTAGTAACAGGAAAGGATTGCCTTAAAAAAAAAAAAAAAAAAAAAAACACAGGAAAGGAAAGCAGTTGGATTCTAGAGGGATCGTTCCTTCGTCGCCCAGCGACCGGATAAGCTAGCTGCCACATTCGTCTTCTCCCCTCCCTGCGCCATGGCTGCTGCCTCCCGCTGCCTCCTCCCCAACCACCCCGACGCTGCCGCGCTGCTCCCCTCCCTCCACCCGGACCGGGCCTGCCCGCCGCTGCCCTTCCTCATCCGCCTCCTCCATGCTCTCCTCCCACTCTTCCTCCCCGCATCTCGCGCGTCGCTGCAGGCGCTCCTCGCGCTCTAGGACGCCGCCGCCGACCTCCTTGACGACAGACCCGATGTCGTCGCCCTGCGCCGCCTGATCTACCAGCTCGGAGCCCTCTCGTGCTCCCCGTCCTTTGCTTCTCCTGCGCGTGTGGTGCCGCTGGTTTGCCGCGCGGAGGGCGGTCGCGCGCGTGGCCGGCGCCATCGCCGGTGAGATCCAGGCGTGGGTCGACCGCGAGGCCATCGCGCGGCTCGTGGCCGCACTGAACGTCGGCAGGGCGGACGCCACGCCGGTTCCTTGCAGAGCTCGAGGCGTGGCTGCTGTCCGTGGGCGGGCGCTTCGACTCGTGGGTCCAGCGCGAGCTGCACCGCCACGGCGTATTCCGGGAGGTGGAGGCCGGGCTCGGGAACCCGCCGTTGGCGACGACTGTGATGCCGCGGTGCTGGCGCTGGCGCGCTCAACGGCATGGTGGACGAGCTCCACGCGCGCGGTGAGCTCCCGCGGCTCCCGCAAGGTAAAGCTCTGTTCCTTTGTCCTTTAAAATGGTACCGCAAGCATGTCTGTTAGGGTGGGTAGTCGCTACAAACCATGGGGTTCAGTGTTTGACCAGGAAAAAAATGGATTGCTGACCGAATATGCATTGCACATCGAACAATGGACAAACTGTGCATGCAACATTCCCAGTTGTTTCCTAGGGCAATCTGATAAGTAGCCTAATAATTTGGTGATACTTGGACGACTTGGTACAATTCGTATTTAACGCATTGAAAGTATTGTGGTGCACTTGTGCCTCTACTCCGTTCTTAGTTCCTAACCAAGTTTGATACTTACAGCCTAATCTAGTTATACAGTTTCCACCTAATCGAATGATAGGACATAAAAACAAATTTTACAACCATTACCAAGCATGCACAGATCGACCGAGATCTTATCAGCCCCACAATATCCGCACCGCCCAAATTTACCCCTCAAAAGCGTGCACAGACTCAAACAAACAAGAGCGCACACCGAAGATCAGCCAACCATGACATTGAAGCCAGAGGATTTGACAAAAAAGGGTGGGTAAGGGAAGAATAGACATGAACCTAGCTAGGACCGACGATGTTGTTGATGGGGATGAAGATTTGTTTGGACGAAGAAATCGACGAAGCCCAAGACGTCGAATCTGATTGACGTCCGTGTTGCCACCTTCGTTAACTCTGCAAGACGATATCACAGGGACATACTGTTAGATGCAAAGCACAAAATGGTTCTTGTTGGCATAAACAAAAGACATGTTAATAATCCCTACATCGCAATCTCAAAATGTTAGAATGTATTATAATTAGAAGCCTAGTGATTTTTGAATTCCATATCTAAGCTTATCTAGTTGTTGTTCTACTTGAGTCCATGAACTATAAAGTATATTGGTTGGATTAAAAGGGCTTAGATTGTTTCCTACCAATGTCCAGTTCAACGCAGAAGCTTTTTTTTCCGTGTGCATCTGATTACTGGCAGTCAGAAACAAAAATAGTTACCAAACATGATATTCAGATAAGCAGCTGGATGGCAGTGTGTATGAGAGAGAGAGAGAGAGAGAGAGAGAGAGAGAGAGAGAACACCATCTTGAAAGGAACCGTTAGTTCCCTATGTAGCATGTATCAGTAACTGCAAAACTTCGGAAGCTACAAGTGTGACATACGTAGTACAACTAACCTTACAATAAATATAATTCAAAGTACTTGATAGTTTTGGGAGTATTGATAGGTTGTATTGAATGTCTTGTATAATCAATATTGGGCACAATGTTTCTGATAATCATTAAAATCCATTTGCAGTGGTCTCGTTACTGAGCTGCTTGTAGGGATAGTTACCATGGCATGAGCTATTGTTTTTTCCATGTGTTTTTGGGATGATTTCTTTTATTAAGGTGATGCTTTCTGTTCCAAAGCTTTATTAGTGCCTTGTTTTATTATTTTCTATCAATGTGCTTATGGTCAACATTGTTGTTTTTCCTTTTGTTTTATTTGATTTTAACCAAGAATGAATACTTAATTAGACTTGTTCTTCTTGAATAAATCACAAGTTTTCAAGTAGCATAATATAGCAGTTTATTACTGGGTGGCTGCGAATTTTATCCTCAATTTTCTTACTTCATCTTCAGTGTCGTAGCACATGCTGTGTGACCATCTCTTAGCTACCTGATGATTAATAGAAGCATCAGAAATCTTCATCTTTATTTGTGCAGTGACTGGCAATCTGAATTTAGGGAGTGTGTAGGTTTTAGCTATGTTCTTAGGTTGCATGACATAAAGGAACACCCTTTACTTCATTTCCATTTTCCAGTTCATTGCTGATTATATTTTTAAGGGCTTAGATGTGTTATTTAATGTCTCTTTTTTTTGTTTTAGGTTTGATGCCCTTCCCAGATGTAATTAAACAATTCAAGAGGACAGGTCGAAATGCATCTGAGTCAATCAGGTTGTCATCACAAACTTCATTTCAGCTGTTAAAATTGACACTTTGCCTGTTAAAATTAACTGTTACTTAGTCAAATTGCTGATTAGATTTTAAGACTTAGTTTGCCATTCATTTCTTCACAGCCATGTTATCACTAACTAAATGTAGTTCTTTTTTTCCTATTTGTTTCAACTAAAGCACAGGGTTGCTTAGGAGAAGCTCTGAATTTTTTTTACCATTAGCTTATGGAGGGAGCATTAGCTCTGAATTTCTCCATGTAATTTACAAACAATTGGAAGCCTGTGTTTACAAAGGAACGGATTACAGGACATACCTGGTGGCACGGACGGTGCTTCAACCGCTTTGCTGCCCCTGATCGAGATCGTGATGCTTCAAGGGGACATCGAACGCAAGTCCTCAGGGCGACGGGCTAGGGCAGCAGGCGCAGCGGGGAGCAGGAGGCCGGGCGAGGGTCGCAACTCGCGAGGGCAGTGGGAAAGAGGGCGAGTCCTCGAGGTGGCAACCGCTGGGCGACACCAGTCCGTGGTCGTCCCAGTCCGCGATTGCCCTAGCCCTCGATCGCCCCCAGGAGGCAATGGAGACGAAGAAGGAATCACGACGATAAAGGCCACGATGACTGCGGGTTGATCGCACCCCCTCGCGGAATTTACCGTTTGTGCGTGATTTGCTTGCCGCACGAAGTAGTGGCATTATGTGAACCGAGATCACGTGGGCCTATGGAATAGTGGCATTTTTTGGGAAGGATCACACGGGTGGGGGAGCCAGCTTTTACTGTAAGGATCGCACCTCGATCTCACGAGGGAGGTTTTCCCTTTTTCATGCGGATCTCGTGAGGATGATTGGATTGTTTCCTATTTGTGCCCTGGTGGTTCCCTTGTAAAGATAGAGAAATTTACGGAGGGAGGACAGGTGAACAGTACAAGATAATAAACGGTTTTGGGTTTAAGCTTTCACTTTTTATTAGTCAGCACATTCACCTTAGCCAAAAAAACCCCACGTAGAGATTTAATCTCTTTTTCTCCCATTCCTCGAATGATGTGACTTCTTTGTTCTTTGTGGGCACTCTATTTAGAACATGACACGTTGTCAATATCGCCTCACCCCACCATTCCTTAGAAGTCCTGCAGTGTCTAACATGGCGTTACAGTGTCTAACATGGCGTTAACCAACTCAGTTAGAGTGCAGTTCTTTCTTTCAGATGCCATTGGACCGTGGTGAGTGTGGCGGTTTTCTTTCATGAATTATACCGTGCTCAGCACAGAACTCAGAAAAAGTCATTAGCAAAGTATTCTCCTCCACGATCAGAATGCCCCCCGTTTGATTTTTTTTTTCAAGTTGATTCTCCACCTCGCCTTATAGATCTTAAAATAGTGTAGTGCTTCATCCTTTGATTTTAATAGATATACATAGCAAAATCTAGTGCAATCATCTATAAATGTCATGAAATATCTCTTGCCACCTTTAGTCAACTCGCCATTCATCAAACACAAGTCAGAATGGATTAATTCTAGAGGTGTCAAATTCCTCGCCGCCGCAGCCTTGTGAGGCTTGCGAGGCTGTTTCGCCTCAACGCAGACATGACACTTAGAATTTTTGACTAAATTAACTTTTGGGATTAAATTTAAACCAGCTAAGCGAGACATGCAACCAAAGTTAACATGACATAACCGTGAATGCCACAAATTCGCCTCATTATCATTATTAACATGGTTCACATATTTAACATCACCATCAGTTAGAGACAAGCGGAACAAGCCTCTGCTTTCATAGCCTTTCCCAATAAAAGTTCCAAACTTAGATAACATACATTTATTTGACTCAAAGACGAGTTTATAACCATCTCGACAAAGCAAAGATCCACTAATCAAGTTCTTCCTTATTGAGGGGGCATGTTGCACATTCTTCAGCTGCACGGTCTTCCCCGAACTAAGCTTCAGATTGACCATACCAACACCACGTACAGCCACACGCGCCCCGTTCCCCATCAACAAGGAGGAAGCCCACCTGACCTGATAAGAAGAAAATAAGGAGATGTCAACACACACATGTATATTGGCTCCTGTATCAACCTACCAATCAGGTGAATTGAAAACTAAAATAACTGTATGTAATAAATTACCATACCCCGATGTTCCTCCTTCAGCCTCAACCATGTTGACACATTTCTTCTGATTTGGCTTCCACTTCGCATCTGGGCAATCTCTAGCAAAATGCCCGGGTTTGCCACAAGTGAAGCAGTTGCCCTTCTCCTTGTCTTTCTTCTTCTTCTTCTTCTTGAAAGAAGTAGTGTTCTTTGGCTTCACATCTTGCTGGTTTTTCTTTTTCTGTGGTTTAGGATTATTCCTTTGCACCACATGTGCACTAGAACCAACTTCAGCAACTTTCTTCCCCTTGACATCTTTTGCCCTTGCCTTATCTTCAACATCAAGAGTACCAATGAGCTGAGCAACATCAAACTCCTATCTCTTGTGTTTTAGAGATGTTGCAAATTCAGTCCAAGAAGGTGGCAGCTTTGCAATCATGCATCTAGCCACAAACTTGTCGGGGAGTTCACGGCCATGCATCTCGAGATCTTTCACCGTGCTTGTATTTCATGAGCTTTGTTCCACTACCGAGGCAGTCCTCGACCATCCGATAGTCATGGAACTGCTCCATGACATACAACTCAGAACGGCGTCACACGCTCCATAGCGTGCTTCAAGTGCATCGCACATTTCTTTACCAGTCTGCAGAGGCACATATGCATCAACTATGGTGTCCCCAAAGCACGCCCGGTAGTCTGCTCTGAACCTAACGTGCATTACGGAACGCAATGTCCTCCTCAGAGTATGCGTACCAACAGACCTAGGTTCAACCTCATGGAAGCAATGCATAGAGGTCATCCACAGTATGCACCTCTGGCGCCATCTCTTGTAGTGAGTGCCCTCAAAAACATTGGGTTTTAACATGCTCGCAAAACCAGTACTCGAAAAAGGCCTATCAGTTTTTGGATCGTTAGAAATTTAGGCAATTTAACGAGTAATTTAATCTAGAAAAATAATATAAGAAACATGTTTGCAGCATCATGAACGTGCTCGTGTGATCTAGCATATGCATATATGTAGATGACAGTAACGAACAAGAAAACAGTAAGAAATCGAGCGATCTCATACCCAGCGGCATCAATGTCATTCACGCTAGTCGACATAGCGCTTGCCGTCCAGAAATGTTGCAGTGCCGATTCCCGCGACCTTCGCTAAAGCTAAAGACACCAGGAAGAAGAGGAAGTAGCGAGTAGACACTCCCCAAAAAACGTGATCACCGGTCTCCACCCGAGCAGGTGAACTCGATGTCGACGTGCGTTCGGAGGCTCCTACTCTCCCAAGAACTTGTGCGCGCAAGCTATGGGACGGGAATTCTTGGATTGCAGCTAGTTTGTGATTGTACCGAGCTTGTTCTTGAGCTTGGGTCTTAAAATAGACAAATGACATGCTGAAGTATATATAGAGGGACCAACATGCAATGCACACAAGGAGACTAGAATGCAACTCACGAGGAGACCCTCCTCCACCACTCACTCACGCCAACGGCAGGCCAAGAGACAGTAACTTCCGTGATTAAGAGAAACTCTCAGCCCACCATCAACTCAGTTGGAACTCCCATAATTAAGTGAAAAGCTCCCAACTAGTAATGGAGGTATTAATCGTCTTCAATGGCAAACCAAACATCACACGCATGTGGCACTACTTCAGAGTCAACGTTCATCAAGCCGAAATTATTTATTTCAATCCATAGAGATTTTAGGATTATTAAATCATTTAATTTGAGCCAAGCCCACCAAATAATCTAACAACCTATTCAGCACTTGTGTCTATACAAGTGCATCGGACCAGCCTGGCCTGGGCCCGTGCCAGGCACGGGCCCGATCGGCCCGCGGGTCATCGGGCCGTGCCTGACTATTATATCTATTTACTTCACATGCATGAACGATGTATAGATGTCGAGTTAGTTGGTGCGCGGGTTGTAGAACTGGACTTCTCTGCCGTTGAGTGGCTGCACGGGGCGGTTGTCGTTCCCGGGCAGCGGCGCCTTGAGCAGATCTAGCTGCTCCTTGCTGATGTGCCTCACCTCCCCCAGCACGTTCCACATGACGTTCTCGGTGCAGGGCGGCACGGTGAGGACCCCGTGTACCGGAAGTAGCTGTCCCTCCGCTTCTGCAGCAAGTGCAGGTGGATCAACCCCAGCTCCTTGTGCGACTCCTCCTCGGCTTTGAAGTTGGGATGGTCGTTGGCCATCTCCCGCAGCGGCGCCTTCAGCTGCATGCCCAGGTGTATATATGCATGATCGATAGATGTTGGTGTTGGTCATATATCCATGGAGATGCAAGCAATGCAATGCAGGCTACCTGGTCATAGAAAGGGGCAGGGGCGCCGAGCTGGTAGAGCATCCCGATGACGGCGACCGCGCCGTCGGCGCTCTTGTGGACGAGGTGGAGCTCCAGGGGGAACCCTCGCCGTTGATGGTGTGGTCGGAGGGTGAGTGCCAGTGCAGAGAATCCAAGCCGTACACCTTGCCGTTCACTGTTATCGTCCCAACTTTGACCCCCCCGAACGTCATCTGCGTATATCGTACGTTCGTACATTCATGAATCCGGCCGGCCGGCAAGGATGCATATATCATCGATATATCGATCAAACCATATATATACCTTGATGTCGTGGCCGTCGTTGGTGAGGGTGGCGTGGACGGAGGCGTAGGTGCGGTGGCTGAGGTTGTCGAGGTTGGGGTTAGGGATGGCGTCCTTTGTGACGATGTCGATCGGGGACTGGTTCTTCCCCTGCCCACACAGCCTGTACGCCGGGCTCAGCTTCCCCAGTTCTGCGGCCCGTCGGGACTCCCCGCCCCGTAGCTGAACAAGGTCGCGCCGCCATCCGAGAGCGACGGCGAGGGAGGACGCGGCGACGACGAGGCCGATGACCGCACGCGAGGACACCATTGCCGACAATGTGTCTCCGTTGTCGATCGAATTAACCTGCTGGTAGCTAGCTTTCTTTGAAGAGGACAGACTAGACGCGACCGGCCGGCCTAGATTTTCGTCGCTGCGGAAAAAGAGGCGAGTTCGAGCGGACAGGAGTACGTTCGTTGCTACTCGATAGAGAGGCACCGGCCGTTTTTCGCGGTGGAAAACTGCTTGAAACATGCCAATTTTAGCTTCGTTTTTCCTCTCACAACGAGTACACAGAACGAGGAAGAAGACAAGATCGAGTGCAGCATGAGATCGATGCAGAAATTCAGCTCTCTCTGCCCCCAATTAGCCGTGGGCTCAATTGGTGACTTGCATGGACGATATGGTAGGCCCACCTAGCTCTGTGCACGGCCCACCGCTTATGGTTAATTTTTATTTTAAGGTGGTCGCTGGCGAAGGAGACTCACGGCAAACAATTGGCCTATAGCAACGATACATCAGGAATCTCTCTAGCACAGGTTTAATTTTTTTTTAAAGGAAAAACTGGTAGGTAAATTTGTCTCCAATTCAAATCCTCGCTACCACAAACTTTTTTTTCTCAGATTCGCTACCACAAACTTGCTACCATAATCTATATATATATATATATATATATATATATATACCTATACCTACCTACTAATAAATACTAATAAAGAGAGAAAATTTCAGTACCATCTCTTTTTTCACCTTTTTTCCTGCCCTTGTTTTCTGCCCCTGTTTTTCTGCCCCTGCAAATATTATAATTTCCTCTTCGGTCACAAAATTGGAGCACCAGCGGATGGAATCAAAATCCAAATTGGATTACAAACGTATCACAACAAAGCATGAAAGAACATGACAAAACGGATTTCAAGATAAATATTGAAAAAGAACTCTAAAATGTTACGCCAAAGCAAAACAAGAACTCGGAGTGGCCATGCGAACTTTTTTTATCTACCAAAAGAAGCTGTTCTTTCACATGTTTTATCCCAAACGTTTTATAGGAGTTCGATTCTAAAATAATTTATAACGTGACCATTAAAAATTAAAATCTTCAAGTCCACCGTGCACATCACGTCTCCAAACTCGGTATAAAAAAATGTGTTCTAATCCAAAGACAAATTAAAACACATGTCATAGTTATCTATACCTACTAATAAAGAGAGAAAATTTCAGTCCCCACCTCTTTTTTTTACGCCACCGTTTTTCTGCCTTCTGGTCGGTTTAAGAGTCTGTCTAAAAATACCGCTATTCTTTTTTAGGGATGCTAGCCTCCCCAGTGGTACTCGCTCATCGTCCCCGTCCGTCCAGCGCGACGCCGAGCGCAGCGAGAGGGAAGAGAGAAGGGAAGGGAAGAAGGAAGGGGAAGGGGAGGAAGGGAACGCCGGCAATGGTTTCGGCGGGCACGTCTCCCGGCGGCGCGCATGGCCGCAGGGCATGGCGTGTAGCTCGGCGTGGGAGCTACTCCGCGCGGGCAGGCCCGGCGGCGCGGGGCGTCGGCGGCGTGGAGGTCCGATGGCGGCGGTCCTTAGTGCGGCTAGGGAGGCGCCGTATGGGCGTCGCATGTCTCGCGGCCATCACGAATGGGAGCACTCGCGGCGGGGCGGCGTCCAGGCGATGTGTGAGCCCCTAGCGACGGACAACGGCGGGGGGAAGCGCCTATGGCGGCGGAGGCATGTTCGGTAATAGCTCATCCAGCCCTAGCCTCCCCTCCATCACATCCATGGACCGGTCGGGTGTGCCCTCGCCTGAGCATGGGCCTTACTGACGGATGGATGGATAATTCTCGAGTCTTTTTCAATTTTCATTCATTCATTCATTCATGCATCAACCGTCGGCCGGCGGTCGGCACCACCATTGATGGATTGTTGGTAAGAGCGAACTCCATCCATCAATCAGTTCGTGATCCGTCCAAGCTATGATTAGCGATTTTGTGTGATTACCGATTTTTAGCCAGAGGGATTAGGGAAGGAAGGGTGATTAGATTTGTTGCTTAGTTGGGGTTTTAGATGATTCTGCCACGGACTCCAAAATCATCGACTGACAACAACCGTGCAACTTTTAAAGCTCCAAGGTTCACATGAAGGTACCAACGTCATGGACACACAAGTATCAATATGTACATGCACGAGATAGCATGGACAAACATGGACAACAACCTATATATCCTTTTGACTTAACATTTGGCAGATGAACAAGAACAAGATATGAATCCAGATTAGTATACAGTAGTATTACTTTTAGCAAAAGAAAAGCTTATAAATGAATAAAAAAGATTTACCTATTTTAACAAATATTATTTTTAATCAACAATATATTCAAACATTGCACTTAACTCTCATGCATATAATTCATTTTTGTAAAGAGAGTCCAGTGCTGACTGCCAAGTAAAAAGAAAAGAAAAAGCAAAGAGAGAACGTTATGTTAAATAATTAATAACTAAGAGACCTAGAGTTTCTTAAATATTTTAGAAAGATATCAAGTTAGTTTTATAAATACTAAGTGCCTCTGATAGTTCTTATTTTTAAAAAAAAAACTCAGAAAAAAAAAAAAAAGAATATGCGTTCAACTCTTTTCTTATTTTTAGACAAAAATAACTAAAAAAAAGAATATGTGTTATATTGTAGATTTCCTTTACCCGTAAAGCAACGCACGGGCATATTTCCTAGTTTAATAAAAAAACTAATGGTTACTCATTCCTATTTCACGTTGCATAAGGGACCCGGACCCTCCTTGTGAGGTTAGAGTAGTTCAAGTATATTTGAGTTGACTACTGGCCTATCTTTTTTTTTTGTATATGTTAGCGCTGAGCTTTTGGATTGAATTGGTGGGTGCAAGCATAATAATTTGAACATATGAATGTTAAAATGAAGTCTTTGAGGAGCATGAAGTCGTCGTAATGAAATGGTGCGTCGTACCAATATTACAAGTGGAAATATATATGTGTTACAAACTGGAACTACTCAAAAGATGGCATACGAGATTGTCAAATTTTAGTTGTTACGCTTGCTTCTTAATGAAATACACGTCAAGTCGTGTTCTAAAAAAAATTGTTGCGCTTGCGCATAGTGGATTCCTTTTGCTGCCGCTAGAAGGTGCAGTGTCTTACTCTACACATCATGCATGTCCCGTCGACCACAATATATATACCAAGATTGTTCTTTATTTAGGGACCGAAAGGTTTGAAACCTGGCCTTCCTGACAGCGAAAACAAAGCATGCGAGTTCAAGGCACGGAACCATAATATATATATGGATCCAAAAACAGAAAGCGTCATATTATTCTTCGTTCTGTTGGTAAAAGGTCCTTATCTAGAAGGAAAAACTGAGTAATCACGCGTGCTATGAACAGGACGACGACGATGTCGTGTTCACGCATTTGAGATTCCCCTAGATAGCGCTAATCCCATCTATCGATCCAATCCATTTTGCTCACCGATGAAAGAGTAACTAAGTAATGAGTCATGCATGGCTACCTAATTAGGCCACCACATCTCAAAGGCTAAAAAATGTGAAATATTCATCCATAACAACGTATCGTTGTGACTTACAACCACAGCGACCTGATTGAGCCTCCTCATGTAAGCACAATATTTCAGCTTATTTTTCTCTCACAGAATACTATTGAATCAGCCAGCTTATAAATCAGCAAAATAGAGAAGCGCATCAATCATCGCATAGACAGAACAGGAGGCGACAAACAGAATGCAGGGTTTAGGAGTACTAAGTCAAGAAGTGAGGAAAGAGAAGAAAGGACCACAAATCACACATCAGTAGGGTAGGTACAACAAAGGAGAGGAGGCTGGATCTAGGAGTACGCCAAGTATATACTCCCTCTTGGCTAAGTTATTTTGGACAAAACTTCGGTCAAAGTTTGAGAATATAAATTAGGAATAACTTAAGTTGTTGCGTTGTTTCAAAAATGTGAAAACCATAAGAATAGATTTGTCTTGAAACATATTTTCATAGAAATACACTCTTTTCAATAAATATTTTTATATAAATAAGAAGTCAAAAGTTATGGTTTGGAGATTCTTTTGCTGTCCAAAAAATGGCTTCTTTTTAGGACCCTAAAGCGAGTATTAATTGTGCTTATGCATTGTGAGAGATCAGCGCAACATCTATCCACACCAATGTATCTGTGGACAATATTGCAGAGGAATTGTAGATGATTTGGGTTGCCAAAACCTAGAGTCAATAGCTATATGTACCTTTTTTTGCATCTCATAGATGGCCAATGTGTTTTCAAAATTAGTCAAACTCTTTGTCATGATGTTCCTAGAGCCATTGCCAGTGAGTTTATAGATGTGCCTATATATATATATATATATATATATATATATATATATATATATATATATATATATATATCTCCTTGTAATAATTTTGGATGGATGAAGTAGAGAAGCCGGCCGGAACAATTTCAATTCTCGAAAAAAAAAAAATCTCAGTATGGGCTATATATCAGCCAGTTGGGCCAACCCGGCCAAGATTGAAGAAGCAACGCGCATAAGTACAGTCTAGTAGTCCACCGTTGTCCACACTCCACCGGAGTCGTCGTGTCGTCAACGCACGCGCGCGTGCTCTTGCATGAGATATGGCGGTGGCCGCCCATAGCCACACACAGGAACAGCCGAGCGGCCGCCGTATGGCCGCGAGCGCGTACGTCGTCCGGCGTCCGGCGTCGTTGTCGACGGCGACGGCGACGTGCACGAGCCACGGTGGTCTTTGCGGCGGTGCCGCCCCACTAGCGCGGCGGCGCGCCCACTCGTGAGCCGCCACGCATGCGCACGCACGCCGGCTCCGGCCGGCCCCACTAGTGGCAGTAGTAGTAGTGAAATTGTCTCCATGCGTGTGAAGAAGAATCAAAACCAAGTAAGAAGGGGTCTAGGAGATCCACACAGTTAAAAAGCGTTCAACACAAACACACGGGCAGGGTAGAATAAGGGCTAGCTAGCTGCCCGTCGTCAGTGGTTGCAACGTCTATACTACACTAGGCGCTACTGCTGGTCTACTGTGCTTTTAGCACGCTTTGTCACTAGTTCTATAGTAAGTCTCCTTATTTGCGTTTTGCCCAACCATGCATTAGCTAGTAAGTGCAGGCTCCCTTTTCAACGAGAAAAGTTATATTGCCACAATATGTAATTTTTACGCACACAATTATGTTTTTTGCAAAGTTGTTGGCTAATATTAGAGCTGAAAAAATGGAGAAAAAGAATTGAATTGATCAAATTATTACTATTCTGTATGTGATGATCTCCACATAATCCCCAAATTTACTCTCTAATTTTTTTTTTTTGAGATTACACAAGATAACGCAGACGCTCAACACGCACGCACACTCACCCCTATGAACACACGCACATAAACCCTACCCCCCTATGAGCACATTCGAAGGACTGAGCCGGCAAATCTTGAAGTTTCGAAGTCACCACTGGCGCCTCGCCTACCACTTAATGCACAACGCCGGAAAATCCACGAAATAAATCCGGGATAAAGTGTCGCACCCAGGATTTGAACCCTGTTTTTTTTTTTTTTTTTTTTTTTTTTTTTTTTTTTTGCAAATTACACAAGTATAGACATAGACGCTCAACACTGATTAAATTCAGAATTGTTTCCTTCGTCGAGAAACGAGAACCGCGTTCTTTTCTCTTTTATGAAAGAGTACTTAATTTCTTAGCTCATTTTATTATAATCACCTATCTCATAACAGAGCTTATTCGTGAATCTAGCTCGGCTTAGAAGGTTGAATAAGTCTTCGATCTAGTAGGTAATAATAATTCGAATGATGACCAGGTTCAGTGCGTGTCTCACTTTATTGTCCATCGTGATAACGAAGTGTCCATCCGTATATATATTATATATTATATATATAAGTATGGTATGTTTTGCCCCCTCCTGCTAGCTGCGGCCGCACAATTTCAAGTGGTTGCGATGATCGATCGTGCGCACTAGCGAGCGTATAAACAAAGAAAAGTGATGGAGAATTGGAAAGAAATGACAAAAAGGCGACCTAGGATCCATAGTGGGGCTTACAGAGAATGTCTGTCCGAAATAAAGGGTCACTTTCCATCCTTGGAGATAGATATAGGTGGACCATGACGCGCTTTTGCACATCTTCTACCTCCTCGCGTGCTTACGTCGCGCCAACGCAAGAACATTCATCCATGCAGCTCATCGAAAACCCTCAAAAACTCACAAAATTCAATGACTTGTGGCTTTGGAGAAAACCCTTTTACATATATTTTTTGAGCAAATTATTCCTCTTAGTCTAGCATCTGTCAACTGTGGATCTCATTTAGTATCTAGTTGGAACCTTTTTCAACTCAGAGATAAGAGATCAATGCAAGTTTTGATGCTGGGGCGGCTAGGGATGGAGAGATACTTGAGACAAACGAAAGCTAATAAGACTCGGGGTGCAATTTTGCCAAAAGTGGAAGGCTACTCAGCACCAAATAAAACAAAGGAAGAAAAACTGCACGTCTCCAATGAATTTATGTGGTGTGTACATTTACATATATACTTACAAAAGTGTTTGCTATTTGGATCGACATCAAGTTCACATAGATGGTCACAAACTTGGGAGTAGGTCAGTCGATTATTAGATTCTTTGTGGTGGCACCTGTCCATCAAAATTCTCAACTTCATATGGTGATTGTATTTTTCTAGATTTATCATAATATTTAACAACACTATTCATCATTCATTGGTCGGTGGCGTGCTCGTCGAGAGCAAGCTGGTGCATGTAGTGACTTCATTATAGAAATGATAAAACATGCCTTTTTCATCTTTGTCATTTATACTAAAATTGTTTTCATTTTCATCTTTTTTTTAATTAAAATCGAATCGAGAACAATATTGCTATAAATGAATTACAACACCAGAATTATGGCATATGAATAGATTGGAAATTGATAATGCATAGTTACAAACAACTATATAACACCAAACATAGAAACGATATAAACCATGGTCTTCAAACACAGACTTTACTGTTTTTTCCTCTAAAACTAATAACAATTCTTTACTACCCCTACAAGCTTATACACACACATGTAAACTGATAGGTTCAAAATTAAAGGCACATGATAGGGGGAGTGCGGGATATATACAAAAAGTATAGTATCATGGAAGTCGTGGATGCAGGAAGATATCTATACACTCTGACTGCATGGAAGTGGTGGAAAATATGAAACAAGGTTTTCCAGCTCAGGATGGAGCACCAATCTACGATGAATGTCTTCTCCTTTGCTAGGATTTTGAATCGATCTCCTTGGCACATTGTGATCGGGAAGCAAATGGTGTGGCACACGAAATCGCTAATTAAGGAAGCATTATCTCTTAAAGATGGTTGTATTTGGGTCGATGAACCCCTGCTTTTCTTTTTACAGTTCTAGTAAACGATGTAACCATCCTTGATCATGAATAAAGTGTGCCACTTGGCTTGTCAAAAAAAAAAAAGTATAGTATCATCGGTAATTTTCGGATTAAAATGATAAAACTGTCACAAGCTG
The DNA here is from genome assembly GCA_015847255.1 of Hyparrhenia diplandra. Classification (NCBI taxonomy): domain Eukaryota; kingdom Viridiplantae; phylum Streptophyta; class Magnoliopsida; order Poales; family Poaceae; genus Hyparrhenia; species Hyparrhenia diplandra. The sequence continues at coordinate 455,554 of JADLZK010000770.1, forward strand.
TCATTTCCATATATATCTATTTCCATTTTTACTAATAATGTGATAAAACTTTGAAACGAGTCCCTGAAAACAATGTGTTCCATTTTTCTCTTTCATCCCTAGTAACTGATGGGTTTAATTGACACTTAAGAACATGTAACACGTGTAACACAAATTTATACATGTCGGCCGTTTCAGGGAACTAGCTATTATTATATATAATTAAAGCCAACCAATTTCGTGCAATTCATGTTAAATTTCATAGTGGCCTGATGCTGCTACTGATGATATATTAATGGACTAGCTACTCCTAATATCGTTTTCGGCCTGTCCCCCCCACACACACATACATACCCCCAGAGCACTTTCATTGTATCGTTGGGGATTCTCTCATTTCGTTTTCAGTTGCAGAATTGACAACAGGCGAATGATTCTTACCTCCACTACTACTAGCCAAAAGCTGGCTAGAGGCAGAGGGACCGAACATGGCTTAGGCCATGCCCCAACTGCTGGGCTGGGGCCCACCTGCATCCTAATGTTTTGTGACATCATCCTTACCTTAGCATGTCCTTTGATAGTGCCCACGTTGCCCTCAAGTTTCTGTTTCCAAATTCCAAATATATATAAGCACACATATGTTTATTTTTCACCATCTTAAAAAATAGGCAGCTAAATTTAACAAACTGTCATGTGCCAGAATTAGGGCAACCATGAGTGGGCTAGGAAGGTCCAACTGGCCAAGACAGGGGGGTGGGCAGAGGTCGACGCCTCTGGCGCCGCCGCCCGCCTTCCCCGTCTCCGTCTCCGCTTCATCATCAAGTTAGGATTACCTTAGAACTTTTTTTGGTGTGCAAGGGATATTCCAATAATATAAGGAAAACTCTTATTAGGAAATAAATAAAGACTGCTTGTAAAAGGTATTCCAATCGTTTAAGGAAACCTTAGACAGATTGCTTAGATTACAAGTCCCACTAGCCGGCTATATAAGTAAGGGGTTTGTAATCTCTTGGGAAGACAAACAATAAAGAAAATAATCTCGTGTCTTTTCTCTCTCTCCCTTTGCCGCCGCCACCCCTGCCCCTTGCGCCGCCGCCACCCCGCCGCCGCTGCACCGCCTCCTCCCCTTACTGCTGCCGCCGCCCCCATAACCCCCTACACCGTCGCCGCCGCCTCGGAGTTCGTCGTCGACATGTCACAAAGCCGACCCAATCTAACCGGTTTGTGACACAAACCCACATATTATGTGTGTTGTCTCTAGTCCTATTGACTCCATTCCAAGATCTCTGATCTGCCAGTAGTAAAAGAGAAAGATCAATACTGCTTCCACAGTTCAATTTTAGACTAATTAGCCTTGTCATAAGATATATTAATTAAATTAAAAACAGAGGTGGTACCACTAAAAAGGCCAATCTTTCTATAATCTTGAAAATTAACAATAATCTTTCTAAATAAAATATTCCAGTCACTTTTAAATACATGACAACATATATACATAGGAAAAAACTAGTTAGTTAGACCTCATGCATCTAAAAACTGGGGGAACATAATACATTTCTCCTATATAGCAGAAGCTGTAAAAACAATGTGTAATTTTAGCTGAGTCGTTTTCAGTATAGATCATAGTTATAATATATAATCTGTGATGTGTGTGGAACTGTACCTAGTGCACTGGGCACACGCGCCACAATATTTTATTGATCGGCCTGACACAAAGCATGTCAAACCAAGTCAAGAACAGCAAGGAACAAAAGGGCAGGTTGGGCTCTCTAGCTAGCTCATTTCTTGCTAGTGGGCTGGTCATCATGGCTACCTTTAGCATACACGAAGCAACTTCCATTGGTCGGCCGATGGCATTCATGGAATAAGCACTTAGATGAATGGTCCAATCCATACACCACTTCCTTTAAATACAACAATCCACTACTGCCTGCAACCCCCTCACTCACCTACACTACCATTCACCACCACACACAATTGTGCAAAATTTTGATCTTGTTCCAACTTCCAAGAACAAAGTTTCAGAACTCTACAACAATTCTAGTTTTCTAGCTCCTTTGCAGCTATCTTAAGCCCACATCATGGGAAACTGCTTGGTGATTCAAGACAGGAAGGAGATCAAGATCATGAGCGTGATGGACGGCGGCGAAGTCCTTAAGATGCCATCCCCGGGCATGCGTAGCTTGAAGGTTCCCGTGGCCGAAGCCCTCTGTGAGCCCCTGCCAACGGCGGCTGCTGCCGGCGTCGACGACACTGCTGCTGGCGCCGCCGTCAGGGTGAAGCTGGTGATCAGCAAGCAGGAGCTCAAGAAGATGCTCGACAAGGAGGGCATGTCGCTGGACGACATGGTGTCTCTCATGCGCAAGGAGGCGTGTGATCGAGAACAGGAGGAGGAGTTCTGCTGCGGAGGGTGGCGACCGGCGCTCGAGAGCATACCTGAAGGCAGCGATCTATAGCACGTACGTACTGCCTGGCATCGTTCAGATATCTTGTGAAAGTCACAGGATCAGTGATCGTGACTACACTACATACAAGAAGTCACACAAGATGGTTTTGGAATAAGCGTAAGCAAAACAAATGTATTCTGGGTATAGCATATATACACACACATGTAGATTAATTATTATATATAGAGAGAGATATAGTATAGATATATATAGATGGTAGGAGTTTTGGGATATAGGGATTCTCTTCATCTTTTCTTGCTGCCTACATGCTTGTAAAGAAGAGGTAAAGATGGTCCTGGAAATCAATCAAGTTTTTATGCATATGATACTGTATACTATGTGTCCTCATTCGTCACAGGTATTGTTATATGCCATCCTGTATATGGTACTATACTATATCTCAAGGTATTCATATGCTTCTTATGTCTTTTGGTCTTTATAAATTGTCATGTTCCTATCTATATAGAACGGCAAGAGTTTTCTTGAAGTAGAAAAGAACGATTAAGTATATAAGGAAATTGGGCACAAAAACCATACTTCTACAAACAACTGCACGGTACATGATCAACATAGCTAACAACATGGGTTTTTAGAGGGTGAAAACCGGTAAAACTCTCACATGACTATAGTTTTGCTAGAATAACCCATGGGACGAGAAGTTCACCCATAATAACAACTCATCAATAGGTGGAACAACTATATAGGTTGGGACCGACAAACAAGTGCCCTAACTAACAGTCTAACACACGAACTAAAACAACTACAAAGACAAAGCCAGAATTATAGGGGCACCAAGCAAGCTAAAACTACTTTGACAACCCATCGACAACCACAACCAGAGCGCCTCGAAAATACATCTAGAAGATGGAGACGAGAGACCATGCACCACCACTACTACAAAATCTATTTTCAGAGCCATGTTCCTTTAAGTCCAAAGATGGCTCTATCAAATTGTATCTCTAAAATGGTTTTTAAGCTAGCCCACCTCTACAAATTGATTGTCAAAGTTGGTTAGGTCAGAATTTTCCTCTATTTTTAGTTTCCGCACGCCTCTAGAAACCAAATCTAAAGACGGTTAGATATAGCCGTTTCAAGAAATTGATAATTTTTAGAGACACATGAGTACAAGTGGGCAAAGCATAATTTTTTCTTAAAAGCTTTCCGTAGTATTTGGGGTTGTGAATTCGGCCCAATTTCCTAGTAATTGGCATGGTTTTACCGCTTAGCTACTACTCCCTCCATTTCAAATTTTAAGCCATTTCAACTCTTTTGGAGAGTCAAACATATCAAGTTTGACCAAAATTATAAAGATTCATGACATCAAATAAGTGCACTATAAAATATAATTATGAAGAATTTGATGATACTTATTATTTTGATATTATAAATATTATTTCATTATATATACTTGGCTAAACTTAAAAGGTTTTGACTCTCAAGAAGTTAGAATGACTTATAATTTAAGAAATGGGATGGAAGGATCGAGTAAATAGATAGACAGTTCCTTCCTCGTATAGTGGCTTTTTTTGTTGCTGTAGCACTGAAAATGGACGCACATCACTTTCGATTTTTGATGGTGCAAAATCTGCCTAATCAACCAAGGTCTGTCAAGACTCATGTCGGCATCTGCATGCCAAGATCAAAACACGATGATGTTCTCAAAGATCGAACCTACGGAATTATGATAAACTAGCAACACCGAGTGACTTCAATACTGAAGATATTTCGTCTTAGTTTGTGCTTTGCCTTTCCTTACCTGTCCCTCACCAAAATCTGGGGATGATCATGAGGATGTAGCCCATCATCACAGTGTCCACTCGTACCAGTGAAAGAGACTCTGCAATCATTTTGTACGTACGGTGCCCCTCTACCGGATTTTTTAATAAAATTTAACCTTTTTTTTTAAAAAAAAATTCAAATCCGTCCCTTGAAAAAAATTGTACGCCATATCCATTTTGCACTGCGTTTAGATTCCAAAATTTTCTCTCCAAAATTCACTACTCACCTATCACATTAAATCTTTTATCTCATGCATGGAGCACTAAATGTAGTTAAATAAAAAAAACTAATTATATAGTTTTGATGTACACGACGAGACAAATCTTTTGAGCTTAGTTAGGTTATAGTAGGACAACAATTACCACAAACAAATAAAAAGTGCTATAGTGTCCGATGTGACCTTTTTTTTCCCAAATTCCATGGATCTAAAAAAATTAAAACGCATGCACTACGCGGTGCGTCGCGCGCGCATGCACTTGGCGCGATGGACGGGCCTATGCTCAGCCAGGCCAAAGACCGGTCAACCGGGAGCCGGCGTGGCGGAGGGCGCGTCGTGCCACATGCGGTGGCGCGACACGGTGTAAATATCGCTCCACCGCCCCGGCGCGACCAAAAGGGATATGGCGTACAAATTTTTTCAAACCAGGGACGAGTTTGAATTTTTTTTTTAAAAAAAGTTAGATTTTATAAAATATCCCTCTCTACCCTAGCTGGAATTTTCAATTCAAATATCACTGATAAAAAAATAAGTGGGCCCTAATGTGAAACTACGACGTCGTGGCCTGATGGCCATCGACCCATAGGTCATAGGTGAACGCGTGCTCATGCTGGGCCCAAATGGTAGTATGGGCTGAACAAAGTATCGGCCCAATCAGGTCTCGTCATAGTATAATGCGAATGTCCATACCAACCCATCCAAGCCCAACAATCACTTCGGCAGCGAGGGCGGCGGCCGCGGCCGATGGTGGTGCTACGAGCGCCGCCGCGGCGACGGTGGTGGCGGAGACACATACAGAGAGGGACCATCGCCCCGGCCGGGTACGTACGCGACGGGCGGCGGACCTATGCTGCCTCCACTGCTGGGGAGCGAAGGCGGTTGGCGCCCCACGCCTGTAAGCCCTCTATCAATTTGAGCTAATTCGTCTGCCTCTTTGCAATTACGCTTGCACATTTGTGATTACCATTGCCTGACTTAATTCAGTTGTCACTTTGGGTTCTCTGTACTGTATCCAACCCTTACAAATGCCAGCACCGCACCATTAATATTTTAGACTCCTACTATGACAAAAAATACAGATCAAATCAAATTTAGTGCTACTTTGTAATTTAGGTACCAACTGAAAACTGCATTTGTAGTAAGTTATGAGCAGCAACACGATCTATTTATTTTTGTAGTCTGACTTAACCTAGAGTTTTTTGACTTTTTTTTTGTTTCTTCTATAAACTCAACTTTGCAGAGTTGGATGTGGTCCGCTGTTATTGCTTACCGGTAGCCATAGCCTTTGCTTGTTTTCTTTTATAGAACTAGTGTAATGTAACAAAAAAATTAACTCTCAGGCCAGCACAAGTACTGGCTTATAATTTGGACCGAGACTCGTTCTTAATACATATATAATAAGAAACCCGATTTCTTACACCGTAGCTGAACAACGTAGCTGATCTGCTTCCTCATAATTAATGGTAAATGCCCATTCATTGACCAAAAACATGTCCCAAAGTCCACAGTTTCAGGTTTGGTTTGTATTTTTTTCAGTGAAGTTGAAAAAGGCTGCTGATTGAGTAAGACTGAAGAAAATGTCAATAAAGCATAAAGATGAAACGTCTAGGCATACTGGGCATAATGCCTTTCAACACTTTGTTTCCACCTATTGAGTTGATCAAATGCAACTCATCTCCAGTATAAGAGAAGGTCTGGTACTGCTGCATTCCTCCAAATTTCTCGGAAAAGGCATGGTATTCTTCTTCGTCTCTTTCTTGAGTGTCTGCATAAGTATATATCATAAACTTCCTTTGGGTTATTTTGATCTCAGTTGTTACAAACCCTTCTATTTGAGCTGGGACTCCAGTCTGGCATCATGAGCAGGCACCTGGTACACTTCAAACCTTAGTTTTATTTTTTTTTGTCTTATATTTCTTTTATCTTTTTGCGAGCCTCTTAGTTTTTCTTCATGCAAAAGCGAGCCTAGCTATTACGTGTGTAATTTGCTGATGTTCTTCTTCATGTAGTTAATCACAAAGACTGCAACTATGGCTGCTAAGCAACACATGAAATTAGCCATGCTCATGCCATGGGCCACAATAATGTTGCTATTTTCGTGCGGAGCTGGAACCATCAACTGCATGACCCTCAATGGAAACGACACGGATTTTGTCTCCCTCCTTGACTTCAAGCGTGCAATCATTAACGATCCAAAAGGGGCGTTGAGCTCATGGAACACCACCATCCACTTCTGCAGCTGGGAGGGAGTGGTGTGTAGCCAGACGCGTCCGGAGCGCGTAGTGGCGCTGAACCTGTCCTGACAGGCTTTGGATGGTCACATTTCTCCTTCCCTAGCGAACTTGTCAGACCTTGCTTCTCTTGACCTCTCTACAAACCAGTTCTCTGGCCAGATACCTCCTCATCTCGGCTATCTGCGCAAGCTCAAGTTTCTTGACCTGGGTTCCAACTCGTTACAGGGAAACATTCCGGATGCAGTAACAAATTGTTCTAGCTTACTGTGGATATATCTTCAAGAAAACTTGCTGGTGGGAGAGATTCCCAAGAATCTAGACCTCATGCCCAACCTATTACATTTGTGGCTTTACTCTAACAATATCTCAGGGGCCATTCCACCTGACCTAGGTAACATACAACTTTACAGCACGTCATTCTTCAATCTAACCAGCTCCATGGAAGCATTCCTAAGGAGCTCAGCAAGTTATCCAATATGACAGATTTGTTGCTTGGTGGGAACAGGCTGTCAGGTAGAATCCCAGAAGCACTCTTCAATCTCTCTTCCATACAACAATTGGCCATGCCACTGAATAGGCTACATGGTTCATTACCATCTAATATCGGAGACTTCCTCCCTAACCTCAGGAGCCTTTTGCTTGGGGCAACATGCTAGGAGGTCATGTTCCAGAATCACTACGCAACATATCGACACTTCAGTTTTTAGATTTGGAATATAACTATGGCTTTACAGGAAAATTCCCTCCTCTTGGTACACTTCAGAAGCTCAGAATTCTGGCTCTTAATGATAACAATCTTAAAGCAGAAGATAGACAAGGCTGGGAATTTCTAGATGCATTGACCAACTGCACTCTTCTAGAGCGGCTTTCACTCTCTGGAAATCAGCTGCAGGGAATACTGCCAAATTCAGTTGGTAACCTTTCCACTAATCTTCAATCCCTTATGTTAGGTGTCAACATGCTATATGGATTAATCCCTCCAAGCATAGGAAATTTTTATAAGCTAACTAAATTAGAAATGAAGGACAACAATTTTACAGGCCCCATTGATGGATGGATTGGAAACATCTTTAATTTACAAGGTTTATACATTCAAAGGAACAACTTCAGTGGGCACATTCCAGATTCCATTGGTAATATATCAAAGTTAGCAAAGCTGATTCTAACAAGTAACCACTTCCATGGTCCCATACCTTCAAGTTTAGGAAAACTTTCACAGCTCTCAATTTTAGACATCGGTTATAACAATCTTCAAGGCAATATACCAAAAAAATCTCATTGCATACACAGTTGTTCAATGTTCATTATCCCACAACAATCTGGAAGGCCAAATACCTTATCTTGGTAATCTTCAACAGCTCAACTATCTAGATCTTTCATCCAACAATCTTATTGGGGAAATTCCACCTTCTTTGGGCACTTGCCAGCAATTACAAACTATCATGATGGACTCAAACTCTCTCTCCGGAAACATCCCCACATCTGTGGGAAATCTTAGTAGTTTGACTATGCTCAACCTTTCTCACAACAAGTTCTCAGGCTCTATCCCAATTTCTCTAAGCAAACTACGGCTTCTTACACAATTAGATCTGTCCCACAACCATCTTGATGGTGAAGTGCCAACAGAAGGAGTGTTCAAAAATGCTACAGCCATTTCACTTGAAGGCAATTGGTGGCTTTGTGGAGGTGTACTAGAACTGCATATACCTCCATGCCCCAACCCTACACAGAAAACAATTAGATGGCACCACTATTTTGCTGATATATTTTATCATTGGTGTTTGGTTTATGGAATGAAGTGGTTCGTCATTATCTCACTCTTTTTCCTGAAAGGATCAGGAGGGGTTGGGAACCCTACTAAGGTGTACCATACAAGAGATTCTAGGGGATATAAAATAGTTTTGCATCAAATGGTTATATACATTTGGTAGTTATTATATTGTTACTTGTCATTTATCAACTAATCATCGTTAATCATGTTGATGATAACATCTGATTAGGAAATAAAGTGAGGGCATATGCGACTCTTCTCTTTTGTGTTCTCTACCTTCTTGGTCTGCACCCTGCATCTGACATAAAATCTTTAAAATGCATTGTTGTATACAGGACAAAAAGAATTATGTCTGAAGAATTTGCATGGGGTTTTACCACTTACCTACTATAGTAGGGGCTGGGGAGAGGGGAGGGAAGGTTCAAGTTCTCATTTTTCTTTTGTCCCGGGCTATATTTGATAGTAAACCAGGTAGTTTTAAGAAAGTAGGCTCACAACACTAGGAAAGTTGTTAAACACTGTAAGTTGCTTTTGAACTGATTTCTAGTAAACCTGTTCTGCACGATACAACGGTGTTGGTAAATAGAGATTCTATGGTCCTGCTATGAAAGCATAGCTCAGTCCTTGTCAGGTTGTCATGATAGCTTTCCTGAGATCTTTCCTGCAGGGAGGGTTGAGTACAAATTGGTAGTTTGGTCAGTGTCTGAGCTGTGTTTCTGATCTTAATTGCATCACTGCTTGTAGCCTCTTTTGTTGCTGATGGGTTTGTTTGATGAATGGTGAATGTGACAGATGTTCGAAAGAAACTAATAGCTCAGTCCTTGTCAGGTTGTCATGATACCTTTCCTGAGACCTTTCCTGCAGGAGGGTTGAGTACAAATTGGTAGTATGGTCAGTGTTTGAGATGTGTTTCAGATCTTATTTGCATCACTGCTTGTAGCCTCTTTTGTTTAGAAAAATAATATTGATGGGTTTGTTTGATGAATGGTGAATGTGACAAATGTATGAAAGAAACCAATGTGGCTGGTTTCGTAGAGTTGTTGTAAATGTGTTCCAAGTATTGGCTGTAAATGTGTTCAAGTTCAACTATAAAGTTACAGGCCAGGGCTTTTGTTGGTTCATCACTAACCTGCAACTACACCAAAACTTAATTTTCATGTGTGCACCAAAATATGTATTTTACCCTTGGTTCAAATTGATGTATCCTAGCAGCACTAGATTAGCTTACTTTAGGTATGTCTCTAACTACTAATGGTTTTCCTTATTTACCTGCAGAGCTCTTGGTGGACGCAATGTATATTTGAGAAGACAACTGTTTATACTAGCTGCACTGCCTATGTGAGAAGTTTATGCAAAGAGTTTTTTTCTCTCTCAAACACTGCTTATTAAATGGAGTTAACCATAATTTATTTTTGACTAATGTCTTGGATAGAGATGATCTGTGATTTGGTGACGAATGGATTAGCTAGGTTGAATTTGCCACTTGAATTAAACTTTCTACGTATTGAACTATGTCAAATAATTTATCATTACATATTCTTGATGTGGGCTTCTCATGTTACTCAATTATTTGCATTATTTTGGTATTTTGCATTGCTTTCATGAAAATGTTGTGGATGACATTGATAGGTGGTGGCTTCCTTATCTTACTACTAAAAAGCCTCAAATGTTATCTACGCAGGCTAATCCGTCCGCCCCCCTCGCCTGAGAGTCCGCCCGGCTAATAATAGCCTCGCTCCCCTCGTGCGTCAAAACTTCCCCGGCGCTCCAATCCCGCGATCCATCCCCTCCACGCATGTGTTTGTGTGTTAATTGCCCAAGAGAATAATAGGCATACTCTATTTTTAGTTTCAATTTCCTCATCCACAACGTGTTAACCATCAAGGCATGTTGTGCTTCACCAGATGAGCCTTTAGCGTTGTTGACCTTATCAGCTAAGGTATGGGATTTTTTCAGTGCTGGGTTTCCTCTTGCTTCTAAGTTCTAACATTATATTGAACATGAGATACAATATATATTTTTTTCCTGCCACTATCTGTTGTTGTCATATCCGGACCTTGTCAACTCCAACAAGTAACATCATATAACTTGCTATATTGATCAAACCGGATATATACGTAAGAGATTCTAGGGTAAGGATCACTGTCAAGACTAACATCAACTTTATCAGTAGTTGAGCTTAAACCCAAGAAAGAAGCCTACAACAACAAGTGCTTTCTTTTAGTGTGCAGTTGTAACACCCCTGGTGTTACTGTTACTAAAACATGCCATGTCATCATGATCATTGTAAAGCATGCATGAGTAGAGAATTTAAAATTTTGCATTGAATTAAAATAAGTTTATATTTAAGGGATTTGTTGTGCTTAAGAATTTTAGAGTGATTTAATTTGGAATTTATGTTTTTGATCCTAAGTGTGTTATTGTATGATGGTTTGATAGTATAGGTTGTGAATCTGAAATTTGAATCAAATTCAAATTTGAATTGAGTTTCGAAAACCCTAATTCCTATCCCTCTTTTACCCCCTTTTCCATAATTCAAAATCTAAGCAAAATTTGCCAAAACTTCCAAAAGCCAAGTTGTAGATCTTGTTTTGATGTACAAAAGAGGTGTACAAAGTTTTTTGAAGTTTTTAAATAAATTTTAAAGTAATTTTGAATTCAAAATTCTTCCATTTTGACCCCATTTCAAAAAGTCATATTTGGAGGCCGAATTTGAAAATCTTCCAATTGTGAAAATTGTAGATCTTGAAATTTTAAGCAAAGTTGCTTTTTGGAGTTTTTCGAGTTCAGTTCAAATTTGGGGAGAATTTGATCAAATTCAGAAAGTTAGGGTTTGGATGCTACGGTGCGGCATGGCCGCCCATGCCGTTCACTCGCCGCCGCCGCCGGCCGCCGTGGCCGCCTCGACGATTCGATCGTTCTCGTGGCGTCATCGACTACGGCCAGCTTCTCGACATCTCCCTCCACCGTCCGGCCCTCCTTTGTCCTATAAAGCGCGCGAAGTCGACGCCGTCGTCGTCTTTTCTTTTCTCCTCCACCGCCGTAGGCAACCATCTCCGCCCCCTTTCCATTGCCGCCGCCCGCCGAGCTCTAATCCTCCAAATTGAGAGCACCATCGTCGCCGCGAACCGTTGCGCATCCCCTGAGCTAGCTTCGCGTCCCGTTTCGTAGCCTAAGTTGTCGTCGTGCGCCGTCTTCTTCGTGGCGGTCGGGCGCCGCCCGGCGCATCACCTCGCCCGTCGTCGTTGTTTCGGTGAGACTCGAGGAAAACCGGCTTGTCGCGTTTAAATCGCCTCGACCACGGTGGTTATGGTCGACTCGACCGTTTCGTTGTTGACCCTGCAGAGTCGCCGAACGCGCCGTTGCCACCGGAGTTTGTCGCCGCCGCCCGCTGCCATCGTCGTCGACTCACCTCCGCTGTCCTGTCGCCGCAACCGGTGAGAGCATCGAGTCGGGGTGAGCTTGGTCATGCCCGTGTCGATCGTTTTCCGTTTCTCGCCATTGTAGTCGCGGCGGAACGTCGTCGCCGACGAGTTCCGCCGTGTCGCGTCGCCAGCCGCGCCGGCCGCATCCGCGTAGGGAGCCGTTTAGGTTCGGTTAAGCGAGGGCTCGGGTTCGCCCCGATGGTGCCGAGTCGCCGGTGTCCTCCGCCGTCGGCCGGGAAAGCTCCGTTGGCGTTGCCGTCGTCCGCCCGCGCCATTTGTGCCGCCATGTTCGACGGTGAGATGTCCCGGTGTCCCCGCCACCACGCTAGCTAGCTTAGGTTGTCCGCCGTGTCGCGTGGAGCAAGCCGAGGTAGGTCTAGTCGCCGACAAGGTCGCCGCCGGCCGTGAGCAATCGCCGGCCAACGCCCGGCCGCCGCCCTTGGCCGGATCGGGTCGGGCCGTCGGGCGATCCCTCTATAGCGGCAGGCCGGGCCGCATAGTGCCGGGCCGCGGATGGTGATGGGCTGATTTAGGCCCGAAGTCGGGTTTTGTTTTATTTGTGTTTTATTTGTTTTTTTCGAGTTATGAATAGTGCCGATTCTTGTGATTTTCATATAAATTTAAATGCTTATTCAAAATTCTGAAAATTTTTGTAGAACCTTCCTATGAGTATATCTACCCATGAAAAATTTGAAACTTTGATTTTGAGTAGTTCTTGCATGATTTAAAAATAAAATCTTTAATTGAAAAATGCATCTTCCATGATTTTTATAAAATAAAATATTTATTCAAAAATCATGAAAATTTATTTGGTACTGTTTTTATGATGTGACTTACTTGTATAAAAAGTTTGGAGTCATTTTGAAATGTTTAAATTATTTTCTATCTTAAGCTCTATTATTTCATGTGGTTTATAAATTGTTTAGTGTCAAATAATTTAGGTTTTTGTGTGACTTTTGGGTTGTTTTGTGAATCTTGGATCATACCACAATCAAATGGTCCTCGAGAACTCCTTAGGCAATGGTGATGATATCTTGTAGAGTAGTTCAACAAGTTGGTTTTGTTGGGTTGCAACTTTATCGTGAAGTAAAGTTATGTTCTGTGTTTATCATTTCATGCACCCGCAAGCATCATATTTAAATATATGGCATCATGTTGAGGCATATATTATTTCGTGTAGTGAGCGAGATCGAGAGTGTCAAGTCCGAGCTACCCCCCGAGGAGGTTCTTTATCCGATGGAAGCGGGTTCGGATTTCTCACGGGTTTTCTGAAGAAATAGTCTATTTCGTCCAACGAAGGCAAGCCCCGGTTCATTAAACCCTTCCCTTGATATTTTAAAAGCTTATATCACTTTTGTTTATGCTTTATTGCATTAAGTAATTAGGAGTTGAGTGATAACCTAATTCTTTGCATTACCATCTTTGTTTATTTCTATACCATCCTTGATAACTTTGTTTCATTTCGAAAATGTTTAGTGATGCTTAGCCCCGCTTAATCGGTTAAGCTTTTTCATCAAAATATTTTATTTGAGGAGATGGTACCTTTTTCGGAAAAAGAAAGAGATGTAGTGATGAATTTGAGATCGGACGGGGCGTAGGTTGAAAGCCGGCGGGATACCTAGGCGTTGTGCTTGTCCCGTGTTGGTTCGTGTAAGGACCGTCCGTTGTTTGGATTGTTAAGTTCGGGACTTTTTGAACGCAAGTACGCCTGAGGCCTTTCGGCAAAGGCACGGCCGCCTGGTTGTCACCCCGTGTCGGTCGACCCTAACTAGCCACATACTCCGGTAAGCCGGATCTCGGTGGAGCCAAATGGGAACGACAACCACGCGACCGGGAGTGGGAGATGGCGGGAGTAGCGTGTACCGCCCCGCTTGAAATTTGTATGCGGCGGTGGGGTATCGTGGTTCTCGGGTGGCGCGGGGCCTCGTTCCCGTTTTGGACAAATCGAAGAAGGTTGATATATGCAAGCTTAAGTGCTACATATATCGTGTGGTTAGGGATCCCCCATTTGGGTATAATCGGTTCATGAATCGCCGTTGCTTTCGGTTATGGAGACCCGTTCTTACGCCCATTCATCGTAGTAAATGATGGAATATGTTTTTGAGGAAAGAAAGTTGGCATAAGAAAAATATGTTTGCTCTAGAATAGGATAACCTAGAGTATATGAGCTACTAATCCGAATTAAAAATATTGAAAGTAAGGATTCACTTATAGTAAGCTTTTACGCAAAAGAGTTATTGATTCTTGCTAAGCCTTACCTTGACTCCTAAGACCAAGCATTCCCTGAGTCGTCTTCCCTTTTCTTTGTCGGGTAAGTCTTGTTGAGTACTCCCGCACTCGGGGTTCTTTGACCCTTGTTGCGGGGAGCAGGTCATGAGCGAGGCTTGTTTTGGTCCTCGCCGCATGACGGTGTACCGGGGAGGAAGGTGACGAGTAGAGTTGAACCCTCGAGGCAGGGGTTGTCGGTGTATTATATGTATAATGTTACTCCAATAATTCCAGGCTTGTAATAATGTTACTTAAGTTTGTTTATTTGAATAAATGTTTTGTAAAATTATGGTTATGTAATCCTTCCGCTATTTACTCGATGTATTTTTGAATAAAATGTTGTAGTACTGCGCAATGATTTGTTAATGAGATCCTTTCGGAAGATTAATAGCACTTTCTAGATTATTGGGAACTCGTGCATAGTAATCGAGAGGTCTTAATGACAATGATAAGTGCATGTGGGCCCCTGTAATTTAGGAGGTTACATTAAAGAAGTGGACCTAGATCAACTATGGTAAATGGCTCAATGTGAACTATTTATGTCAACATTATAAGTACAAAGGTCACATAAATATTAATTCATGGATATTACAATGAAATTTGAGTATAAAATATGTTTTAATTGGTGTTTGCATTCCAAACCTTAGGCCAAATCCCTTCGGCCAACATCATATATATGCGTAGAAAAAATGCACTTATAGTCGGCAAGTGGTACAAAAATATGTCATCGAGAGAAGAGGGAAGCTAGGGAGGAACGTGAAAGGTTGTATAATGCAACGGTCGAACGAAAGGAGGCAAAGAGGGCTTCCTACAGAAGACGGAAGGAATTTCATGTCAACACTCTACACCTAGATTCCATTGCTATGGAATCTTTTCTATCAAAGGGAGTTCGATACAGTGTTAGAGAAGAAGTATCCTGGAATAACATATACCCGCTGGGGTTCTATGTATATTCCTTCACCACAATCAAGCTAAATTTTGTAATTGCTGGATAGTTTGCATGATTCTTTTTCACTTTTGAGTTCCTGATGTATGCCTAATGATACACATACAGCTGTGAAGAGCTTATTTGAGGTACATGAAAAAAATTTGGGAACTAAATTAGAGAAAGAAATAACTTTTTCCAATTAGTGTGTAGACTGGAATGTGGGGGAGGATTAAAATAGTTATATCAAACTTCCAATTGTATAGATTTAATAATTTGGTGTCTCAATGTTCAGCCCATGGAGGAAAAAATTCAATGTCTACCAGGTTCATTCAATTTGTGAATTGCTAGATTCCAATAATAGTAACTTGATAAAAATAGTACCTTAATGCAGCAGTAACTCTCGAGTTTTTGTTTGATGACCGAGATAGAGTACAACATGTGTGTCGAGAGGATATATAATCATTTTGTTGTCTTCTTTTGGAAAATATATGTGTCTATTCTTGCTCGCATGATAGTTTTTAACCACTTTGGTTTATATTTTTTTTCTTTTACAACAGTGAGGACAACCCCATTTCTAGAAGAATGATAGGATTCAACCGTTAAGAAGTGTGATGCTGCGTCTTGGACTTGAAAATGACACGGCATCTTAGAATTGAAAATCTCCTTGGTTGTACAATATATTGTAAAACATGTATTGTGAAAGACAAACTTCTTACGATTAACCAGTTAACAATATAACACACGCTCAAATATATGTTGTTATGGTATTATGTGTTCCCGTTGCAACGCATACGGACATTTTCCTAGTATAAAAAATTCTGTTTTTCTTCTTGTTTTATAAGACAACAATGCGAATGTGTTGCAAAGTTGACATTGATCCATGCTAAAACATCAGCGCAAAGAACGGCAACAGGGAGCACGGCGTGGATCCCCTGGGTAGAGGTGGGAATCAAAGTTCCAAAAATTTCCACGTGCAGGGCTATTTCAGAGTCAATTTTCCTCTGCTGCCAGTGTAGCCCTAAGTTCATACACTTTACATTGAAAAAAAACATTTAAATGAATTTTGAGAAAATTTATACTACTGCCTCCCAAACAAGAAAAAAATGTATTTTTAACTCCATATCTAGTTGCTAGATAGTTCCTTCCTCTTTTATGGTCTGTTTGTGTAATGAAGTATTTTTGAAACTAGGGTATCACAAAATTGTGGTTTTATAAGTCAAAGACATACAACCATGGTTTGAAAAAAAAAAGAGGTCATGGGTGGAGCTTTTAAAACTCTAAAAATACTACAGTTCTAATAAACCATGGATTTAAAAACTAAAAATTTTATTATATCCAAACGCTTAACAACTTTTGTAAGCCAAAGTATTTTCGAAAATCATGGCATTTCTCCAATACTTTTAAAATATTTTGTATCCAAACAAGGCTTAGTCAGCTTTTGGCATGGAAATTAAATAGACGCATGCACGTTACTTTCGATTTCTAATGGCGCCAAAGATGTTCTCAAAGATCGAACCGATGGATTTTCATGATAAAACTAGCAACATCGGAGTGACTTTCCACAATCAATATTGATGATATTTCGCTTGTCTTGGCTTATCTTGTTTTCAGCTTATTCTCTCTCACAGAATACTATTCAATCAGCCAAAATCAGCCATCAACCTAAATCAGCCCGAACAGGCTCTATGCTTGCACCTGTCTCTCATCAAAATCTGGGAATGGTCATCACAATTCACAAGGATGTGCGTAACCCATTCACCATGTCCACTCGTATCTGTGAAAGTTATCTGCAATCATTTTGTGTATGGTGCCTGATCTCTGGACGAAATATCTACCTCAGACTCAAATCAACGAGAAAACAGTGACAATTTTCAATTTGAAAATCAAGTGTCTGTGGAGAAAAGAAGAATGCAAAGGATGGAAAGTTGGGCCGAGAAGTACACGACTGGAGGCCTATTGTGAAACTAGGTCCAGTCATCGGCCCACATGCGAACACGTGCACATATAGGCTCGGCCTCACCAAGTCGCGGCCCGCATACATAAGGAGTAGAGGAGAGGCCCACTCAGGTCTCTTGGTCAGTCTCAGGCGAATGTTGTCCACCCAAGCCCAGCCATCACTTCGGCGGCGAGGACGGCGGGCGCAGCGCGGCGGATGGCGCTACAAGCGCGCGGCGGCGGCGGCGTCAGCGTCAGCGGAGGGCTTGGCCGGGCACCGGAAGGGCAGCGGACCGATGCTGCCTCCACCGCCGGGAGCGAAGGAAGTCGGCGCCTCACACCTGTAACCCCTTTATCAATTTGAGCCAATTTGTTTGCCTGTTTGCATCTGCAATTACGCTTGCACATTTGTGATTACCATTGTTTGACTAATTCAGTTGTCACTTTGGTTCTCTGTACTGTATGCCACTATGGCACCATGAAGATTTTAAACTTCTATGACAAAACTATGGACCAAATCTAATTTACTGCTACTTTCTACGACCCGGAGGTACCAGCTAGAAATTGCGTTTGTACCAATTTATGAGCCGCAATAGCTAGGGAATCAAAAGAACAGAGCTCGTAAGCTAGAAACGGAGGAAATGAAAACTCTGCATAGTTTCTAGCATTTGTTCAGTGACCTATATATTTTTGTAATCTGACTTGATCTAGACTTTTCAGAGTTTTTTTTTTTCTAAACTCAACTTTTCAGAGTTGGACGTGGTCCACCTTTGTTGCTTATAGCTAGTCATAGCCATTTGGCACGCAGATCTCGTGTGAGGAATTATTAGTCCTGCCTTTGATTGTTCTCTTTCTTAGTGCGAGTGTAATGTAACAGAAAAATTAACTCTCAGGCCAGCATGAGACTAGCTTATAATTTGGACCGAGACACTTTCTTAATAATATATTGATAGAATAAGATACACATGCAATTTGTCTTTCAGGGGTAAAAAAATCCTCTATGCAGGCTGCTGTCTAACGCAGTTGCTGACCTGCTTCCTCATAATTAATGGTAAATGTCCCATCATGAAACCAAAACTTTGACCAAAGTCCACAGTTTTCAGGTTTGGTTGGTGTTTTTTTTAATATAAGAGAAGGCCCGGTGCTGCTGCATTCCTCCAAGTTTCTCAGAGATGCCCAGTGTGTGTGGCTGCATGGCTGTATGCTTCTTAGGCTAAGCCTTCTTCCTCTCTTTCTTGAGTGTCTGCATATCTAGACTTTCTTCGGGTTATTTTGATCTCAGTTGTGGCTAAGCCTTCTATTGGAGCCGGGACTCCAGTCTGGCGTCATGAGCAGGCACTTTTTGGTAAACTTCAAATCTTGTATTTCAGCCTTATATTTCGTTATCTTTATGAGCTCCACTCTTAGTTTTTCTTCATGCAAAAGTGAGCCTAGCTATTACATGTGTAATTTGCTGATGTTGTTCTTCATGTAGTTAATCACAAAGACTGTAACTATGGCTGCTAAGCAACACATGAAATTTTCCATGCTCATGCCATGGGCCACAATAATGTTGCTGTTTTCCTGTGGAGCTGGAACCATCAACTGCATGACCCTCAAGGGGAACGACACGGATTTCGTCTCCCTCCTTGACTTCAAGCGTGCAATCATTAACGATCCGAAAGGGGCGTTGAGCTCATGGAACACCACCACCCACTTTTGCAGCTGGGAGGGAGTGGTGTGTAGCCAGACGCATCCGAGGGCGTTGTGAAGCTGAACCTGTCTGGTCAGGCTTTGGATGGTCACATTTCTCCTTCTGTTGGGAACATGTCATATCTCATTTATCTTGACCTCTCCAGGAACATGTTCTCTGGCTACATACCTCCTCATCTTGGCTATCTGCACAAGCTCAAGCTTCTTGACCTTGGTAAAAACTCGTTACAGGGTAACATTCCAGATGCAGTCACAAATTGTTCCAGCTTGCTAGGGTTATACCTAGATCGAAACTTGCTGACAGGAGAGATCCCCAAGAAACTAGCCCTCCTGTCCAAACTAGAAGATTTGTGGCTTCAATCTAACAACCTCTCAGGGGCCATCCCAACAAACCTAGGTAACATCACAACTTTGGAGTACATATTTCTTAATACTAACCAGTTTCATGGAAGCATTCCTGAGGAGCTTGGCAAGTTATCCAATATGTCAAACTTGTCGCTTGGTGCAAATATGCTATCAGGTAGAATCCCAGAAGCACTCTTTAATCTCTCCTTGCTACAACAATTGGCCATGCCAGTGAATTTACTACATGGTCCATTACCATCTAATATCGGAGACTTCCTCCCTAACCTCAAGTACCTTTTGCTTGGGACCAACATGCTAGGAGATCATGTTCGATTCCCTAGGCAACGCTGGTCAGAGTTGCAGTTGATAGATTTGGGATATAACTTTGGCTTTACAGGCAAAATCCCTCCTTCTCTTGGTAAACTTCAGAAGCTCAGGACGCTCTATCTATATCGTAACAATCTTAAAGCAGAAGATAGCCAAGGCTGGGAATTTCTAGATGCATTGACCAACTGCACTCTTCTAGAGCGGCTTAGACTCGATGGAAATCAGCTGCAGGGAGTACTGCCAAATTCTGTTGGTAACCTTTCCTCTAGTCTTGAGTACCTTATGTTAGGTGGTAACATGCTGTACGCATCAGTCCCATCAAGCCTAGTTAACCTTCATAAGGTAACTTTATTAGACCTATCGCTCAACAATTTTACAGGTCCCATTGATGGATGGATGGGAAATATGGTTAATTTAGAAGGTTTATTCCTTCACCAGAACACCTTCAGTGGGCACATTCCAGATTTCATTGGTAATTTTTCAAAGTTGTCGCAACTGTCTCTGACAGCTAACCAATTCCATGGTCCCATACCGTCAAGTTTAGGAAATCTTCAGCAGCTCTCAATTTTAGACCTTGGTTATAACAATCTCCAAGGCAATATACCAAAAGATCTCATTGCAGCCACAGTTGTTCAATGTTCATTATCCCACAACAATCTCGAAGGCCAGATACCTAATGTTGGTAATCATCTACAGCTTAGTTATCTGGATCTTTCATCCAACAAGCTTACTGGGGAAATTC
Source organism: Hyparrhenia diplandra (assembly GCA_015847255.1). Taxonomy (NCBI): domain Eukaryota; kingdom Viridiplantae; phylum Streptophyta; class Magnoliopsida; order Poales; family Poaceae; genus Hyparrhenia; species Hyparrhenia diplandra. The sequence goes on from JADLZK010000770.1 coordinate 475,640, forward strand.
CACCTTCTCTGGGCACTTGCCAGCAATTACAAACTGTCATAATGGACTCAAACTTTCTCTCCGGAAGCATCCCTGTGTTTTTTGGCCAACTTGGCAGTTTGACCATGCTCAACCTTTCTCACAACAATTTCTCAGGCACTATCCCAAGTTCTCTAAGCAAACTACAGCTTCTTGCACGATTAGATCTGTCACACAATCACCTTGATGGTGAAGTGCCAACAGAAGGGGTATTCATAAAACACTACAGCCTTTTCACTTGAAGGCAACTGGCGGCTTTGTGGAGGTGTACTAGCACTGCATATGCCACCATGCCCCAATCCTATGGAGAAAAAGAATTGGATGGCGACACTATTTTGTAAGAATAGCGATCCCCATAATAGGCATCGTGTTCCTCACATTGGTGATATATTTTACCATCTCAAGGAAGAAGGTGCCAAGAGCACGGTTGTCACCATCTTTTTCTAGTGAGCAATTTCCTAAAGTTTCTTACAAGGATCTTGCTCAAGCCACAGAGAACTTTGCAGAGTGTAACTTGGTTGGGAGAGGAAGCCACGGTTCAGTGTACAAAGGTCGGCTAATAACTCCGGAACCCATGGTAGTGGCTGTGAAGGTTTTCGACCTTGCCATGGAAGGGACAGATAGGAGTTTCATATCAGAATGCCAAACTCTGAGAAATATCCGCACCGCAACCTCATTCCAATTCTAACCGCATGCTCATCGATCGATACCATGGGAAACAATTTCAAAGCTCTAGTCTACAAGTTTATGCCCAATGGCAGTTTGGATACTTGGTTGCACTCACCTAGCGATGGAAATCTGGATCTATCGCAAAGATTGAAAATAATTGTTGATATAGTTGATGCACTGCAATATATACATCATGATTGCGAGACTCCCATTATTCACTGTGACTTGAAGCCCAGCAATATTCTTCTTGATGACGATATGGCTGCTCATTTAGCAGACTTTGGCATTGCAAGGTTCTACCTTGAATCCAGATCACAGGCAGTCAGAGATTCGACATCAACTGGCACAATAAATCTGAAGGGGACAATTGGGTACATTGCTCCAGGTAACAAAAAGACATAAAGCTGTAACTTCTTTTTATTTTGTGATAACAATATATAGATGCAGTCATTTAGATCAACTATGTCATGCTAAACTATGCCTTTATTTCTCATAATGATGTTCAGAGTATGCTGGAGGCAGTCACCTATCAACTTGTGGTGACGTGTACAGCTTCGGGGGTAGTCCTGATGGAGATGTTGACGGGAAAAGGCCAACTGATCCTCTCTTCTGCAATGGGCTCAACATCATCAGCTTCTGCAAGACAAGCTTTCCTGATCAGATACTTGGCATTGTCGATGCTCATCTCCTAGAAGAATACCAGGAGTGTGCTCGAGGAGCAAATCTAGGCAACTAAAAAACAGTGTCTTTCGGTGCTTGGTAGCCCTGGTGAAAGTGGCACTTTCTTGCACTTGCGAGGCCCCTGCTGATCGAATGAACATGAGGGAAGCAGCTTGAATTGCACAAAATTGCAGGTGCTTGGCTGATGAAATGAAATGGTTCGTCATTATCTCACTTTTTTTTAAACAATCTGGAGGGGTCTCAACGGGACCTCTACTACGGTTACTATATTAGATAAAAAAAAAAGTTGTGCAATATAAGGGATTCTATAAAATAGTTTTGCATCAAATAGTTGTATACATTTGGTAGTCATTGTATTGTACCTGTCATATATCGACCAATCACCATTAACCATGTTCATATCTTCTGATTATTAAATAAAGTAAGGGCATATGTGTGCTTTATGTTCTCTTTTGATCTGTCATAAAATCTCTAAAATGCTTTGTAATATATGACAGAAAGAGTAAGTCTCCGCAGTCCGCACCACTGTGGTCCGGACCCAGAGCACAGAGAAGTTCGCCGCCCGAACCCAGCGCTGAACCGGCAGGGAAGAGGCGCTCCACCCCGGGAGCAATGAGCCAACGAAAAACGCCACGATGGGGTGAGCACTGAGCAGCTGGGATATGACTGATCAAGGCAGGTGGGGCTGAGCTGCGCGGAGATGGCGGCGCTTAAGCGAGGCGGCACCAGTCGCTGCTGGCGGCATCAGGCGCTGGCGGGGCGGGCGGATGGTGCGGCGGCGGCGGTGGCGGAGGTCCCGGCGCTCGGCCGGGTACTGGAGGGCGGCGGACAGATGCTGCCTCCACCGCTGGGGAGTTTAAAGAGGTCCACGCCTCTAGCCACTTTATTAATTTCAGTTAGTTCGTTTGCATTTTTCGTAGTTACTTGCAGTATTTGTGATTACCATTGCTCGACTAATTTAGCTGTCACTTTGGTTTCTCTGTAGCTGTATCTACTCCTTATAAATGCCACCATGGCACCATCAAGATTTTAGACTCCTATTTATGACAAAACTATGGATCAAATCATCTTTATGACAAAACTATGGATCAAATCATCAAATCAAATTTAGTTCAATTTCAAAAAAAAAAAAAAAAATCAAATTTAGTGCTACTTCTGTAGGACTCGGAGGTACCAACAAAAGAATTGTATTTGTGCGAAGTTATGAGCAGCAACAGCTAGGGAATTAAAAGAACAAAACTGATAAGTAGAACAGAGGAAGCAAACTCGATCTACCAAAACCAAAGTGGAAACGAAAATTCTGCATAATTTCTAGCATTTGCTTAGTGACCTATATATTTTGTAATCTGACCACCTAACCTAGACTTTTCAGTGTTTTTTTATTCAAAACTCAACTTTTCAGATTTGGATTTTGTCCACTGTTGTTGCTTATCACTAGCTATAGCCATTTGGCACGCATATCTCGACTGAGGAATTAGCAGTCCTGCCTTTGTTTGTTTTCTTTCTTAGTGTGAGTGTAACCTAACAGAAAATTTAACTCTCAGGCCGGCACGAGACAGGCTTATGATTTGCACCTAGAATAAGATACACATGCCGTTTGTCTTTGAGGGTAAAAAAAATGCTCCCATGGAGGCCCTAACACAGTAGGTGACCTGCTTCCTCGTAATTAATGGTAAATGTCCTTTTCGTGGACCCCAAAACTTTGACCAAAGTCCACAGTTTTTCAGGTTTGGTTCTTAATTTTTTGAATAAAGTGAGAAAATGTCAATAAAGCATGACAGATGAAACGTAATGACGTAATGCAACTGCAACTGAGCCAGTATAAGAGAAGGCCTGTGTGCTGCTCTGTTCCTCCAAGTTTCTCAGAGAAGCCCTGTGAGTGTGGCTTGAGTGTCTGCATATCTTAAACTTTCTTTGGGTTATTTTGATCTCAGTTGTGACTAAGCCTTCTATTTGAGCGGGACTCCAGTCTGGCGTCATGAGCAGGCACATGGTATGCTTCAAATCTTGGTTTTTATTTTTTGTCTTGTATTTCTTTATCTTAGTTTTTCTTAATGCAAAAGCGAGCCTAGCTAATGTCATAATGTGTCTGTAATTTGTTGATGTTCTTCTTTATGTAGTTAATCACAAAGGCTGTAACTGTGGCTGTGAAGCAACACATGAAATTTGCCATGCTCATGCCATGGGCCACACTAATGTTGCTATTTTCCTGTGGAGCTGGAACCATCAACTGCACGACCCTCAATGGGAATGACACTGATTTCATCTCCCTCCTTGATTTCAAGCGCAATCGTTAACGATCCAAAAGGAGCGTTGAGCTCATGGAACACCACCACCCACTACTGCAGCTGGGAGGGAGTGGTGTGTAGCCAGACGCGGCCCAGAGCGCGTACAGGTGCTGAACCTGTCTGCGCAGGCTTTGGAGGGTCAAATTTCTCCTTCCCTACGGAACATGTCATTTCTCATTTCCCTTGACCTCTCCATAAACAAGTTCTCTGGCCACATACCTCCTCATCTCGGCCATCTGGGCAAGCTCGAGCTTCTTGACCTGAGTTCCAACTCGTTACAGGGAAACATTCCGGATGCAGTAACAAATTGTTCCAGCTTGCTGGGGTTATACCTTGAAGGAAACTTGCTGGTCGGAGAGATTCCCAAGAAACTAGCCCTCCTCTCCAAACTACAAGATCTGCGGCTTCACTCTAACATCCTCTCAGGGGCCATTCCACCTGACCTAGGTAACATCACAACCTTAAAGTACGTCATTCTTCAAGCTAACCAGCTCCATGGAAGCATTCCACAGGAGCTTGGCAAGTTGTCGAATATGACAGACTTGTTGCTTGGTGGAAATAGGCTGTCAGGTAGAATCCCAGAAGCACTCTTTAATCTCTCCTTGCTACAACAATTGGCCATGCCCGGCAATAGGCTACTTGGTCCATTGCCATCTAAATTGGGGATTTCCTCCCTAACCTCCGACGCCTTTACTTGAATGGTAACATGCTGGGAGGTCACATCCCGGAATCACTATGCAATGCTTCAGAACTGCAGTATATAAGTTTGGGATATAATTATGGCTTCACAGGCAAAATCCCTCCTCTTGGTAAACTTCGGAAGCTCAGGGAACTACTTCTCAATGATAACATTCTTAAAGCAAATGATAGCCAAAGCTGGGAATTTCTAGATGCATTGACCAACTGCACTCTTCTAGAGGAGCTTGCACTCTCTGGAAATCCACTGCAGGGAGTACTGCCAATTTCAGTTGGTAACCTTTCCTCTAATCTTGACCGCCTCGCGTTTGGAGGCAACATGCTGTACGGATTAGTCCCATCAAGCCTAGGAAACCTTGGTAAGCTAACTAAATTAGACCTATCTCTCAACAGTTTTATAGGTCCCATTGATGGATGGATTGGAAATATGGTTAATTTACAAGGTTTATACCTTGCATGGAACAACTTCACTGGGCACATTCCAGACTCCATTGGTAATTTTTCGAATCTCATACATCTGAGTCTAGCAGCTAACCAATTCTATGGTCCCATACCGTCAAGTTTAGGAAAACTTCCACAACTCTTATTTGTAGACCTGGGTTATAACAATCTTCTAGGCAATATACCAAAAGATCTCATTGCAGCCACAGTTGTTCAATGTTCACTATCCCACAACAGTCTCGAAGGCCAAATACCTAATGTCGGTAATCATCTACAGCTCAACTATCTAGATCTTTCATCCAACAAGCTTACTGGGGAAATTCCTCCTTCTCTGGGCACTTGCCAGCAATTACAAATTATCATAATGGACTCAAACTTTCTCTCCGGAAGCATCCCTGCATTTTTCGCCAATTTAGCAGTTTGACTAGGCTCAACCTTTCTCACAACAATTTCTCAGGCTCTATCCCAGTTTCTCTAAGCAAACTAAAGCTTCTTACACAATTAGATCTGTCGCACAATCACCTTGATGGTGAAGTTCCAACAGAAGGGGTATTCAAAAACACTACAGCCATTTCACTTGAAGACAATTGGCAGCTTTGTGGTGGTGTACTAGAACTGCATATGCCTCCATGCCCTAGCCCTATGCAGAAAAAGAATTCGATGGCGACACTATTTTTGTAATGATAGTGATCCCTATAATAGGCATTGTGTCCCTCACATTGCTGATATATTTTATCATCACCAGAAAGAAGGTGCCAAGACCACGGGTGTCGCCGTCTTTGTTTGTTGAGCAAATTCCTAAAGTTTCTTACAAGAATCTTGCTCAAGCCACTGAAAAACTTTGCAGACTCTAACTTGGTCGGGAAAGGAAGCCATGGTTCAGTGTACAAAGGGAGGCTAACAATTCCAGAACCCATGGCTGTGGCTGTAAAGGTTTTCAACCTTGCCATAGAAGGGACTGATAGGAGTTTCATATCAGAATGCCAAGCTCTGAGAAGTATCCGACACGAAACCTCGTTCCAATTCTAACTGCATGCTCGACAATCGATAACCTGGGGAGCGATTTCAAGGCTCTAGTCTACAAGTTTATGCCCAATGGCAGTTTGGATACTTGGTTGCACTCACCTGGCTATGGAAATCTGGATCTGTCACAAAGATTAAAAATAATTGTTGATATAGCTGATGCACTGCAGTATATACATCATGATTGTGAGACTCCCATTATTCACTGTGACTTGAAGCCCAGCAATATTCTTCTTGACGACGACATGGCTGCTCATTTAGCGGACTTTGGCATCGCAAGATTCTACCTTGAAACCAATTCACGGGCAGTCGGAGATTCGAGATCAACTGGCACAATAAATCTGAAGGGGACAATTGGGTACATTGCTCCAGGTAACAAAAAGACATAAAGTTGTAACTTCTTTTTTTGTGATAACAATATAAGGTGCATTCATTTAGATCAACTATGTCATACTAAACTGTGCCTTTTTTTCTCATAATGATGTTCAGAGTATGCCAGAGGCAGTTACCTATCAACTTGTGGAGACGTGTACAGCTTTGGGGTAGTCCTGATGGAGATGTTGACGGGTAAAAGGCCAACCGATCCTCTCTTCTGCAATGGATTCAGCATCATCAGCTTCTGCGAGACAAGCTTTCCTGATCAGATACTTGGCATAGTCGATGCTCACCTCCTTGAAGAATACCAGGATTGTGCGCAAGGAGCAAATCTGCGTGACAAAAACATAGTCCTCGAGTGCCTGGTGGCCCTGGTGAAAGTGGCACTTTCTTGCAGTTGCGAGGCCCCTGTCGATCGAATTAACATGCGGGAGGCAGCTGCGGAATTGCACAAAATCGCAGGTGCTTGGCTGATGAAATGAAACTGTTCATCATCATCTCACCCTTTTTTTCTGTACGGTCGGGAGGGGTCTGGACCCCTACTACGGTTACCATATTATATAAAAAATAGAAGAAAGTTGTGCAATATAAGGGATTCTATAAAATACTTTTGCATCAAAAGTTGTATACATTTGGTAGTCATTATATATTGTTACCTGTCGTTTCGACCAATCACCATTAACCATGTTCATAGCTTCTGATTATTAAATAAAGTGAGGGCATATGTGTGATTTATGTTCTCTCTTGATCTCTCATAAAATCTCTAAATTGCTGTGTAATTCATGATAGCAAGAGTAACTCTCCGCGGTCCACACTACTGTGGTCCATGCCCGGAGCACGAAGCAGTTCACCGCTCGAACTCAGTGGTGAACCGACGGGGAAGAGGCGCTCCACCCCGGGAGCAATGAACCAACGAAGACGCCCCGACGGCGTGAGCACTGAGCAGCTGGGATATGACTGTGATTATAGATGGCCATGCGGCCCAAGGCCCGAAGGGCTCGGCCCGTGGCCCGACCATTTGGCCCCGCCGGAAGAAGGCAGCGCGACTTGGTGGCCCGCGGTGCGTCTTTGGCCCGGCCGAGGCACCGGGCGTGCACGGGCGCCACCTCGCCCGTGGCACGGGCACGGCACGACGCCGCCAAAAGGCAACGCGGTGGCGGCCCGGTGCCGAGCCAGTACAACCCATCACATCCTCTCCCTATTTCCTAACCCTAATTTCATTCTCATCCACCCCTGGCTGCGACTCTTCTCCCGCCATTCCATCGATCGCGACTCGCGAGACACGATGGCGCCGCTGCGCCACCGGCGCCTGCTGGCCGCTCCCCTCCCTCTCGCTGCCTGCAAACTCCTCCCTCCTCCCCGTTGCCGACGGTCGGCTATCCTCCGAGCTCCGTGGTCGTAGCCATGCCGCCACTCACCCTCCCAGGCCACGCGGCGCCGGCCGAATCTGCCCGCGCGGCTCCCCTCGCCACCTCAGCCAACGCGCCACCACTCACGTGGTGGCGCTGCCCGGCTCTTGGCGCGGCCCCGGCGGCCCATAGGCCGTGCCTTTGGGCCCACGGCACGACATGAGCGCGCGGCGCGGCCCGATGGCCATGTATAACTGTGATCAAAGCAGGTGGAGCTGAGCTTCGCGGGCACCAGTTGCTGCGGGCGCAGTACGCGTACGGGTTCGTGTCCTTCACCAATCGTCACCAATCTGCTGGCCATGTTCATCAGGGACTACGGGGCCAGGACACTCTGCGGCCTGCATCATGTGCCGGTCTACGGAGCAAGGAACTCTGCTTCCTGTCCGTTGGAGTGCTTCAGGTCACTTTGGGGTGCTTCAATTTTTTTTTGGGTGATGTTTGCCACAACATTTGGAACTGGCAAGCTCCATAAAGCTCATTATTCGTGGCATTCTGGATGCTGGATACTGAAGTCTCGTGTATGCCATGTCGATCGGCATCCCATTTATCATCCCTAGCATCTTCATCCAATTTGTTGGACTCGGTGCCGGGATATTTCTCCTCCAGAGCTCATAAGCATGCTCCACTTCATATCATGGTGCAATTAACGTTGGATACCAGATCCTGGATCAAATCATTGAGGGTTGTTTGGGTTATTCGTGTCTACCATCTACTAAAATTAAGGAGATGTTGAGGATTTTTTACCAAAATATATATTCCTAGCACGGTTTTACCGCTTCTAGCTACCAAGACAGTTCGCTTCATGAGAGTAATGCCTCGGAGAGCAGGTCAGGCGGAAGATGGGCGACGCCCAACCGCCCGGGCGCCTAGCCTGCGCCGCCCCTCCACCCATGCCGCCGACTGCAGATCCGATAACTCCTCGTGCAGGGCTACCGATGGGCCCCCCCGCCCCCCGATGTGGCCCGCGGTCGGAGGAGATCGTCCCACATCGCCGGACGCCCCGCCGCCGCTCGAGCCCCTCGGCCGCCACTCGGGGGTGGCAGCCATCGCAGGGACCCTCTCGCCGCCCCGCCACCCCCGCCCGACGGGGCAGGGCCCGCCCAACGCGGCACATGGCGGCGTGCCGCCGTCGCCCGCCGCCGCCGGGGATGGCGGTTTGTCGCCGGGACCTTCTCGGCCGCCTCACCTCCTCGCCCGGAGCGGGCCCGCCCCCCATCGGCGTGGCACGGGACGACATGCGCCGCTTTGTGCCCGGGCTCCCTGTCGGGGGGCTCCCCGTCGCCCGTCGCCGTCGCCGCGGGTGGGGGCCGGACCAACGCCGACGCACGCCCGTCCCCCAAGCCCTCCGCCGTTTTTTCTCCTCCCCCCCCGGCCCCGTAGCTGGTTGCCACAACACCGGCCGCCTGCCGGCCCTCGTTGGGGGGCGCCCGGCCCCTCTCTCCCCTCCGAGGAGGCTGGAGGAGGACGAGGCCGCACCTTCCCCCGACCCACGGCCGACCTCCTGGTGCAGCGACTCGCCATCACAGCGGGCCTTGATGCCGCCCGCCGGCGACCGACCCCGCCGAGCCCGCCCGAGTACGGCCGGCGCCGGCCCCCCCCCGCGGGGACGCGGCGCCCGTCCGCCGCGACCGCCGTCGATGCGGTGGAGCCTACCGCGCCCTTCCGCGCCCTCATCGCTGTGGTGGCCCCGGTGGATGTGGGCATGGTCGGACCCAACCACCGTGCATGCGAGGTCATCGCGGCCCGGATCCACGGCGTCCACGCCAGCACGCCCCGGGGCCGTCGCCATCCGCGTGCGCCCTTCCGCCCGGTCCGTCGCTGCCCTCCTTCAACCCCAACCTCGGCGGTGCGACGACAATTTGGGCAGGCCCTTTCCCGCATGTGGCGCCACATTTCCCGTCCGCCGGAAGATCCAAGGCGAAGCACTGGAGGACAACTTCCCGATTGCTCCGGACGGGAGGACGCCGATGTTGAGCCGGAGGCCCTCCCACCGTCGCTGGCGCGCACGCGTCCCCACCCGGGCCAGGGGGGGGCGCATTCCCCGATGGCGGCCATGCCGACCTCCGTGCCTCGGGCACCGTCGCCGGCGTGGCGGGCCACCGCGCGTATCCGCCATGGCCGACGACGCGGTCCACGCCGCCTCCATCGTCGTAGGAGAGTGGACAAAGTGCCGACGCACCGGTTGCCACGGTCTCAGCGCCCGCTGGCCGACCCTCTGGCGGCGCCTATAGCGCCAAAGGTGCCCGCGCGCCCCGCGGCCTCGGTCCATGGCCGGCCGCGTGTCCCCCGCACACCCCGCGGCTTGGTCGTAGCCATCGCGGCAATCGCGGCGTGGTGGCCGGCGTGCCTACTTTGAGCGGGACCTCTACCACCGATGGCGGGTGATCTTGTCGACGCAGATGGCTTCACCTTCGTCGAGGCGCAGGCGGGCCGCCGCCATGCCTCACCCGCCTTCGTCGCCACCGACCTGCACCGCTTTGCTTTCGTCACCCCTCGCTTCAACCGTCCAGCCGAGGATCACATCGCCGCCCGTGCTCTTCTCCGACCGCTACCTCCCGCCTCGAAGACGGCAAACCGGGCGAGGACTACGGGTGTCACCGCCACCCGCCTCACGCCCCGGTGGACCGCGGCGCGAGTGAGCCGCGCCCACGGCCTTCCCCCGGATCGCCACGACGTCGGCCGTTGTGTGGATGCCCGGGGGCCTCTCAGGGCGCCCAGCGCTTGCGCCTCCTTTCTACGCCGACGAGATCCTCCGTCCGGCCCCGTCGTCGTCGACAAGGCCGAGGTTGGCACCCGGGCCTACGCGGCCAAGCTCACCGCACTCGCCGCCCCAAGCCTCCCCGCCTCGGACTCGTCCCCGGGACCGGAGTCGGGGAAGACCGCTACACCACGCCCCGTGGGCGCCACGCACCCGACTGGCGCCTCTTTGTCTTGGCCGCCGTCCTAGGAGCCCGCCGCCCCAACGCCGACGCCTTCGCTAGGCGACGCGTCCCCCCGCGGCCGTGGTGCGCCCGAACACCACGTGGGTGCCACCCGTGGCGACACACCCGCCGCGCCCATTTGGCGGACACACCACCGGCGTCATCGCCGTTGGATCGGGTGGGGTGACCTTGTCGGTGCGAGTTCTTAACCACGGCGACGGGACGCCGCGCCACCTCCGCACCGGCGCCTCGCCCGTTGGCGTCCGCGCCAACGACCCCGACGGACCCGCCGCCGCCGGCCGCCTTCTAAGAGGGGCACCTTCCACCCACCGAGGCCTCAATCACGGTCTTCGCCGACCCCACAGGCGCCTTTGGAGCAGCCGCTCATCTCGTCGCCGCCGCCTCGCGCACTACCGGGACGTGGAGTGGATCCCCAGGCGTAGCACCCGCCCTGGCGGCCAAGTTGATCTTCAGGGACTCGCGGCCGGAGCGGAGGGCCCAACGGGTGCTCCTCAATAAATGGGAAGGGCGTCCCCGACAACGCTTCCTCGTCCACCCCGATGACCTTGTGGTGGACCGACTCCTCGCCCACTTCGGGGACACGCCCCGTCAGTACATGCGCCAGGCCGTGAGTGTGCTCTTTCCGATGCGCCGCCCCCTTCGCGGCAGGCCTCACACGCGCTGACCGTCGACCCACTGGTTTAGGCTTTAACCCCGGTCGCCGCAGTTAGTGTATTCCTTTAGAAACATCTATCGACGCACCACCGTTTAAGCGGGCGGTGTCTTGTGTTAGTGTGCCCGTCTTGTGTGCACCTATGCATCTTGCTAGGGTTCTTACAAGGCTGTAAAAACTTTCTAACTTCTCTTAATGTAGTACGGGCAAGTGCCCGGTTTCAAAAAAAAAAAAAAAGTTCCCTTCATGAGGCAGTTCCACTCGTATCAATGAAATGCAATACATTTGTGTTTGGTGCCTCTAGCCTAGCTGGACAAAAATATCTGCCTCGGACTCAAATCAATGAGAACAAATGACAACAATTTTGAATTCAAATGTTAAATATCAGCCAGAGAGTGGAAACTAATGAAAAATTGGGCCGAGAAGAGGATACAAAATCTATTATTATTATTATTATTTAAATTAGAAGAGCCACATAACTGGAGGCCACTCGGTGATCATGGGCATCTTGAATACGTTTCCATACTGGGCCGCAAAGGTCAGTTGGGTAACCCAGGTATCAGCCCGCATACCCATGAGTATGTGTTTGAAAAAAATATCTCATGCGAATGTCCACTCCGACCCATCATCTATTCCCCATCCAAGCCCAATGACCACCTACCCCTAAAAAACAAAAACCCCCAATGACCACCTCGTCGAGCGCGGCGGATGGTCCGGCGGCGGCGGCGGTGGCGGAGGTCCCGGCGCTCTGGCCGGGTACCGGGAGGGCGGCGGACAGATGCTGCCTCCACCGCCGGGAGCGAAGAAGGTCCACGCCTCTAGCCACTTTATTAATTTCAGTTAGTTCGTTTGCATTTTCGTAGTTACTTGCAGTATTTGTGATTACCATTGCCCAACTAATTCAGCTGTCACTTTGGTTTTTCCGTAGCTGTATCTACTCCTTATAAATGCTACCATGGCACCATCAAGATTTTAGACTCCTATTTATGACAAAACTATGGATCAAATATCAAATCAAATTTAGTTCTACTTCTGTACGACTCAGAGGTACCAACAAAAGAATTGTATTTGTACAAAGTTATGAGCATCAACAGCTAGGGAATTAGAACGACAGAACTGATAAGTAGAACAGAGGAAGCAAACTCGATCTACCAAAACCAAACTGGAAACGAAAACTGTGCATAATTTCTAGCATTTGCTTAGTGACCTATATATTTTGTAATCTGAACACCTAACCTAGACTTTTCAGACCTTTTTTTTTCTAAACTCAACTTTTCAGATTTGGATTTGGTCCACCGTTGTTGCTTATCACTAGCTATAGCCATTTGGCACGCAGATCTCGACTGAGGAATTATTAGTCCTGCCTTTGTTTGTTTTCTTTCTTAGTGTGAGTGTAACCTAACAGAAATTTAACTCTCAGGCCGGCACGAGACAGGCTTATAATTTGGACCTAGAATAAGATACACATGCCGTTTGTCTTTGAGGGTAAAAAAAATGCTACCATGCAGGCCCTAACACAGTAGGTGACCTGCTTCCTCGTAATTAATGGTAAATGTCCTTTCGTGGACCCCAAAACTTTGACCAAAGTCCACAGTTTTCAGGTTTGGTTCTTAATTTTTGAATAAAGTGAGAAAATATCAATAAAGCATGACAGATGAAACGTAATGACGTAATGCACTTCAACACTTGTTTACGTCTTACAAATTGTGCAACTGCAACTGAGCCAGTATAAGAGAAGGCCTGTGTGCTGCTCTGTTCCTCCAAGTTTCTCAGAGAAGCCCTGTGAGTGTGGCTTGAGTGTCTGCATATCTTAAACTTTCTTTGGGTTATTTTGATCTCAGTTGTGACTAAGCCTTCTATTTGAGCCGGGACTCCAGTCTGGCGTCATGAGCAGGCACATGGTATGCTTCAAATCTTGGTTTTTATTTTTTGTCTTGTATTTCTTTATCTTAGTTTTTCTTAATGCAAAAGCGAGCCTAGCTAATGTCATAATGTGTCTGTAATTTGTTGATGTTCTTCTTTATGTAGTTAATCACAAAGGCTGTAACTGTGGCTGTGAAGCAACACATGAAATTTGCCATGCTCATGCCATGGGCCACACTAATGTTGCTATTTTCCTGTGGAGCTGGAACCATCAACTGCACGACCCTCAATGGGAATGACACTGATTTCATCTCCCTCCTTGATTTCAAGCGCGCAATCGTTAACGATCCAAAAGGAGCGTTGAGCTCATGGAACACCACCACCCACTACTGCAGCTGGGAGGGAGTGGTGTGTAGCCAGACGCGTCCAGAGCGCGTACAGGTGCTGAACCTGTCTGCGCAGGCTTTGGAGGGTCAAATTTCTCCTTCCCTAGCGAACATGTCATTTCTCATTTCCCTTGACCTCTCCAAGAATATGTTCTCTGGCCACATACCTCCTCATCTCGGCCATTTGGACAAGCTCAAGATTCTTAACCTGGGTAACAACTTCGTTACAGGAAACATTCCTGATGCAGTCACAAATTGTTCTAGCTTGCTGGGGTTATACCTTCAAGGAAACTTGATGGTCGGAGAGATTCCCAAAAAACTAGCCCTCCTGTCCAAACTACTAGATCTGCGGCTTAGCTTCAACAACCTCTCAGGGGCCATTCCACCTGACCTAGGTAACATCACAACCTTGGAGCACATCTTTCTTAGTTACAACCAACTCCATGGAAGCATTCCCGAGGAGCTTGGCAAGTTATCCAATATGCTGGACTTGGCGCTTGCTGTCAATAGCCTGTCAGGTAGAATCCCAGAAGCACTCTTTAATCTCACTTTGCTACAACAATTGGCCGTGACACAGAATATGCTTCATGGTCCATTGCCATATAAAATCGGGAATTCTCTCCCTAACCTCCAAACCCTTTTCTTGGGTCGTAATATGATGGGAGGTCACATCCCGGATTCCCTAGGCAACGCATCAGAGCTGCAGTTAATAGATATGGGATATAACTATGGCTTTACAGGCAAAATACCTCCTTCTCTTGGTAAACTTCGTAAGCTCAGATCGCTAAAACTCACTGATAACAATCTTAAAGCAGAAGATAGCCAAGACTGGGAATTTTTGGATGCATTGACCAACTGCACTCTTCTAGAGAACCTTGCACTAAGTAGAAATCAGCTACAGGGAGTACTGCCAAATTCAGTTGGTAACCTTTCCTCTAATCTTAACGGCCTCTGGCTTACATCCAACATGCTATATGGATTAGTCCCAGCAAGCATAGGAAACCTTCATAAACTAACTACATTGCAGCTATCGGTCAACAGTTTTACGGGTCCCATTGATGGATGGATTGGAAATATGGTTAATTTACAAGGTTTAAACCTTCGATTGAACAACTTCAGTGGGCACATTCCCGATTCAATTGGTAATTTTTCAAAGCTTTCATATCTGTTGCTAGAAGATAACCAATTCCATGGTCCCATATCATCAAGTTTAGGAAAACTTCAACAGCTCTCAATTTTAGACCTCAGTTATAACAATCTCACTGGCAATATACCAAAAGATCTCATTGCAGCCACAGTTGTTCAGTGTTCATTATCCCACAACAATATCGAAGGCCAAATACCTTATGTTGGTAATCTTCAACAGCTCAACTATCTGGATCTTTCATCCAACAAGCTTAGCGGAGAAATTCCATCTTCTCTTGGCAGTTGCCAGCAATTGCAAACTGTCATAATGGACTCAAACTTTCTCAATGGAAGCATCCCTGCATTTTTTTCGGCCAACTTGGCAGTTTGACCATGCTCAACCTTTCTTACAACAATTTCTCAGGCTCGATCCCAATTTCTCTAAGCAAACTAGAGCTTCTTGCACAGTTAGATCTGTCACACAATCACCTTGATGGTGAAGTGCCAACAGAAGGGGTGTTCAAAAACACTACAGCCGTTTCACTTGAAGGCAATTGGGGCCTTTGTGGAGGTGTACTAGATCTGCATATGCCTCCATGCCCCAACCCTACTCAGAAAAGAATTGGATGGCGATACTACTTTGTAAGAATAGTGATCCCCATAATAGGCATTGTGTCCCTCACGTTGGTGATATATTTTATCATCTCAAGGAAGAAGGTGACAAGAGCACGGTTGTCACCATCTTTATCTGGTGAGCAATTTCCTAAAGTTTCTTACAAGGATCTTGCTCAAGCAACAGTGAACTTCGCAGAGTCTAACTTGGTCGGGAGAGGAAGCCATGGTTCAGTGTACATAGGGAGGCTAATAACTCCAGAACCCCTGGTTGTGGCTGTGAAGGTTTTCCACCTTGCCATTGAAGGGACTGATAGGAGTTTCATATCAGAATGCCAAGCTCTGAGAAATATCAGGCACCGCAACCTTGTTCCAATTCTAACCGCATGCTCAACAATCGATAACATGGGCAACGATTTCAAAGCTCTAGTCTACAAGTTTATGCCTAATGGTAGTTTGGATACTTGGTTGCACTCGTCTGGCTATGGACACTTGGATGTATCACAAAGATTGAAAATAATTGTTGATATAGCTGATGCCCTGCAGTATATACATCATGATTGTGAGACTCCGATTATTCACTGCGATTTGAAGCCCAGCAATATTCTTCTTGATGACGATATGACTGCTCATTTGGCAGACTTCGGCATTGCAAGGTTCTACCTTGAAACCAGATCACAGACAGCTGGAGATTCCAGATCAACTGGCACAATAAATCTGAAGGGAACAATTGGGTATCTTGCTCCAGGTAATAAAAAGACATAAAAAGCTGTAATTGTTTATGTGTTAACAATATACATACGCATTTATTTTTATCAACTATGTCATGCTAAACCGTGCCTCTGTTCTCCTAATGATGTTCAGAGTATGCTGGAGGCAGTTACCTATCAACTTGTGGAGACGTGTATAGCTTCGGGGTAGTCCTGATGGAGATGTTGACTGGGAGAAGGCCAACCGATCCTCTCTTCTGCAATGGACTCAGCATCGTCAGCTTCTGCAAGACAAGCTTTCCTTATCAGATACTTGGCATAGTCGATGGTCATCTCCTAGAAGAACACGAGGAGTGTGCTCGAGGAGCGAATCCAGGAGACGAAAACAGAGTCCTCCGGTGCTTGGTGGCCCTGGTGAAAGTGTCACTTTCTTGCACTTGCGAGGCCCCTGGCGATCGAATGAGCATGAGACAAACAGCTGCGGAATTGCACAAAATCGCGGGTGCTTGGCTGATGAAATGAAATGGTTTGTCATTATCTCACCCTTTTTCAAAAGATCGGGATAGATAAAAAAATTGTGCAATATAAGGGATTCTATAAAATAGTTGTATACATTTGTTAGTCATTATATTGTTACACGTCACTGACCAATCACCATTAACCATGTTCATAGCTTCTGATTATTACATAAAATTAGGGCGTTTGTGTGCTTTTTATGTTCTCTCTTGATCTGTCATAAAATCTCTAAAATGCTCTGTAATTCATGACAGAAAGAGTAAGTCTCTGCCGTCAGCACCACTGTGGCCCGGAGCCGGAGCACAGAGCAGTTCGCTCCACCCGGGAGCAATGATCCAACGAAGACGCCACCACGGTATAAGCACTGAGCAGCCGTGGATATGACTGATCAAGGAAGGTGGAGTTGAGCTGCGTGGAGATGGCGACGCTTATGAAATGAGGCGGCGGTAGTCGCTGCAGGCGCAGTACGCGCACGGGTTCTGTCTTCATCGCCAATCGCCACTAACCTGCTGGCCAGGTAAGTCAGGGACTACGGGGGCCAGGGCACTCCGCGGCCTGCATCATGTGCCGGTCTGCGGAGAAGGGACTCTGCTTCCTGTCCGGTGGAGTGCTTCAGGTCAGCTTTAGGCTTTTTCATATATATTTTTTTGGGCGATGTTTGCCACAACATTTGGAATTCGCAAGCTCCATGAAGCTCGTAATTCGTGGCGTTCTGGATGCTGGATTCTGAGGTCTCTTGTGTACGCCATGTCGATCGGCATCCCATTTATCCCTAACATGTTCATCCAATTTGTTCGACTTGGTGCCGGGATATTTCTCCTCCAGAGCTCATAAGCATGCTCCACTTCATATCTTTTTTTTTTTTTTTGAAAGATCCGACAAAGTCGGCATATATTAATAAGATAGGAAGCATACAACAGTATTGGCGCAAGGAGCGCCGATCCTGCAGTCCAGCCTAGGCTGCTGTCAGGTGAGTTTTACATAAGCTGATTACTCGCTAACTAATTGAACAACAAACAAGGCCCGAAGGGCCAGACAACCCGCCAAGGACCAAAGATGAGCGGTGTCTTTTATTTCAGTGAAGATGTCCTGCGCTGCCCGTCTCTCGCCTCTGAAGATTGCTGCGTTTCGCGCGTTCCAGATTGTCCACAAAACGAGGATCAACAGTGAGTGTTCCTTTTTGGTCAGTCCCAAAGCCTGGCTATACCAATCCTCCAAATTCGTTTTCTCCTGCCAAAGGGTCGGTTCCATACTCCCACAGGAGCTCCAGGTTGCCACCATGTGCCACACTGAACTTGACAGAGTGCATTCAAAAAATAGATGGTCAGCCGTCTCTAGGTTCCTCTGACATAAGCCACAGAAGTAGTTATTTTCCCATCCTCTTCTCTGTAATCTCGCAGCAGTCCAGAGTCTATTTTGTAGCAGCAGCCATACAAAGAATTTACACTTCGGCGGCGACGCTTTCCAAATAAGCCTTCTGAAGCTTGATAAAATTTGTCAAACGAACTGTATCATATAAGCTGATCTGGCCGAGTAAGTACCTGAGCTTTCTAAGGTCCATACAATTGAGTCTTTTTCTGTATCTTCGAGGTTGACACCCACTGACTCGATCGCGTTCCACAGGTTGAAGAAATCGTCCAGCAGGCTGTTATGAAGGTCTTGAGCAATATCATCGATCCACTTGTTCGATGTCAGCGCTTCCCGCACCGTTCTGTTTTTTCTCTTGCTATGTGCATACAGCTCAGGGAACATAGACGCCGGAATCTTCCCGTGCACCCAACTCGATTTCCAGAAGGAGGCTTTTTTGCCATTCCTGACCATGACCACCGTAGCTGCGTTGAAAAGGCTTAGGTCGTCAGAGTCTGTAGGTAGCTCTGATCCAACCCATGGCCGATCAGGACGCATCCACTGAAACCAAAGCCATCTTACTCTCAGTGCCCTGCTAAACCGTTGAAGGTCGATGATACCTAGTCCTCAAACTCAACCGGCTTCGCCACCGTTGTCCAAGCCACTTTGCATTTTCCCCGTGAGCTCCTGATCTCCTGCCCATAAGAATCTCCTACTAATCTTGTCCAACTCGTCAATTAGCTGTTTAGGCGCCTTGATTGAGGTCATCAGGTATATTGGCATGGAGCTTAGTACCGAGCGAACTAGTTCTCTTCTTCCAGCGTGGTTTAGCAGCCGACCTTGCCAAGAAATTAGCTTGGTATGTGTCCTGTCAACAAACACCTGAACATGTGCCATTTTTAGTCTTCCCAGGTTGAGCGGCATCCCCAAGTAAGATATGGGGTAATTGACTTTTCTCCCCCAAAATGCTGTAGTATCTCATCCAGATTCAGGTCTCCACATCCGATTGGTGCCACTGTACACTTATCCAGATTAAGCTTCAACCCAGTTGCTAGTCCAAAATGCTCTAGAATCCTGAATAAAGCACAGACCTCGTCCTTGTCTGGATTTAGGAAGATAACAACGTCATCTGCGTACATCGACAGACGTAGCTTTGCTGTCCTTCCTCTTAGTGATGATAGAGTCCCATTTTCAGTTGCTAGCTCGAGCAGATATTGGATGGTGTCAATAGCTAGAATAAAGAGGTATGGGGAGAGGGGGTCAGTGTCATGAACCAAAGGAGCACCGTCGGAAAAGGGCCCAACAAGGGGGAGCCAAAAGCGCCGACCAGGGCCCAAGGCCTCTGGGCGCGCGCCTCTGGCCGGCCGCCGCCGGCGTCCGCCCGTAAACACGCTTACGTCGGTTTTTTTCGCAATTAAGTAAGGAATATTTAGGGAATAAAGATAAGAATAAAATAGGGAATAAATAGATTGCTTTTAAAAAGAGGAATTCCAATCTATAAGGACTTGTTAGAACATATAAACATACAACTTGTGCCTTAAGAAGCATCCATCGAAAAATCAAAGGATTTCAATGTATGTATGCCATCACTATTGCTATTTATGCTTGTTTGATCTAGTGATGACATATGACATGTTTATGGGCTTGAAATCTCAAGTGTTGAATTTGGCTATCTTTTCACACATATACTTCAACATAGGCAAGATAACCCTTGTCATGAGGTGTGAAGAAGCTTGTCTTTGGTTCAAACCAAAATATATGTTTGACAAGTGATCCAAATTTGACCAAATTTGAGCACTACTCTTTCCTCCATAACGCAACATGGTCATACCTTTTGTGAAAATTGTCAACAAAGGGGGAGAGATTAGTGCATGAAAGGTTTTGAAAATTAAAAACTTCACATGTTTTTAAAAATCTTTCAAGTTACACACAAGTAGGGGAGCAAGCTCATAGACAATTTGTTGCATTTGATTGTGCACTAACATATGACTTGCTCATTGCACATGTATTTAAATTCCATATATACATGCTTGTGTGGTGTATGCTAGTATCTTATTCACAAATGTTTTACAAGTGGTTGAATAACTAGCATGTATAGGAGCTAGCTAGATTTTCTATATTCCGCTCTTAATTCAAGTACCTTGCTTATAATGTGATCTCACGTGGTACTTTGAGTTTTGATGGAAATCTAGTTACCTTGATGCTTTTATGGTGAAAATGGCGCAACTCGATTGGCATCACGCTTCAAAGGTCCATTTCTTTCACCTTAAGCATCATTTTGGTAACATAGCTCACCTTCAATTTCAATATTCATACATGTATGCAATGCTTCGTTCCAAACTCGTGGCATACATGTAGGGGGAGCTCATGCTACCAAAACCGAACTATGATGTTTGTCCAATCCTATGATTGTAAGCAAAATGCTTGACAACCATGATATGTTCAAAAACATTAATCATAAAACCTTTATGCGGGTTGTCACCATTACCAAAAAGGAGGAGATTGAAGATCTCTAGTTTGGTTTTGGATAATTAGTGACACCTAAGGACTAATCTCTCGATGCTAAGTGTTTGACTAGATTGGAGATTGGTCGTGTCAAGCTTGGAGCATGGTGATCATGAAGGATGGATCGAGGTGATCCAAAAGATGATCAAGCGTCCAACTTAATGAAGTTTGGAGATCAATTGAGCCCAAGGCAAAGGTATAACCATAGGGCCTTTTGATATTACACTCAAGACACCATAGAGGGTGTGAGTGATTATAGGATCGATAAGCCGTACTATAAATAGGGGAAAGTTATCGTACATATCGGTCCTCCAGTGCCTTTAGGTTCAAAATTCATATGCATGCATTCTAACCTAAAGAGCTAACTCCGCACTTGACTAAAATGGTTTTGAAATTGCTAACACATGGTGTCGGGGTGTTCTTCGACGTGTCGGCAACAAGAATCAAGTGACGGAAAGTCGGTTTGGAGCAAAGGCGAAGGAACGGCAACACAACGACGGATTTTCGCAGCTACGTGGTGACCGGACCCACGACTGGACTCACGGTCTTTGACCGACGCTCCGTGGATGAGTCCTGGTCGGAGTTCCAAGAAGCCTGTTTTTGTGCCGAGTCCCCAGATCGACCGGACGCGACGCACCGGATCCACCGACGGACGCGACGCGTGGTGACCGGACTCTCGAGAGGCGTGTCGGACCGCTTGTCGGCCCCCGACCGACCCATCGACCAGACTCACCGCCGAAGTCCGGTCGGCGTCGTCCGGGCCACCCCTCCGAAAACTATGTTTTGCCCCCAACGGCCATATTTCGTGATGGGGGCTATATATACATGGTTGGCTGGCTTGTGCTCTCTCTCTTGGTCATTTGAATCACTCCTAACATCCTAGAGCTGAGTAACAACTCTCCCTCTCTCTCATTCTTGCTTGTGAGTTTCATTCTTGAGAGAAGAGGTGATCCAAGTGCATTTGCATCAAGTTCTTGCATCTAGAGGCACTTGGGGATCGTTGTGAGCCGGTTGGTTTCTTGTTTCTCTTGAAGACACCGCTCCTAGCCGGCTTGGTGAATTGGTGGAGGCGTTGGCAAGAGAAGGTGATTGTTCTTGGCCACCTCCAGTGATTTGTGAGAGGATCACGCATTCCTCGTCGGGAAGACAAAGTGCAAGAAATACATTGCTCGTGTCTTGGGTACCTCACTTGTGAGTGGTGGCTTGGAGCTAGCAAGTGCACCGCCTAGCTCAAGCACCATCCTTGTGTTTAGTCGGCACAACCCGGAGACTAGCTTGTCGGTGTACAAGTGAACTCCGGGTCAACACATCGACGTGTTCATTGTCTTGGTGATTGGTTCATCATATTATTGTGTTGATTGCTCATCCTCTTTCCGGTGATTGGTTCATTGCCTCTACAAGTCGGTATAACAAGCTTGATCCTTTGCATTGACTTTCCTAGCTTATATTGTGTAGAGAGCTAGCTTTGCTTGTGTGGTTGTTCTTGCTAGCCTAAGGACCATACTTAGGATTGCTCACTAGTTAGAGTAGTGACATAGCCTTTGATTGATATAGAGATCATAACATTTTGTTAGAATTGTCACTAGAGGCTTGCAAGACAATAGAGCTAGTGCAAACCGTGATTACGCTTTTTGTTATACTAATCGGGTTTGTTAATTGAGCTTGTAGAAAATTTTTATAGGCTATTCACCCCTCCCCCTCTAGCCATCTAGGACCTTACACAAGCTGTCCGACGTATGCGCCTCCGACGTCATCTCGCCATCGACGACGCCCTACCTTGAGCGCCACCACGCAGAGACGCCGCCCCACAGCGCCGCCTTCACGCCACCCCCTCCAAGATCGATGATGCTACAATCAACGAGTACGCCTACCCCAAGGACGCACCGCCGCCGCCGCCAGTTCAGATCGATCGATCGAGGTCGCCACCGACGCCCACCACTGTTCAACGAAAAGCCTACCCAACTAGGCCAACGCCGCGGAGGCTCCAACGACAATGCAGATAAGTTCCTATGCCACCAACATCCTCTCTCGACATTGGGAACACCAGAGCATCCACGCAATTACCATCAAGAGCAACACAACGACGCCGTCCGACGCCGCCACCGATCTCGACCGACATCATCGACATCGACAATGCCTCCAAGGGCGCCGCCAACAACATCAGCAATGACCATGACGCCCTCAAAGATCGCCGACAACACCAACGTCACTATGGGTGACATAACGACGTCAACCGACGTCGACGTCGCTGACCCTGACATCCTGGACAACACCGGCACCGTGAACAACAACAACGACAACACCTTCGCCGACCAGGACATTAGACGCTCCACGTCACCATGCAAGTTCATCCCAATCAACAAGGAGCTTCTACCTCTACCCATGCTACAACAATGCCGCTCAACGTCGTCAACCATGACGTCTTCGACACCGGCACCATCGACGACAACAACGGCGCCCCTATTGACACCTGTTATAGCATAATATTATAAGTCAATTAACATGAAATAAGGGCTCAAGATAAAGACCAACATAAGTCTAGGGTCTAACTAATGTATTTCCACGAGTTTTGGTATTCGTGACTTTTCAGGGGGACTTGATAGATAAATGCAGAGAAGAATGGAGAAAGTTAGGAATATACAAGACATATGATGACAAGACTTGACCGTGAAGTAACTCAACCCGAAAAGTGGACTAAAACATTCTAGAAGATACCAGAGGACACCAGAAGAAACACGAAGCCAAGGTGGCAAGACACCCGGCGGCCACCGCCAACCAACTAGGCCGCCAGGCCGGGGGTCACCCTCGTCCCCTCTCCTTTCTAGGTCGGTTTACTACCGACATTGAGGTTGTATCTACACCGTTATTGAAGGTCGGTTTGATCCAAGGGTTCACGTTCATCGCCAAGTACTATATAAGAAGACCGGTGACCCCGGGGCTAAATAATTATTCATTATCAACTCATACTCATCAAGTCCAACCAAGTCTAGACCTAAGCTCTAGTTCATACTAGAAGTAGTTAGCTATCTAGCTAGTTCTAGTTGAAGATCAAGTTCATCTTGAGTTCCCGATAGTCAAGAAGTAGCAAGGATCATCGTTCTTGAGACTTCTCTCTTGTATTCGATCCGTAAGTACTATTATATTCAGAATACAATTGTTATGGCTTTGATCTTTATAATTATTATATTCTTATTGATATGTGTTTATGCTTGCTATGATTATATGTTTAGTTTAGTGAGATTGCTTTATATTTTATGCATGGAATTGTATAGCATCCACGTAGATGATCACTATGTGGGTGATAAGCAATGTGTAAACGTGGTGTTTATACAACGTTTATCCGCAATTGCACCCTACATTTCGGGCCGTGTGGTAGATCGCGAGAGTGACAATCTGTTGAGTCCTTTGTAATCCACCCTCCGAATGTAGGACTAGTCGAGCTTATAATTACGGTAATGATCAAGTTTCGTCCTTGGTTGTTATTGGTAATGCTTGCCATGTGTAGAAGTAATCCAACCTTGCCATGATAGCTAGATGTATTGCACTAATTGTAGTATTCATTTGACATATATGATTAGGAGTATCTTAGGAATATTCATTCTATTCTTTCTATAACATGTTAATAGCTCGTATGATACTAGTGGTATATGATGATCTTAGACTTGGGTATTTATCATTTATTTAATTATATTTATCTTGTGACTTATCCCGTTGAGTAATGTTAGATGCATATGGTTACTCGCTGTTATACTACTGTAAGTGGATCTCATAAGTAAATCACTTCTTAAATCATTAGATTCCCTTTTCTCTCTACTTTCCATAGACTCCCTTCCCCGTGGTAAAATATAAATACGATACCGGATTACTCCGGTGAAGTGCTACGATGGTATTTCTATCTCGTGCGCTGCGGATATCATGCTCATTCTTTTATCAAGGCCTTTCAAGAATACCATACCCGCATTTCTTTGAGCGTTATTGCTAGGGTGACAGACTAGTGTATAGGTAATGCCTAGAAATGAGTGGTATACCTTGAGTACATATCCTGGTGAGATTAACTCCACTATGGATAATGATGCTAAGTTTACATCCCACTACTAACACCGCCTAACTCCGCTTTGTTGGATCATGAGGTTAATCCCATATCCAAGCTAACATGATTAGATAGATATCCCATATATATTTCTTTCGCCTTCCTAATATGGATCGTGTAAGAAATATCAACAGCCCCCAAAAGAGGAAACAATGACACCTCCTTGAGCGCCAATGACATCCTCATTGACGTCGCTACCTACAACGTCCTCGGCATCAACAATATCGACAACAGCGACGACGCTACCATGGGGGGCCATGAACGGCAACGACGTCCTCAAGGACGCCAACGCCGATGACGACCCCCCCGACGTCGACTACTTCTTCGCCATGCCTACCATCGACAACAACTACAAGGGCATGAACCACGGCGACCCCCTTGTGGCCAACCTCGACACTAGTAACCATGACGCCCCCATGGGCGCCACGGCCGATGAGAACACCGACGCCCCCCCCAAGCGCCACCAAGAAGACGGTCGTTCTCTCGCCGACCTTCGACGACGACGATCTGCTACACCTGCTGGACATCCTGCCGACATCAACAATGGTGGAGAACACCATCAATCAAGCTGCAGATCCAGCAAAGGCGACACCATCATCACCGCGCCAGCGGAACATCAGGTACACCGTTGCCCAACCGACGAGAACGACACTCCTCTTTCTTTGGCTCCTCCGCATCACCACGACGGCACCACGGGAGAACGGAGACACCATACCATGGTGCCCCACTCGCGGTTTTGGGACGTCCTTCAACGGCGACACCAACAACTATCGCGACGTCAACTACTTGGCTATGGCAGCCAGGACGACTCGAGAGCTAAACCAGTGGGCTCCGATGTTCCTCAACGACATCTACGCCCAGTACAACTACACCAACATACCGTGGGCTGCAATGCACCAGGAGGCGCCCGATATCGGGAGCACGAGGAACCAACTCGCCCAAGAGTTCAACGCTTCCATCTCAAGCAGGCCTCGACGTGTGAGCTTCACAGATGACGACAAGAGGTACATACCACCCACACCAACCCCTTACCTCGTCGACTTTGTCACTACCCCGGAGGCTCCCATCCTTCATCACCTGGCAACACGAATTGGGGACAACCTACTTCGCGAGCATCACGGAATCATCAAGCTCCAACTAGGAGCAACAACTTGGGCGCCACCAATGGAGATTGTCTTCCTCGGCATCCATCGCTACTATGTCAAGGCCTTATCAAAGGTGCTATGGGATGTTCTCCAACCAGCAAAGGTCAGCATCTCCGTCTTCGCCCAGCTCATCAACAACGACAACAGTGCAGAACGACAGCGCGAGGACGCGCTGTGTAACACCCTAGGTGTTAAGCATCTTGAAAGCATAATCATTTGCATGGCATCATCATCATTTCATGCATAATCATGTTGTTAGTAGCATTCACTTTGAATTGCTCTCATTTCATGCTTGTTTGACCTAGCTACTATAGGATCTTTGCTATAATGTGGTTTTGGACCTAGATTGTGCCTAGATATATTTTTTGACATAATTTAGGACCATGTTTGAGCTTGAGTTTCAGTTTAGAAAAATTTTATAAATTAGCCCTAGAGTGTCAAACCTCCTTGAATCATTTTTAAACCCTTTTCAAAAAAGTGCTTGATAGAGTGGTTTCTAGTAAAAGTTTTCTATAGATGAAATGTAGTACTTTTTATGTAGATCAAAAGATGTTTTATGAGTTTCTTATGAAAAGGTTTGCAAATGATCCAAATAGTGCCCACAAGTTTGAGTCAAGTTTGAATTGAATTCAAACTCTGTTTTTGAATGGATGAAGTGACCTTGCTGTTTTTAATTTTTATCACCAAATCTAGGCCGAATTAGAAAAAGTTCATACTGAGTGTTTTGTAGCTTATGAAACTCTCTATAAAATCGGTGTTTTGACTTTTCCAAATTCTGCACGGATCTCGATGTACATGCCAAAACCGACGCCGACTCGAGAAAACAGGGAGGGAGGCCTATCGGCCGCCATCGGCCGACAGGCGCCGTGGCGACGTGGCCACCCCATCCGCCGCCGATGTACGGCTCGGACAGCCGCGCCCGCTCACCCACGCGCCTTAAAAACCACGCCCCACACCGCCCCTAACCCTAGCCGCGTTCCCGAGCCGCCGCCACCCACTCCACTCGCCTCGAACGCGCGCCGCCGCGTGTGCTCCGCCGTTCACAAGCTCCGCCGCCGCATTCCGCCGTCGCCGCCGCGCCAAACCTCGCCAAAGTGAATCCCTAGCTCCGCCATGAGCTGCTCTACCTAAAGCCGTCGTCGAATCGAGGTAAAAGCCAAGGTACCGAGCCCTAAACCGCAGCGCCGCCGCCGCCGGCGAGTCCGCCATGGCCGCCGTTGGGGCAAGCTCACGCCGAGCTCGTAGATCGAAGTTTAGGTCGTTTTTGTTCGCGGTTTTAGAGTCGCCTAGAGGTGCGTGAGCCCTCTGAGCTGGATGAGTGAATCTCGCCGTCGTTTGCCGACGTCGTCGGCCGCCGACGCGATGCCCCGTGAGCGGCCGCGCGTGTTTGTCTTGTCTTCGCCGCTCGTTCTGAGCGTCTAAGTTGCTTGCATGTCTTAGCTAGGTCGAGAGGAGTCGAGAACGGGCTTGGTTCGTCCGCCGAGCACCGGAGCGGCCTGGTCCGCCGCCCGCCGCCCGACGCCGCCATACGCCGTCGCCGCCGTTTTAGCCCATTTCAATGCAAACCATGGGCACCTATGAGTCCGATCTCGACGCGTAGATTCAAATGGTATAGCTGTTGCGCGATTTGGTCATCGCCGGCGAAGATCCGCCCGCACCCTCCGCCGCGCCCTCCTTTTCGTGTCGCTGACATGCGGGTCCCGTGTCCTTTTCTTTTTCTTTTTTATCTTTTTTTTTTTTTTTTTTAGTTTTGCTTGATGAGCTTAGAAAATTCATAACTTGGTCATTTTAAGGTGTTTTTGAGTGCAACAAATTTTGTCATGCTTGTTAGATGATAGACTACAGTATAAAATTATGAAACTCTATTTTCTGATAACTTTTATATAGAGTTTTATTTATGGCCATAAATGCATGGAAAATGAGAAAATCCATATCTTTTAATTGGTGCAAGATAAAAAATATGCTCTCTGTACAAAATGTTCTTGGTTTTTTTTTGAGTAGAATCCAGGAAAAATATCATGCATGGTATGTTCTGTAGAAGAAATATGATTTTCTATTTATGTGCTATTTGCAATGGGATCTTTAGAAATTCATAGAAAAATAAATACTAGGGTTTTGGATGTGAGATTTGGTGTGTTTGCTTTTGATAGGTTTTAGAAGCTATTCATACTCAGAAATCTGTTGTCTGACACTTTTCATAGTACAAAGTATTTTCATGCCTAGTTTTATTACTAGCTTGTCATTTTTGTGTAGGGCTGCATGTGCATGATCTTGCCATGAGATTTTTATGGTAGCTGTGGTATGTCAGTAGGATGCTCTGGTAATTTTTGTAGATTTTTCTGAAGTAGTTATGTATTTAACATATTTATGTTGCCTGGGAAATAGCTTAGAAATACATGTTTATGTGAAGGTAATGTGTATTAGTATTTTTATTGTGTGTTCCTAGCATGGATAGGATCTGTTGGTAAGCTTAGTTTGGTAAGCTTGGCAGTTTTGTCAATTTATTATTCCTAGCATTTATATAATTATGGGGTGCATGTGTAGTGTTTGATAGGGCATATCATTTTATGTGCTTTAATTTATCTTTTGGCTTGTCCAGTAGATTTATTTGG
Source organism: Hyparrhenia diplandra (assembly GCA_015847255.1). Taxonomy (NCBI): domain Eukaryota; kingdom Viridiplantae; phylum Streptophyta; class Magnoliopsida; order Poales; family Poaceae; genus Hyparrhenia; species Hyparrhenia diplandra. The sequence goes on from JADLZK010000770.1 coordinate 503,745, forward strand.
TAGATAATTATTTGGTTTACCTGCTGGTCAAGTTTGGTAAGGTTTGCATGAGTAATTTGCAAGTTATGGAGATTGTATGTGATGGTTGAGTTGAAAACAGAGCCTCTGTTTTCTCTGTTTTCGAGGCTGTTAAGGTCAGAACCAGGTCAGGGTGATATGGAATGCTTTGTAGGAAATTTCGTTAGCTTTCCATAGAGTCTTGGTTCACTGAATTTGGAGTTGTAGAACTCCCTATAGGACTGTTTTAGTGACAGCATGTCTAGCTACCATTTTCTAGTGATTAATAAGTTAGGGTGTTTGATTGATGTAGATTAGTAGGGTTTCTTGTGTAGAATTAATTGAGTTTTCTACAGAAGAGATATGCACTTACTAATAACATACATCATGAATCATTCATCCATCATTAGCACCTTACTTTATGCAAGACCTTGATTATATAATTGTAATCATTTCTTTTCTCCATCATATGCATCATCACAGGATCGGGGGAAGTGTTGGAGGAGCTGATCGAGGAGCCGACGGGGAGCTTCTTCATCCGGGAGTGCAGTAGGGAGAAGCCATCGAAGGAGAAGAGTCGACCGGCCGGCCGCCTCGAGTGTCCAGGAGCACGTTCAGCCGACGTTCCTCCGAGGCAAGCCCCGGAGCATTCGACTTTCCTACTTTCTCCAATTAATTTGACTTGTGTCCTTTATATGTTTCATGCATTAAGTTTAGGAAAATGGTTGAAACCGTTGATGCATTAAGATCCTTGTTGAAAGTTGTCCTATCCTATGTAGTGGTCTAGGTTAATGCTCAATATCGTGATTGCAGTAGACAGTGATTCCGGTCACTTGAGGAATTGATGTGAACAATCACATGGGTGATTGTCAAGTTGCTGCTGAGAACCTGAAATATAAAACATGCTTAGATTGGATGGACATTGTGGTCTTTCCATCCAATCGATTAAGGACTCATACTTTGTCGGAATGTGGTCGGAAGTTGAACGTACCTGTCATATAGTAGGCTCCGCCGGGTCGTGAGCCACGAAGCTCGTAGGAATGTTAGGGGCCGGCTTTGTCCGCTTTATCGCTCCTCCTTTGGCGTGGTTGGTTGGGATTGATTGGGCGCAAGAAGATGCGCACGAGGCGTCGTCCTCGTTGCTGCGCTCACTTGGTGGCCCGAGAAGGAGGGGGCAGCCGGCAAGACCGAGACTTTACGTCCCGTAACGTCCTGGGAGTGTGAAAGGTCCCTTGTGGTTTTTGGTAATTGAGTGTCAACATTAGGTGAACTAATATGTGTGATTTAGATTATACATAGGAAATTAGTTCACACGTGTTGATGCAATGAAGGAGCTTATTGCATATGAAACATGACATGGAGTCATGTGACCGAGGTGGTGAAGATCAAGACGAGGCTTGGCTTGATGGACCGGTTGCAAGTGTGAAGGGCAAGTCGAGGGACTTGGCGCCGATGGACCGACGCAACGGTGAAGAGCAAGTGAGGTCAAGATCGATGGATCAAGAAGGTCATGTGATGATATGAAATGGATCATATCATTGTTGATCGTGTTGGTGCATGTGTTGCATCGACACTTGAAGTTGGAGCGGAATGGAAATGCGCAAGGCAAAGGTATAACCTATAGGGCATTTCATTTCGCCAGTCATTGGAGCTTAGAGAAGTTTATGACCGGATTTAGGATAGATGACCGTACTATCAAGAGGGGCAAACTTGTTTGCATATCAGTCATCTAGTGCCACTTGAGCGATCTAACTTTTGCGATGTGTTAGGATCGAGTGGCGTGCTAAGAGCTAACCCGCCTTTGAAATGATTGTGAAAATGCTAACACACTTGCACATGGTGATGTACACTTGGTGATGTTGGCACATTTGCAAAGGCGGCGGTGATTGCAAGGTTGAGTTGGGTTTGGGAACCGCTCATCCTCCCGCCGAGCTTGCGAGGCGGGATTCGGCGCTTTCAAGAAAATGAGATGCATATTTTCTATTGCGCACGGGATGCAAGTTAGTGATGAAAACATGCTATCCTCGTGCTCAAGTTTGGTATACTTGTTGGGTAGCATGTCAAGAGGAGGCGCTGTGAATCGTGAAGTTTTATTTGGAAAATGGTGACCGGACGCATCGACCGAAGCGCGACCGACGCGATGTTTTTGACCGACGCGGTGGGTGCGCGCGCGTAGAGCATGTTTTCGGCTCGAGGGATGCGGCGCCGACGGACGCGTGACCGGATGCTTCCGGTGCTGACCGGACGCATGCACCGAAGCATGTCCGGTTGTCACCGTGGGGCTAGGGGCCTTGTCCGTTCGACCGGACGCCGGAAGAGCGACGACGCCGGACCGACTCGCCTGGTGAGTCCGGCCGGTGCGGCCCGGTCCGCCGCTGTAAGCACCCCAACGGCTCTATTTTGGCTTGTGGCTATAAATAGATGGGGTGGCCGGCTTTGGTCGGTTGCTGAGCACATTCTAGCCTTGGTGGCTTGTATTGTGGTGCTTGAGAGCCCTCCCACTCACATATGCTTGATATCGTTCATCCGATTGAGTGAGAGATCGAGTTCTAGTGCGCTGCGCTAAGAGATCGCATTCATGGCACTAGGTGATCGTGTTGCAAGCCGGTGTGCTTGTTTCTCTTGGAGGTTGCCACCTCCTAGACGGCTTGGTGGCAAGAGACTTCGTGAAGCACGCAAGGAAGCTTGTGCGGTGCTCCGAAGAAGAGATTGTGAGAGGTTCGTGCTCACCTCGCAGGGATCGTGAAGAGCAACTCTAGTGGAGCGTGTCATTGAGCTACCACACTTGTGTGTGGGTTCACATGGTACCCTCTGAGGGATTGGCTAGAGGACTCACACTGTGTGAGGGACTCGATCGAGCTCCCACCGTGGGATTTGGCACGGCCATTAAGCTTGAGAATCATCACCAGGGTGATTCGATCAAACCGTGGAACCACTAAAGTGTTGGTCGACACAACGAGGAGTAGGGGAAAGTTGGCAAGCTTCCCGAGACCTCGGTAAAAAATCACCGGTGTCATCTTGTGTCCACACTTCACGGTGGTTTGCAATCTCTCCATCTCAAGCTTTGTTATTACATTCATATATATATTGTGCTTGTGCTTGAGTAGAGTAGTTGTGTCTATCTAGCTTGTGTAGCTTGTTTAGTTACTTTGCTTAGCTTGTGTAGCTAGGTAATTTGAGACTTTGGGTTAGGCGTGTGTTGCCTTGTCCATTGTGCATCTAGTGAGCTTAGGGGCTTTGTGCTTGTGCTTACTAGAATTGTGTAGGAGCTCACCCGTGCTTGAAGTACTAGTGCTTAGGTTTGTGTGACCTTGCATTAGAATTGATTAGGAGCTCAAGCTAGGCTTGTCACCTCATTCTTCTTGTGTAGGATCTTTTTGTGAGGTGATTTAGAGTCTTAGTTAGAGGGGTGAAGTCTTGGCTAGACCGATAAGTTTAATTCGCAATTGTATTCGGTTAGCCGGTGCGATTAGTTTTTAGAAGGGACTATTCCCCCCTCTAGTCCCCATCTCGACCCTTGAGTGATTGGGTGCGCCTTTGCAAAGTAGACCTGGTTTATGTCGGGGTATTCGCCACGGTGATTTGCAAATCGATTCGAATCGCCATCTCTCCCGGTCGGTGAGAACCCTAGGGTTGCGCCCACGGCAATGTAGTCTAATTATCACAATACATGTTATTTTATCATGCTACTGCGATGTTAAATTACGGATCAAGTTACTTATATTTGTTATTTATCTTTGCTATACAGGACCTACGGTTATATATTTAAATAAGTACCCCTTTAACTTGGAAAATACAAGTAGTATGCATAGGCGCACTAATCAACTCTATTTTCAAAGTAATTGAGTCATTTGAACCCCGGATAAAGCCTAGCATGATCCTTGGAGTCTTTTATTTTATTTTGGACGGGTAAGTCTAGCCGAGTATTTTGTACTCGAGGGGGTTTTATTCCCATTGTTGCGGTGAGCATGTGTACCATGGTTCTTGTAAAACTTGTCTGCTTTCTGTTGATAAAGAGTAAGGCGGGGCAAGGCAATCCTATATCCCTGTCTCATGTTGTTGCAGGGATGACTATCTACTGCTTCCGTACTTGAACCCGAGTTTGTAATAAATTATACTCCGTGACTCGATGTTTAATATATATCGAATTTGGTTTGAAATACCGCGGATTTTACTACCGAGCTCAACGATCCTGTTGTGTTGTTGATGAGTTTGAAATCACTGAGATTTCCGGAATACCGGGTTTATATGGACTCAAGTGTAGATCTTGCGATTGCTTCGGTAATTGTGAATTATACTTGATTTCTTATAAATTGGTCGGCTCTGTCACACGCTGTCAGCGAAAGGGGGGAGAAATGTCATGAACCAAAGGAGCACCGCCAGAAAAAAGGGCCCAACAAGGGGGAGCGGAGCCAAAAGCGCCCGACCAGGGGCCCAAGGTGGGCGGCGCGACAAGACGCGCCCCCGGCCGGCCGCCCCACCGGTGAAAAGGTCCTAATGGTGAAGGGGGGAGGTGAATAGCCTATTAAAAATTCTTGCAACAACACTAAGCACACGGATTAGTACAAAAGATGGCGAAGCTAAATAATCGGTGCTACTAGCTATCTAAGCAAGCCACAATTCAATTCTATTGTCTCTAAACCACACAAAGGCTATGTCTCTAATTTTACTCCTAGGTGAACAAGATAAACTAGCTAGATTACCAACTAGGAGCTAAACAAACCTATCAAGCTACTCAAGCTAAGCACCCTAACAAGATATACTACCAAAGTAATGCAAAGGAGTGCTAGAATACAATACCACCGGTGTAGTGTCGAGGTTGTAGCCAATCACCGTGATCACTGAGAAATCTCCAACGAGCAAGAACAAGTGACACGATGATTTTTCACCGAGGTTCACGTGCTTGCCGGCACGCTAGTCCCCGTTGTGGCGACACACTTACTTGACGGTTGCTAAGCTTTAATGGTCGGTGCCAAATCCGGTGGGAGCTCAAGCAAACGATCACAAGAGAGGGTCCAACAAGCCACGAGCAATCCACTAGTGCTCCTTTTCGCGAATCTCCGCGGGGTAAGGAACGACCCCTCACAAACCACCGGTGTGGCCTCGGAACAAGCTCCAATCAAGCTCAACACCGCCTCTTGCTCCAAGCCGCTAGGAAACCGGGCAAATTCCCAAGAAAACAAGAATCTCGCGGCTTCTCCAAGGATGAAGTGCCTCTAGATGCAATCACCAATGCAATGCACTTCTATCACTCTCAATCTCACCAAGAATTTGAGTTATGGATGGACAGATGAGTGGAGAGGAGTCTCAAATGCTCACAAGCAAGTTAGAGTGTTCAAATGTGCAAGAGAGGGCTAGAAACCGGGCAAACCCATATATATAGCCCACCTCACGAAATGGAGCCGTTGTGCTTTGAAAAGGGCTCTCTCAGCGATCGGACGGACGATCGACCGGACTCACCGAGTCCGGTCGTGAGTCCGGTCATAGAGTCCGGTCACAACCGACAAGCACCTAGCCCATCGGCGACGGCCTTCTCTCGGCCCGTCCGGTCGCCGGTTCCGGTCGAAAGACCGGAAGCATCCGGTCAAGGGTCCGTCCTGCGTCCGGCCAAAAACCGCTTGTAGGGCTCTACCCAAACGCGACCGACCGAGCCACCGGCCGGTCCGTCCCGCGCCGCGCCGTGCGTCGGTCACCACGATTTCAGCATATTCTTCAATTTGTTGTTGCTCTTTGCTTCAACCTTGCTTCGCCTCTTGCCATGAGTTGCCAACACGTCGAAGATGATACCGTTATCACATATGTTAGCACATCGATAAGTTAGGCAAGATCGGGGTTAGTGCTCTCATTGTCCTAAATGCAAAATGCAAGTTAATTGGACCTAGAAGCACTTCATCAAAGGATTGTCGCGGCATCCCCTCTTGATAGTCGGCTATCTATCCTATAATGTGATCACACGCTCTATCGTGTCTTGATCACCGAAAAGGAAAAACCCTATCAAGATACCTTTGCCTTGATCTCCGGGTTCCTCTCAAGCCGATCACCCGAGCTTGACGATCCACCATGTCCACCAATGTCGCCCATGTTCATGATCATCATGCTCCACGTCATCCACCTAATCCTATCTCAAATCATACACTTATAGCAAAGGATTAGTCCAACAAGTGTGTCATCAATTTCCAAAACCAAACATGAGATTTCACGGGTCCGCCGTAAACACGCTACGTCGGTTGCTTTCGCAATTAAGTAAGGAATATTTAGAGAATAAAGATAAGAATAAAATAGGGAATAAATAGATTGCTTGTAAAAGAGGAATTCCAATCTTTAAGTAAACCTCTAGATCTTTCTTAGCATACAAGTCTTCCTCGGACTATAAATACAAGGGGTATATAGCCGGTTGAATCTTAAAGAAAAAAATAAAAAGGGTAGCTCCCGAACAGCTCTTATCTCTCGGCTCTCTCTCTCTCTCTCTCTCTCTCTCTCTCTCTCTCGCCCCATCTCACCGCTGGGCATTCGCCGCGCCCCCTGCGACGCCCCTTCCCCTCCACCACGGCACCTCCGCGCCTCGCCGCTACCCGTGCCGCTATCTACAGATCCTCTCCATCATCGCCCTCTCCGTCACCGTCCGAAACCGCTACACGTCATCTTCGTGCGTCTTCTACCTCGTCGTTCTTCATCGCCCTACGTCATCACGCCCCGACCGTCGTCACCATCGCCGTCACCCAACCGACGCCATCCCTGCCGTCGCCGCCCCCAACGCCGCCGGCAGCCCACGCGTGCCATGCCGGAATCCAACCGGTTCATGGCGACAATCACCTTGTCTCAGACCTCTCGCGCATGGTTTATCCTAGGCCCATGCCTTCATATCATGCAGTGGCGGCGCCAGGGGTATTCTTAGGTATTCCACCATGATTTTTGTACCACAATGAATATGTATTGCTTACACTAAAATATCTAGCTTTATTAGTGTCCTCAGTTCTTATTGTTTTGGGAAAAAAATGTTGTGTGAATACCCTAACATTGAATCCTAGCTCCGCCAGTGATATCATGGTGCAATTAACGTTGGATACCAGATCCTGGATCAAATCATTGTGGGTTGTTTGGGTTATTCGTGTCTACCATCTACTAAATTAAGGAGATGTTGAGGATTTTTACCAAAATTTATATTCCTAGCAATTAGAAATGATATATAGACAGTGTTTGACAGTTAATCTAAGTCTAAAGAATTCACACGGATTTACCGCTTATAGCTACCAAGACAGTTCCCTTCATGAGGCTGTTCCACTCGTATCAATGAAATGCAATACATTTGTGTTTGGTGCCTCTAGCCTAGCTAGACAAAATATCTGCCTCGGACTCAAATCAATGAGAACAAATGACAACAATTTTGAATTCAAATGTTAAATATCAGCCAGAGAGTGGAAACTAATGAAAAATTGGGCCGAGAAGAGGATACAAAATCTATTATTATTATTATTTAGAATTAGAAGAGCCACATGACTGGAGGCCACTCGGTGATCATGGGCATCTTGAATACGTTTCCATACTGGGCCGCAATGGTCAGTTGGCTAACCCAGGTATCGGCCCGCATACATAGTAGGCTAAGCCCACCCATGAGTATGAGTTTGAAAAAAAAAAAAAAATCTGATGCGAATGTCCAGTCCGACCCATCATCTATTCCCCACCCAAGCCCAACGAACACCTCGGCGGGGAGGAGGGAGGGCGCGGCAGGGCGGATGGTGCGGCGGCGGCGGTGGCGGAGGTACCGGCGCCCCGGCCGGGTACCGGGAGGGCGGCGGACAGTTGCTGCCTCCACCGCCCGGGAGCGAAGGAGGTCCACGCCTCTATCCATTTTATTAATTTGAGCAAATTCGTTTGCATTTTCGTAGTTACTTGCACATTTGTGATTACCATTGCCCGACTAATGCAGCTGTCACGTTGGTTCTTCGTACCTGTATCTATCCCTTACAAATGCCACGGTGGCACCATCAAGATTTTAGACACCTCACTATGGATCATCAAATCTAATTTACTGCTACTTCCTATGAATCGGAGGTACCAACTAAAAATTGCATTTGTAGGAAGTTATGAGCAGCAACAGCTAGTGAATTAAAAGAACAGAGCTGATAAGTAGAACAGAGGAAGCAAACTCCACCTCTGAGACAAACGTTGATTTCACTCTTGCATCAGTTCTCATATCATCATCAGACACCAAAGTGGAAACGAAATCGCTGCATAATTTCGAGCATTTGCTCAGTGACTTAACTTTCAGTTAGTTATTCTACATACATGGGTCTTAAACTAGGGATTATCAGTCCAACATGTGATGTGGTTGCAAACTTGATTTCAATCTCGCATCTAATTATCATGACAGATGATGTGCTGAAAGAAAAAATAGTAAAATAACTAAACCTATTTGTATGGACTTTTTTATTTTTATAACAAGCCAAAAGATTGCAAAAGAATATTCAGCAGATTTTTTTAGAAAAAAAAAACAGCATGGTAGGATAGCATCTGACAAGGAATCATGGTAGGATAACGCTTATGCCAATTGTATCTCCTTTGTGAACATCTGTGAAATCACACAATACTGCTGTTGTTAACTACATTGAATATGTTAAGCCTTGTATATTTTCACTGCTGTAAACTACATCGGTTGCGAAAAGGTGACCCCTAGTTCATGCATGACTTTATTAGGAACCCATGGTGAAATTTCTGAGGTGCACTTTTGAAGAATCACCCATGGCATAAGTGTTGCTTTCTATTGCTCTCTACTTTCTGTGCGCGGTGATGTTAAAACATATACAGATTACATAACCTCGGTCCAGCACATCAATGGCAAGTGACATATTAACAGTGGACTTAGGAATTTAATATGTTAGTTGAAGCAATTTGCATATGGATGTTATTTGATTGTTGTGGCATTGGGTTTTGTTTTTGACAAGCCATGGGAAGGAAGACAAATCTCTAGGCCTCTCTCTTTTTCCATGGGTAGGGAAGGGGAGCACAAAATCACATTACAAGATCTTCTGAACTGTGGGATTGGCACAACTTCAGAAGCTGAAACTATGCTGTCATATCAAACAAGAAGATGCAAGTGAGAAAGGCAACAATTAAGAACAGAAACGATTAAGACTGCCTACCCTGCAACTCCAAGTCTCCAAGCTACTTTGATGTCCTGGGCTAGCTCTTGATTGCCATAGATCTCTGACCAGCCAATTTGATGTTTTTGTGTTCTGAATGCAGGGCCAGGTTTCTGTTGAACGAAAAGTAAGCCAAGGTGCTAGTTAATCTACAAGAGGTAGAGAAAGAGAGATGAGTGTGTGCCTCACAAGATGCAAGAAACTAGTAGTTTTTGGTCACTCAAGGCAGGATCCTTCTCTTCTTGGCTATCGCTTCCATGGCGCAGCACTAACTCTGCTTCTGCAATTGTAAGAACACGTCTCTCTCTTTATATTTGCCATCTCTTTCTCATCTTTTGGCGACCAAGACTTGTGCAGATGCATAATTAAAGATGCAAATTGCACCACCCCCCCGTTGGAAATTATATGGATTCTTTTTTTTGTTTTCTGTTCCTATATTTGTATTATTATATGCAGATCAGACTACTTATCTCCTGGAATTTTAATTTACATTTTAGTTAATTATTCAAATTATATTAGTCTAGACCGTTGGATGATCCTATCAAGTAATGGTGTAGGCATTTCACCTTTTTAATTAGTTGAATTCAATGAAATATTTTGTTTAATATAGATTGTTGGATGATCATAGAATCCAGCAATGTATGTTCTTTCTCATTTTCTGTGGTAATTTCTCTCTTGAGAATGAATGTGGTGGCTTCTTTTAACACTATGGTATTAACATAATAATAGTAGATTTACTAAAAACAAACTAAACCGTAGCCACCTAAAACTAAGCAGAACTAAGTCATTTACCGAACTATAATAAATGATATATTTTTTAAAAAAAAATGAGTTTCTGAAAGAAACCTAAATATTTTACTAATCTGATCTAACCTAAAATTTTTAGTGTTGGATGTTGAAAATAATCCTGTGTGTCTAGGTGCATGCTATTGTCTAGGTTCATAGCATTTACTTAGCTAAATTTCAGCATGTAGTATTAGGAAGTAATAATAGGCTGATTAGTTGGGCAATTTTCTGCATTTATTAGGACGCTATCACAGCCTAATTTATAGCTCATGTTGTCTATATTAGAAATTTAGAAGAGGAGAAAAAAAAAAAGGATAAGTCATACCAGCCACCAAACCACTTGTGTACGTTTGTTCTTGTGTGTTATTGTTCCTTTGACCTGTTGGAGGCTTTAGGCCTTACATTGGATACCATCCACAACTGTCTCTATCGCTAGACATAGGTAGTGAGCAGTGGGCACACAGATCGTACTACCTTGAGGAAGACTCATTTGTTCCTTTTCATACCTTTTTTTTGCCAGCACTGAGTGTAACAAAAAATCTAACTCAGGCTGGTGACCAACCTGTAATTTGGACTGTAACTCTTTCTTGATACAAACGTAAGTAGCTCGTGTGAACTTGAGGGAAAACAAATCCTGCTGTGCCGCTATCTTACATGGTATATCTGCTTCATTTTCCTCATGCTTCTTTCAACTTTCTGAGCGATGGACCCAAAAGTTTGGCCAAAGTCAAAAGTTTTAATTTTGCTGTATAATGTTTCAGCAAACTTGAAAGAGATGTCCAATAAGCGTGATAAAATGTCAATAAAGCATGGCAGGTGAAACTTGTTGATAAAATGACCTTCCACACTTGTTTAAACGAATCGGATTCTTCAATTCGTGTCCAGTATAAGTGAAGGCCCGGTTCTTCTCTGCTGCTCCTAGTTCTCCCTGTGTGGCGGTATGCTTCTTTGTCTGAAAGGTATCGAATTCTTGAGAAATTTGGAAAATTGGGTCACCATCCAAACAGACTTTGCAGATTTACCCCTGGACCCAAAGACGGTTTGGAGGGTGACCCAAGTTTGCAATTTTTTCCGAACTCTTCAACTCGTGTCCAGTATATATAAGAGAAGGCCCGGTTCTTCCCTGTTGCTCCCAGTTCTCAGAGGTGCCCTGTGTGGCTGTGTGGTGGTATGCTTCTTTGTCTCTTCTCTCGAGTATCTGCATATCAAACACTTCATTTTGGCCTATTTCGATCTCAGTTACAAAGCTTTATATTTGAGCCAGGACTCAGACGTCATGAGCAGGTACTTAGTACAGTTCAAATCTTTGCTTTTTTTTTTTATCTTATTTTCTTCATCTTTTATTAATTAATTCTATTCTTAGTTTTTGCATCATGCAAAAGCGAACCCAGCTAGTATGTTATTTATTGATCTTCTTCTTCATGTAGATAACAAAAGATCGTCACTATGGCTGTTAAACAACTCATGAAATTAGCCAAGCTCATACCGTGGGCCATAATAGTGTTGCTGTTTTCCAGTGGGGCTGGAACCATTAACTGCATGACCCACGATGGGAACGACACAGATTTCCTTTCTCTCTTTGATTTCAAGCGCACAATCAGGAATGATCCAAAAGGGGCATTGAGCTCATGGAACAGCACCATCCATTTTTGCAGATGGGAGGGCGTGGCATGTAGCCGAACACGTCTGGTGCGCGTAGTGGCACTGAACCTGTCCGGACAGGCTTTGGATGGTTACATTTCTCCTTCCCTAGGAAACCTGTCATACCTTGCTTCTCTTGACCTCTCCACGAACATGTTCTCTGGCCACATACCTCATCATCTCGGCTATCTGCACAAGCTCAAGCTTCTTGACCTGAGTTCCAACTCGTTACAGGGAAACATTCCGGAGGCAGTCACAAATTGTTCCAGTTTGCAGAAGTTATACCTTCATGAAAACTTGCTGGTGGGAGAGATTCCCAAGAAAATTGCCCTCCTTTCCAACCTATCAGATTTGCGGCTTTACTCTAACAATATCTCAGGTGCCATTCCACCTGACCTGGGTAATGCCACAACCTTACAGTACGTCATTCTTCAAGCTAACCAGCTCCATGGAAGCATTCCTAAGGAGCTCGGCAAGTTATCCAATATGACAGATTTGTTGCTTGGTGGGAACAGGCTGTCAGGTAGAATCCCAGAAGCACTCTTCAATCTCTCTTCCATACAACAATTGGCCATGCCACTGAATAGGCTACATGGTTCATTACCATCTAATATCGGAGACTTCCTCCCTAACCTCAGGAGCCTTTTGCTTGGGGAAACATGCTAGGAGGTCATGTTCCAGAATCACTAGGCAACATATCTACGCTTCAGTTGTTAGATTTGGAATATAACTATGGCTTTACAGGAAAAATCCCTCCTCTTGGTACACTTCAGAAGCTCAGAATTCTGGCTCTTAATGATAACAATCTTAAAGCAGAAGATAGACAAGGCTGGGAATTTCTAGATGCATTGACCAACTGCACTCTTCTAGAGCGGCTTTCACTCTCTGGAAATCAGCTGCAGGGAATACTGCCAAATTCAATTGGTAACCTTTCCACTAATCTTCAATCCCTTATGTTAGGTGTCAACATGCTGTATGGATTAATCCCTCCAAGCATAGGAAATCTTTATAAGCTAACAAAATTAGAAATGAAGGACAACAATTTTACAGGCCCCATTGATGGATGGATTGGAAACATCTTTAATTTACAAGGTTTATACATTCAAAGGAACAACTTCAGTGGGCACATTCCAGATTCCATTGGTAATATTTCAAAGTTAGCAAAGCTGATTCTAACAGGTAACCACTTCCATGGTCCCATACCTTCAAGTTTAGGAAAACTTTCACAGCTCTCAATTTTAGACATCGGTTATAACAATCTTCAAGGCAATATACCAAAAAATCTCATTGCATCAACAGTTGTTCAATGTTCATTATCCCACAATAATCTGGAAGGCCAAATACCTTATGTTGGTAATCTTGAACAGCTTAACTTTCTAGATCTTTCATCCAACAAGCTTATTGGGGAAATTCCACCTTCTCTGGGCACTTGCCAGCAATTACAAACTGTCATGATGGACTCAAACTTTCTCTCTGGAAGCATCCCTGCTTTTTTTTCGGCCAACTTGGCAGTTTGACCGAGCTCAACCTTTCTCACAACAATTTCTCAGGCTCTATCCCAATTTCTTTGAGTAAACTACAACTTCTTACACAATTAGATCTGTCACACAATCAGCTTGATGGTGAAGTTCCAACGGAAGGGGTATTCAAAAACACTACAGCTGTTTCACTTGAAGGCAATTGGGGCCTTTGTGGAGGTGTACTAGATTTGCATATGCCTCCATGCCCCAACCCTACGCAGAAAAGAATTGGATGGCGACACTATTTTTTAATAATAGCAACCCCTATAATAGGAATAGTGTCCATCACATTGCTAATATATTTTATCATCTCAAGAAAGAAGGTGCCAAGAGCAGGGTCGCCACCGTCTTTTTTGGTGAGCAATTTCCTAATGTTTCTTACAAGGATCTTGCTCAAGCCACAGAGAACTTTGCAGAATCTAACTTGCTTGGGAGAGGAAGCCATGGTTCAGTATACAAAGGGAGGCTAATAACTCCAGAACCCATGGTTGTGGCTGTGAAGGTTTTTGACCTTGCCATGGAAGGGACTGATAGGAGCTTCATATCAGAATGCCATGCTCTAAGAAATATCCGGCACCGCAACCTCATTCCAATTCTAACAGCATGCTCAACAATCGATAACATGGGAAACGATTTCAAAGCTCTAGTCTACAGGTTTATGCCTAATGGCAGTTTGGATACTTGGTTGCACTCACCTGGCTATGGAAACCTGGAGCTGTCATAAAGATTGAAAATAATTGTTGATATAGCTGATGCACTGCAATATATACATCATGATTGTGAGACTCCCATCATTCACTGCGACTTGAAGCCCAGCAATATTCTTCTCGACAATGATATGGCTGCTCATTTGGCGGACTTCGGCATTGCAAGGTTCTACCTTGAAACCAGATCACATACAGTTGGAGATTCCAGATCAATTGGTACAATAAATTTGAGGGGTACAATTGGGTACATTGCTCCAGGTAACAAAAAAGACATGCAAAGCTGCAGACGCAGTTATTTTTATCAACTATGCCATGCTAAACTATGCCTTTGTTTCTTGTAATGATGTTCAGAATATGCTGGAGGCAGTCACCTATCAACTTCTGGAGATGTGTATAGCTTTGGGGTTGTCCTGATGGAGATGTTGACGGGGAGAAGGCCAACCGATCCTCTCTTCTGCAATGGACTCAGCATCATCAACTTCTGCAAGACAAGCTTTCCTGATCAGATACTTGGCATGGTGGCTGCTCATCTCCTAGAAGAATACCAGCAGTGTGCTCGAGGAGCGAATCCAGAAGATGAAAACAGAGTCCTCCGGTGCTTGGTGGCCCTGGTGAAAGTGGCGCTTTCTTGCACTTGCGAGGCCCCTGGCGATCGAATGAACATGAGAGAAGCAGCTGCAGAATTGCACAGTATCAAAATGACCCATGATAGATTTGGGGGTTCAATGGTGGATGCTAAGTACCTATGATTCATTAGTTTGTCACACTGGATGTTAGTATTTATATTACTAGATGAATTCTCTGTTTATTAATTCGGGACATTCATGTTGAAGTTGACATGCATTCTTGTCAAGAACTGGACATTCATGTCGGTGATATTTTCGTTTGGATGCATAGTGAAGCCATGAGGCTAGAATTAGAAACTCAAACTTTTGAGAATTCAAGGGGCTTCAAATAAGGTGCAAAGCATATCACCGTGGTTATCAATTCTTTTCTTCAGGCTTGGAATATGGCCAATATTGCCCATAGTATAGAAATTAATAGCTATCACCCTCTTTATGACTTTATTATATTTAGGACTCATGGAGTTCACCAGCGTTACTGCAAGGAGAATTATGGAGAGGAAGAAGAGAAATTATAGTGTGTGTTTTTTTTGCTCCATGGATGAAATTCTGGAGGGTGCAAAGCGTGCCTTTTCGGCTGCAGGGTCTTATTGATGACATTTGCATCCTTTTTGATAATTTCCCAGCCATATACTGCGTATCTTATACAGAATTTGGTTAGCTGAAACAACATAATCTCCGTACTAGTTCTTGTTATCTTCCATGGCCAGGATTGCAGGGCCTATTTTGATGCAAGGCTCCATTCAGTGTGTGTTCGGTGGATGACAGTTCTAGGTGGACGTTGTGTTGCCAACCAAGATCAAATCCAAGCAGTATTAATATTGGACGAACAATATCAACTAGGATGATGTGGCACGACCTGGAAGCAGAGAAATACTATTAGTAAGTAGGGTTTTGCTTTGCCCTCAAGAGTTTTTTTTTTTAAAAAAAAATCAGAGCAAGAAGAGTTGGGGATATGCAGAGATGTGCAATGTATCTATTTGGCCCGAGAAGATCACATGATTGGAGGCCCTGTTCCAATGGCAGACCATCAAGACCATCAAGCTTGTAACTGGGCCCAGTGGCCAGAAGGTAAGCACGTGCACTTATGGGCCGGAAATAACATTTAATGGGCCTAGTGAAGCCTCGGTCCGCATAAAAGGAAAAAGTCTACCTTCCATCCCTCAACTATTGCAAAAGTCTAATTTTCCTCCCTTAATCCCAAAACCAGATATCCAACGTCCTCAAACTATTCAACCCGTTCAGTTTACCTCCCTGGGCTGTGTTTTGTGGGTGGTTTGAGTGATGTGGCAACGTGGGTCCCACAAAAGAGCACAAAGAGCACCGGCGGGGCTAGCTGCTACTACATGCTGCTGCGTCAACCTGCAAAAGGTGTGGTTCGTATCCCTCCTGAATCTCCTGATCATGACCGCTGCATGCATGTCAACTTCACCTCGCGTGCATCCGCGCGAAGCTGCTCTCCATCGCCACGGTCCATGCTGCAGCGCAGGTGGAGCGGGAGATGTCGGCAACGACGAGCTCCTCGGCAAGCAGCTCGTGCATACTGTCCCTGTATGCCTTGGCCATGTGCGAGCAGCCGTGGTCGGCGAACAACCCATTGATTGCCATGGCTTTGATCTGCAAGGTGGCGGCAACCATGTCGCCGGCAGGCGCGGCGCGCGGGGAGGGGCTAGTGGTGGGGGTGCGGGTCCAGCACTCCGGTAGCTCAGGGCGTCCTAGCCACGCCGGCGGCGACGGCAGCGAGCCACCTCGTCGGCCGGCGGTGATGCTCCGGCTCTGCCTGCTGCGGCACGGCCCAACTAGCGGCGACGCGGCTGCGGTAGCCTTGGCACGCCCACGGCGGCGCGGTCCAGCTCCTGGCGGCGCGGCAACAAGACACCTCGCCCAGTTGGCTGTCGATTTGCGCTTTGATTAATTTGCTTTGGCCGTTCAATATGCATGTCGCCGTCCTCTTGGGCAGCACGGCGTCCTCCGCTCGCTTCCACTGCATCGTCGTCGCGGCCGGTGGCGGCGTGTGGCGTCAGCCAAGGGCGAAGAGATGGGGTTAGCTTAGCGGCGCTCCATTACGGTGCCGGCGCCAGCTCCAGGAACCTAGTATGCGGTCACTTCGTCTCGTCGTGATCTGTTGTGCATACCGTATACTCCAGGAACCTAGTATGTGGAGTATAACTGTTTATATACCTTTATACATATATACTACACACAAGTCATACGAAATATACATGTGTGTGTATATACACACTACACACAAGCAAATCAACGTGAACCGCACCGTTTGCAGGTGGTTGATGCAGCAGCATGCAGCGGCAGGGCGCCCACGGCTCACGGGTGCTCTTTCTCTACTCCTCCATGGGACCCACGTTGCCACATCACTCAAACCACTCATAAAACAACCAAGGCTGAACGGTTTAAATAGTTTGAGGATGTTGGATATCTGGTTTTACGATTGAGGGAGGGAAATTAAACTTTTGCAATAGTTGAGGGATGGAAAGTAGACTTTTTCCCGCATAAAATGGATAGACACAGTCAATTGCTTATTCTCGTGCAAGTACCTAACCAGCCCAACCCACCTAGCCCAGTGACAACCATCACTGGGCCTTGGAGCTGCTGGAACCATCACTTCATGAGCTCTGTTATTCAGTTGACACTTTGCAGTTGCTACTAGTACGTTTTGTGCTTGTGTGATTTTTGCCCGATTTAATTCAATTGTGAGTTGTCACAGCTACACTGTGTCTAGTGTCTACCCCTTACAAAATCCACCATTTTGTTGCCTACGTCACTACTTCACACCTGCACTTTGCACGTACAACTATGGATCAAAACTCTTTTACTACTAAATTTTTGCATTTCAACAAAGCTATATGAGCTGCAGCTAATCCAACAACGAAACAAGATAGAACAGAGAAAAAAAAAAATCCTTGCATTAGACCAACGCCTGTTTCACTCTCGTGTCATCGTCGTCCATACATATCATCGTCATCTACCAATCGCAAACTGAAAGTCTGAAAATCAAAAGCATGGTGCACAATTTATACACCATTGTTTGCACAGTGAGTTGTTTAATTAGTTTAATTTGCACAGTGAGTTGTTTAGTTCAATTCCGCTTCTCAATCATCATCGATGTCAAATTTTAGGCCCTGTTTGGCACGGCCTCTCCAGCGGCCGGGAGCCGTTTTATGCCAAACGGGGTAAAACAAAACAGCTCCTATCAAGAAGCTCCTTAAATCGTGCTCTCATAGAGGTTTGATGTATGGTGGAGCCAAAAATAGTAGCTTCATCCGACTCCACCTCATCCTATGTAGCAATTTGTGACAGCATGTTTTAAGGGTGGGGCTGTTTTGCCAAACGATTTGCCAAAACGGTTCTTAATTGCCACAGTTATTAAAAGAAAATAACTATATAAACCGATATATGCGGTCAGTGAGTATCTCAGAAAATATGCAGGTTTTTTTTTTTTATACATATGAGGAGCACTAAATAAAACCTATTGCATCAACCACTATCTATGTCAAATTAAACGAGAGGATGGAAAGTTGTATGCTTACGGTGGTCTTAGGCATGCCTTATTTGGAAGTTTTCAGCTCAAGGAATGACCTAATCCTCATGTCATGCGTGCATACTACTGCATCACTTCATGCATGTTTCAGATCCGACCATGCATGTTGCTTAAAGATGTACGCAACACTAATTCTCGCATCATGGAAACTACTAGTTAATCCAATCGAATCCAACCAGAGCACCACTTAACAATTGATATGTATATATATATAGAGAGAGAGAGAGGGGCTAAACGAGCTACTACAAATCATGCAAATGAGGTTTCAACAACTGCTGTACCAAATGTACAAGTACATGCATCCAAACTTTTCCTTATTATTCTTTTTAGGCGTGACAGAAAATGCAATAAGACATATATTTTTTTTTCCATCTGTGGCAGCATCACCTAATCCAATCATATACATTCTCTCTTTTTCTGGGGCAATTATATACATAAACTCTCTTGTTCAATGTCTTGTGCACATTTTCATGCTAATCATTGAAAGGAAAATAGTGGATGAGGACAGAGGAAAAAAGGCAATAAATAAAAAAAGGCCTGATAGGAACGGCATAGATTAATTAGTGAAGTACTTTATTTTGTTCAAATATAAAATGAAAGGGACATCTGTTCTGCTTCCAGCTAACCCTAGCTAGCTCTCCCCTAATTGAAAAGGGTTTTATGTCTGATGGTGAATTGGCAATCACTGACAAGTGGATAGGACAATAACACTTAATTACATGCCAAATTTTTATCTCCTCATTGCAAATCTGATGTGGAATCGCACAGCAGTGGAGTTGTTGTATGTTCATTGCTGTAAACTAAGTATAAATCACCTGAGTTAATGTGACTAGTCCTTTTCAGAAAAGAAATACTATGACCAATAGCTCAGGGGTGACTTTAGGAACCCACTGTGAAGTTTCTGATTTGCACTTTTCAACATTCACCCAAGGCATAAGTGTTGCTTTCAATTGTTGTTCAATTATTTGTGTGTGAAGATGTTAAACCATATACGGATTATTTAACAACGGTACGACACATCAACAAATAGACTTAACAAAGGACTTAACATTTTAATATGCTAGCTCAAGCGATTTGGATAGGGATATTATATATATTGGATCGGTATGGGAGATTAGGTTCTGTTTGACAAGCCATGGATGTTGACTCATTAACAGGGGACAGTGAGCGACCAACTATTAAAATCAGGAATAAAAAGAAAGGCTATATTGGTGTTGCCTGTCCAGTTGGTCTGCTGGTCATTACTTTAATTTCTTGCTGCGTGCATAATTGGGCACTGAAATGAATATTAACTGGAGAATATACTGAATTGTACATTTCTAGCTATAATGATGCAAGGTTTCTCGAAGCCACTTATTTTCAATATGTTTAGAATCATATTGTGTTTATATTTATTAATGAAAATTCATGTTAAGAGATAGACATAAGTGTAAATACATCTATTATTGGGGCGGATTTTCTGTATGAATAAAGATATGATGATGGAGCAAAGAAATGCTAAAATATGGCTTGCAGAGCAACATTGCTTTGACTTTTTTCTTGGCCTGGCTTATTTGTCCCCCTCACCCTCTGGCTTGATTTTTTTTCAAAGAAGTCCTATGGAAGCTGTTGGATCATTTTATTAATAGAGCAAGATGAAATACAGGAAAAGGCACAACAACAACATAAGATAAAAAATTATTCGAATTTTTTGAATGTTTAATTTCAATAGTGAATTATAATATGCTATATATGTGATCTAGAATTAAAAACAGATTTGCACAGACATGGTCAATGTCCAAACTTAACTGATGGTGAAACATTGTTGAGTGGAGCCGTTACTTTTCAGTAGCCCATAGGATGATTGTGAGTGAAACTGTAAACTTTCTAGCTATCCACCTTTTTTTAAAAAGAAAAATAAATGACACCTAAATTTGAGAATATAAGTGGTATCCATCACATGTGTTTCAATGTTTGCACAAAAGAGGGGCATGCAAATGCAATAAACAAAGATAAACAAAAGGGACCTGCTGGGGCCAACCAAAGAGGGAAGTCGATCAGTTCCAATGTGATAAACTGATAAGAGTGCAGCCTGGGATTCCTGTGGCTTCATGACAAAGGTTTCAGGTGAAGACAAAGCCCTAGACCTCCCCTCTTCTCTCTCTCTCTCTCTCCAAGGATAGGGAAAAGGGGAGAACAAAATCACAGTACAAAAGCAGTCTATAAGGACAAGATCTTCCTCTGGACTGTGGGATTCTCAAGCTGAACCTACTACACTGTCATATCAAACAAGAATGCTTCAGCTGTGAGAGCAAGAGCAACTCTGAATAGAAACAGTCAAGACGCCTTGCCTAGTTGCCTGCCCTCCAACTCGGCAAGACTTCAAGCTACTTTGGTGTTCCTGGGCTGGGCTAGCCCTTTGTTGCTGCACAGCCCTCAATAATTCCGGTATGTGTTCTTTCTTGGCTCCATACCTCTCTTCCTTTGCATGTGGATTTTTCAGATAGCCGTTCATGACCAGCAGATTTTGATGATGTTCTTCGATCTGTTTTGTATGCAGAAGCCTGCAGCTTGCTAGTTAATCCACAAGAAGTAGGAGGAGCCGAGTGTGTGTGCCTCACAGGATGGGAGAAACTAGTAGTTCTAGTCATTTAAGGCAAGATCCTTCTCTTCTTGGCTATGGCTTCCATGGCGCCATCGCCAACTCCACTCCTCCTGCAAACTTCTTGTAAGAACATTTCTCTCTCTCTCTCTACCATGTCTTTTTTGTCATTTGGCAACCAAGATTTATGTAAATTAAAAAAGATTAAAGATTAATGATCTGCACCATGCACCTCTTTAAATTTACACTGGCTTATTTATGCATGCTGTTCTGTTTAAAATTTATGAAGTTCTTCAATCTTCTTTCACTATTGGTCTTCTTCCCCAACTTCCTGCCTCCATTAATGTTTTTTTCTCTACCACAAATGGTTACCCCAAAATTGAAGTTGCCCTTTCACATGCATGGCAGTGACCAAGAAGGGGCTACCTATTTTGGAGAGCTGGAAGAAGCGTTCATGCATCAAGTTGCCTCACTCAGAAGAACTCAACAAGCTGCAACCGTCTCTGCACCTCATCATGGAGACACCAAGGGTACGCCAACCCCACACCCCTCTCTCTCTCTGACCAAGACCAAGAAAGCACACAACCTTTTCTCTCTCTGGCTGGCCAAGGCCAAGAACACACAACACTTTTACAACTTTTACAGTAGGTTAGGGCATTGTAGTCAAAAGTAACCATGCAAGAGCAGCAGGAGTGGCAGTTGTGCTGCAGGCTGCTGCAGCTGTACAGCATGTGTGTGGTGTTAGGACTGCCTTCACCTTGTGATTCCTCTCTCTCTCTAGAGTGCAACAAGTCTCCATGGCAGTACAACAGTACCATAGTACCAACTCTGTGGCACAACAAGCTCAAAGAGAATAAGCTCCACTTGCTTTCACTGCCACAGTGGCCCCCACTTCCCTTCCCAGCCCCTCCTTTGATCCCAATGCATCCTTTCAGTTTCACCTCAGGAACTTTGGATAGTACATGTCTTGATCTCCTCTCCCCTATGATATCTTCTTGCAGCCTTTCCCACTGCTGCTACTACTACAGCTACAACGGCTACAGCTGCTAGGCCACCTCCTACACTGGACATCTTCCCAGCTTGGCCTATGAGGTCTCTTCACGCACCCAAGGTATGGACCTTTGGCCGGCTACAACTTGTGTTCACATCACATATACAGCCAGTAGAGGCAACCAAGAACACAAGTTTGCAACTGCTCTCCCTTTACTTTTTGCACGTCAGGAGTGCTCGAATGTGACGGCAGACAGCACAGACGACTCCGAGAGCAGCAGCAAGAACAACAGCAACCACTCCTCAGATCAACTTGGAGCAGCAGCAAACATGGCGAGCCAGTTCGAGCAAGCTTCACAGCAGCAGCAGCAGCTTCAGCACAAGGTATGTAGCCATTTCATTCCCTGTGATGTCTATCGCCACATCCCTGTGTTTTTGTGTGCGTGTGCATCTGTTCTTCTTTTGGTGATTTTGTTTGCTTTTTGAATTCATCCATCTCTCCGGTCTTGCTCATCCTAATCTAGTTATCATGGACTTGTTGTTCCCTATCATGGCTTCATGTCGCTGGCTAGCCCACAAACTAAAGGCCACAACTTCCGAGATGCTCATGCAGCTAAGCTAGCTACATGCCCCTAGCTATTGGTAGAGCAACACATTATTCAAGGGCATTTATGATCTTGCTGCTCCCAAGATCACCAATCCCAACATGTTAGGTGAATCTTTTGGCCCCCCTACAGAAATAACAACAGTTTCTACTTGCTTCTTCCATCATACTTCTTTCTTGCACTGGACTACTATTAGATTATAGATGGAGAAGGACTTTCTGAAAAAAGGAGGGAGAATATTTTAGTGGAGTTTTTATTTTTGGATGATGGCCAACATCTTCTACAGGAAAAATAGTAGTTCATCCTCTCATCTGAAACAAGAACTAGTCAATCTATATCGGCGGTATTTTGCTATAGGCCGGTGTGGATAAGTCTAGAAGATTATGTAGGGGATATGTTAGGTTAGAGCAGGATAGATCATGTACTGTCGTACTGCCATTAGTGCTGCAATATAAGACAAGTTAGCATTCTTACAATATTATTTTGTCACTAGCTTACAAAATTGTGCCCTGATAGAAATGCACCAACTGAACCTTTCTTACATAATGGCAACTTTTTTTGGGTCAGTGGTGCTTTAGGTACTTTCTGGTCAATTGATCAACTGCCAAAGATATATTGGGTGAAAACATTGTATATGAACTGATTGATTCATACTTTAACTGAAACAAAACATTGCAAGTTAGAGTGTGACAGCAGCATATAAAACAAAAGGCAAAACTATGTTTTGTCTGTTGTAAGAGTGGGTGGATTCCACCAAATGCTCACCACAGTTTTTTTATATATTTCTGAATGATGTAACGTGAATGTCGAGATCCTATTATATAGTGTTTTTATTTACGCTGTGGACACACACATGGATGAACAACAATGTTGTTAACTGTTTTTTTCTCCTATCGTGTAATTATGCTTGGGTTTACTAATCCACATGTTCATGTCTACTTTTGTATGCAGAATATGGCTACAGGTTCCACTCCAAGAACTGGCAAGACTAATGATCCAAAGGTTACTATTGACTATTTCAATTACACTTTAAATTTACAGCAGTACTGCAGTTTACAATGTATCTGAAGTATTTGAGAATCCCTTATAGTGAATGAGCTTTTTATATTCTCTCTTGGTGTCAACAGGTAATCAGAAGGCTGGCTCAGAATCGCGAAGCTGCACGCAAAAGCCGGCTGCGAAAAAAGGTGATGATCTGAGCAGCAGCTAGATGCAAACTGAAGTTCTTCTCAGCGGTGAATTTAAACAAGTTCCTGACAGTGTTTTTTTCAATGTGCATAGGCTTACATTCAGCAGCTTGAGAGCTGTAAGCTGAAGCTTTCTCATATGGAACAGGACATGCAGCGAGCCCGTTCCCAGGTTCACTTTCTACCATTTTGTGTTTTTGCCTACTATCTTCTAACTGAACATCTGAAATTATGAATCAATGAAAATCTGAACTTGTGTGTCATGTCCTTTTAGGGCCTCTTTCTTGGAGGAGCTCCAGGTGCAAACACCAGTTCAGGTGCCTCATCTGATCCTCATTTCTCAGCTTTCTCTTCAGCTGTGTACCATTGATCATAGTATACCATTTCTCTGGCTGACAAGTGGCATCCATGTGTAGGCGCCGCAATGTTCGACGTGGGTATGCCCGGTGGCTGGATGAACACAGCCGGCGCCTGGCCGAGCTGAACGGAGCTCTGCACGCGCACCTTCCTGATGGTGACCTCAGAGCCATCGTCGATGATGCCCTGACCCACCATGACGAGCTGTACCAGCTCAAGGCCATGGCAGCCAAGTCCGACGTGTTCCACCTCATCACTGGGGTGTGGACGACCCCCGCCGAGCGGTGCTTCCTCTGGATGGGTGGATTCAGGCCCTCCGATCTGCTTAAGGTATGAATTCCTTTCAGTCATCTGAAATAAAACATCAGATATCAAACTGCCAGCACTACACATGTCTGCATTCACCTAGATGGATTGACAATCTGAATCAAGGTTCGTTCTGTCAGAAAGTGCACAAGACAGGCTAATTGCAGTAGAAAACTCAAGCAGTGTTACTTTTTCAATACTATAAGATCACAAGAAAATTTCCGACCAACAGTAGGGAACAACGAACTCATGCTAAATCAGATTTCCTTATAGTACAGCAAGATTTTCTAATTCCACCATTCAAAAAAAAGTTCTTCTAATTCCAATACATACAAATTTTCATGTTGTTGCAGACATTGCTGCCCCAGCTAGATCCACTGACAGAGCAGCAAGTTCTTGGCCTATGCAACCTTCAACAGTCATCACAGCAGGCAGAGGAAGCTCTCTCGCAGGGCTTGGAACAGCTGCATCAGTCACTAGCCGACACCATGTCTGGTGGATCTCTGATTGACGACGCCAACATGAGCTTCATGAGTCAAATGGCTCTTGCCCTCGGCAAGCTGGCCAACCTTGAAGGTTTTGTGATACAGGTTATGATTTCACATCAAATCTAGAATCTCAATCAATATGTTACTATGCCAGTGTCATAGGTAACTCTATAGATCCTACACAAGGGCTGCCATGATATTCCTCATTTTACCCAACTATACAGATGAGCTATGGAATACTTGATTTTTTTTAAAAAAAAACTGTTGCAGCAATAACACCATATTCAGGGCGACTTTGTGCATCTGGTCAAACCTGCATCATAGTAAATCTCGTTAGTATAATTAGTGCCCCAAATAAGCAACTGTTTCAAAATTTTAATCTATAGAATTTGCAACACATTATCTAACACCATGCCATCAATATTGATGTTTACGTATCTGTATTCTGGAAAGAAACAGCTCATCAACTAACCATGTAACAATATGGTTTTGGAAGGCATCTTTATATTATAAGTATATAATCATAACTAAGACAGGGTAGCCAAAGGCCTACTGATCAGTGGCGATTATTAAAATAGTTAGATTAGTAGAGATGCCAAGAATAATTTTCCTGCAACATGTGCTAAAACTACGTGATTAATTTTCAGGCTGATAACTTGAGGCAACAGACTCTTCATCAGATGCACCGTATTCTGACAGTTCGGCAGGCTGCTCGATGTTTCTTGGCAATTGGCGAGTACCACAACCGCCTTCGTGCCTTTAAGCTCCCTCTGGGCTTCTCGACCCTCGAGTAAGCACGATGCAGTTCCTCGTCATCCCCTATCTTTAATTGTTTTATTTAAGAAAGAAGTTCCCAACCTCTAGTTGTTGAAGGTAGTATTTATTATTCACTAATGATTGGACAAATCCAAGTACTTATTAAATAATAAATATCAATATAAGAGTGATCAGGGTTTCTGTACACGCATGTTAAACTAATACAAGATGTGCCCTACTAAATCAGCAGGTAATGGACTGCCTTCCTACCAGCAATCAGAACTCAAAAAGTCAGCAAGCAACCATAACAAAAAATAAAGTCCTTATTCCCTTGAAAAAGGGGCCCATGCCATGGCATAAGAAACAAGGAATAAACATAATTTCTGATACTTCCAATGGATGTTTGTCTAACTAACTGAATTCTATAAAACTCAAAGAATTATCTGAATAGCTATAGCAGATACTTTCAATATGCTTCCCTGATCTATTTATTATTGCTGGTGCCTGTGTTGCTGGCAGGATACTGGCGAAACGATGAAGGCAATTGTGAGGAGATAAGCATTGCAGCACAACCATCCCAAAGCCAATTTTCAGCCTTCTGATTGACAATTGTTGTGGAACTAACCTTCAGCATAGGAGCAAGAGAAAAATGACTGGGAAGAGTGGGTCTTTTGGATGCAACTAGCAGACATCTGAGAGCAACAGAAGAGAGCAGGGAAATGAAGGAAGCTTTAGAACAAGGAATGTTTCTGAAACTTTTTTGTTTTGGAAAACACTTTCTGAAAATGTGTGGTGTACAAGAAAATTCCAGGGTGATGAAATTGTTTCGTCCACTGCAGCAGGAAGGGAACGAGAAACACTAGAATCTGATGTCCAGTATTATGTCTTCTTTTGGTTCTGCCTATCTAGTCTAAATTCTTGTAACAGCTCTTCCTATGATGGAATAATCCATTCAGCAATTCCACCGATGATTACGGTTAGATCATTGATTATGTTGAATAGGATAGTTGAGCTATCTAGTAATTTGTATGACTATATGTTTATCCACTATCTAGGACTATATTTGGTTAGTATGTGTAATCTTTATCTATCCTATTTGGTTACATGAAGAAACACATTTAAGGTAATGCCCATTCTCATTCAATTAGACAGGTGAACAAAAAAATAGTCCCAAACCTGGATATAAATTCAAATATGTTTAAAGGTAGAAACACCAATATTATTGCTTCAAAAATAAGTAAGAATGGCACCGAAATTACACTTGGCCTAAGCAGATATGCCATTTTATGATGTTTCAAACAGGTTAAAACCAAAGAACAAGGTGGTCACTAAGGAAGATGTTCCACATACAATTACTTATCCTTTTTCTGAGAAACTCGTTGTTTGGACCACTCTTCCAAGGTCTTCCGGTGAAGGGCGTTCATTTTTATCTTTCTTCTTTCACGGATGATGTTCTCAGCATCTTTCCAGTTCTCGGCAATGCCCAGCGCTACTAGAATTGCACACACGACACAAGCACTTCTTCCATGACCTAATATGTCCATCATGCAGAACAAACATAACAGTTAATATACACCATAAATAATAGGAAATACAATTATGTACATAATATAAACATCAAGATGCAATCCTGAGATTAATTATAACAAAAGGTGGGTTACTAACCAAATGCGCAATGAACATAAACTGGCTTCCCCTGAGATCTCTTTTCACAAGCCCGGCGTGTGGCTTTTTCAATTTGGTGTGGTGTTGGAGCCCTCGTATCCCATGTTGCAAGACAAAGATACTCGTCTGCTGGAACGAAGGAACTTCTTGGAAGCTCACAAGTGCAATCTATGACAGATGGGCTTCCAGGGGCAAATGTTTCAAGAGAAACGGCCATCCTCCCAGATAAAGGCCCTCCGTGATCTTGTCATACACGGCCTCCTTCCTCATGTATCTCTTAACCATTGCATATGTCCGAGCAAGCATCAAGAAAGGACCAAACAGTATAAATGACCAAAGAGGGAACCTTCCCGCTGAGTTCTTCCCCAAGATCCATGGTAGGTTGATCACATCATGGGATGCAACCGTGACAATGAAAGCAATAATACTGGTGTGTAGAAAAGGAAGCACAGCAATTCTCATGCCCAGCTTGCAAAGACTAACAGATGTGACAAGAAAAGCCGTTGCAGCGATGCGAGTCACCTTGGATATCCCCATTGTTAACTTTTATGATAAATAATGTAAGATCACTTCTTCTGCGTACGAAATCTGCACCAAAGTTTCCATCAGCAGATGTTCTTTTAGCAGAGTGGTGAAAATTGATTTGAGTATGCAAAAACACTTGTGCTGTGCGCCCGTGCGGTGCAGAGAATTAGGTATATTCATTCTAGAAAGCAACATATGCTAGGCATGCCAGCAGCTCTTTGGCATGTAAAAAGGGGGGAAATACAATGCACATTTTAGGAATCTTAACTTTTTTTCATGCGAAAATGAGCATTAGTTCCTAATAGGTCAGCATTAAACATCGCTGAACAGCTTGATACTAGCATCCTAACTCAGGGTGATACTACAGAAAACAACGAAGCCCACAAACACAAGCAAGATTGACCTCACCAATTGGATATTCGTTCAATCTCAACATATGCTAAACATGGCAGCAGCTCTTTGCAGTTGCAGCAACCATGCGGGCGATGGGGAAGGGGAATCAGATTAACAAGCATGTGCGTTTGGTTATGATGCCAAATGTCTCAGTTTTCTTCTTCCTTTTTGCTTTAGAAAAACAAGGTGACACCATTGACAAATCGAGTAACTAGTGTCCTACCAAGATCAAAGCAGTGGGTAGGCCAAGATTCATCGGATCCAAATCCAAACATTAACAAACACAATAGATCAAGCTACATCAGCAAGGACATTCATTCATTCATCATAAAACATATCCACGCACACTGATATGCTAACGAGGTGACCACCACGGGACATAAATCAAAGCGCGTCGTGTTGGAGCGCGAGGGAACAGCAGGGAGAGCAGTTCACCAGATTACCTCGGCAGGCAGGCAGGCAGGCAGAGGCGAGGGGCGGGCGCGCGGTGGTCCCGGCGGCCGGTGAGGAGCGCGCCTGGGGCCGTAGCGCGGGGAATAGGAAGCGAAGCGGACGGGGGTGGTGGGCTGGTGGTGGCCAGGCAAGGGGATCCATCCGTTCCCTCCCGGCGGCAGCGGCATCGTCGGGGACGGAGGGGAGACGTGCGCCTCCAACGAATTTTTTATATTTTTTTGATTTATTTTATATAATATAATCCTTTTCTCCAAAATATATTGATGGTAAGCCAACCTGGTGGGCCGTCGAAAGAGCGAGCATTCTGTGTCCCTCTCGCAACCAGAGGTGGGCTGGCCTTCCTCCATCCGACAGGATGTTCCTCATTTGGAAGGTCGGCCCATTTAGAGTAGATAGACACACACACAAAGAGGAAGGATAAAGGGTCCTTTTGACGCCGCTTGGATTCAAGTTGGCACTCTTTTTAACAACTTCTTTCTTTCTTTTCTTTTTTTGACAAGTTTTTTCTTTATTTAGGTGCTGACCAATTGTGTGCATTTAGGAGCTTGAGGCTTAGGTTTCAAATAGCCTTTTAGCCCATTTGGTTCCTATATTGCAACTTGAGGGGTCAACATTGGAAGATCACGTAAATTGTCACAATCCACTTCATATATATCGAGCTATGATGTCTTCTTTTTTAGATATTGTAGCTATGCTATCTTCTGTGACGATGAAATAAAAGGGCATTCTTTGAAGTATCGGGACTAGCCTGGCCCTGCCTTTTTTAACCGAAGGAGACACCCCATTTTCGACGACATAACGAAAATACATCATTCCAAGAGTTTAACGGACATCACGGAGAGAAAGCACATTTACAAAAGAACATTTTTAGACTTCTACTCCCACGAAAAACAACACATACGGATAAGACAAACTTCAACCTTACGACATCACACATAACCTACATGAAGAAAGATGCCAACCAAGAATTATCATCGGAGACATTATAGATAACGTCACTAGCTTTGGTCCTTACTTGCTATCACATATGCTTATTATAACCGATTTGCAGTCAAAAATTGAAGAGCTCAATTTGGGTAAATGTTTATACTAAGCGAGTAAACCCAAAAAGTAGTTTGAATCAGTAGTGCATCGACCTTCAAAGTTGAAACCTCGATCATCCAAGTTCCAATGCAATGATTCGTGTTGTTCAACTAGTGGTTTTTGTGGTTGATAAGCTTATGATGTTGTTTCTTTGTAAGAGAAAAACAATGTACCATGGTGAAGTTGAGTTGGTAAGTTTAAGCAAATATGTTCTTGATTTGGGTTAATCGTTTTTTTGCATGTCATCACATGGACATCCTAGATTCATATCGGTCCAATACGAAGTACTAGAATTTGAATTCATATATGCAACAATGGAGCTAGATTTGGGACATGTTTTGATCACAAGTGCTAGTTTTTTACTGGCTAAAGTTAAAAATTAATCTAAATTAATCTAAATTAGCTAGACTTGGCTAGTTATATACTCCTAGTTAAATGCTTGGGTAAAAGTACTCATCTTTTTTTAGTACTAAAAGTACTCATCTTATTTTAATTATTATAGGATTAATTTTTTTATAGCAAGCTAATAACAAACACACTCACGCTCTTGTGGCCATGAGTTGTATTTGGACAGGGCCGGAGGGGCCAGATGTTGAGCTGCGCAGGATGCAAAATAGACGGTGCCGATCGCGCGTGGCCAGCGCCAGACCTTCTCTGGCGCACGTGGCCTTTCTTTCCTCCGATCCCTCCCTTACCACCCACCGCCGCCGGCGCTTTCTCCCTCACCAGCCGCCGCCGCCGCAGCCTAGGCTTCACCACCATCATTCTGGCGGATGCGCCGCGGGTTCCTCCTCGCCGCCGCGCCGTCATTCATGGCGAGGCGTCGCCGGGTGGTACCAGAGCCATAATCCATGCTCTTCAACATCCCACACTGCAAATTACAAGCTCCTGTAACCGCCGCCGCTGCCGTCGCAGCTCTCTCCAGCCCCCGCTTCTCCTCCGCGTCCCTGCCCCTGCCCCTGCCGGCGCTGGTTCCGACTCCGACTCCGACTCCTCTGCCCGAGGAGAGCCCGTTCGCCGCGCTGCTCGCCTCTGATCCCGCGCCGCCGGAGCCTCTCCGCCAGGTGCTGGCCACGGGCGACGTCCACGCCGCGCTCCGCGGCCTCCCGGGCCTCGCGCGCCAGCTGTTCCGGTGGGCGGAGGCCACCCCGCGGGGCTTCCCCGCTCCGCCTCCGCGTTCGCCGCCGTCCTCGTCCCGCTCGCCCACGCCAGCCACATCCGGGCCGCCTACCCCGTCTCGCTCCGCGCCCTGCGCGTCGGCCTCCCTCCTCCCTGTCCTGTCGCTCCTCCTCGCCACTCCGCTCTCCCCCGCTCTGCGCTCCTGCTTAGCCTCCTCCTACGCCTGTCCGCCAAGTTCTCGGTGGAATCCGAGACTCGCCACGCCACGCCCGCCGCCTGTTCGACGCTGTGCCTTGCCGCCTTCCGTGTGGTGTCGGGCCACGGCGTGGCCCCTGATGTTAGGGACTGCAACCGCGTGCTGCGCGTGCTCCGTGACGCGGCCAGGTGGGACGACGTCCGTGCTGTGTACAGAGAGATGCTCCGGCTTGGGATTGAGCCGACCATTGTCACGTACAACACTTTGCTGGATTCTTTCCTGAAGGAGGGGGGAGGAAGGACGAGGCTTCCATGCTGCTCACGGAGATGGAAACCCAGGGGGTGGTTGCTTGCTGAGTGATGTCACGTACAATGTGGTGATTAGTTTCTTGGCCAGGGAAGGTCATCTGGAGAATGCCGCGGAGCTGGTTGACAGTATGCGGCTGTCAAGAAGGCCTCATCCTTCACTTATAACCCACTTATCACTGCGTTGCTTGAAAGAGGTTTTGTACAAAAGGTTGAAGCTTTGCTGATGGAGATGGAGAATGAGGGCATTATGCCTACAGTGGTGACATACAATGCCATCATTCATGGGCTGCTTAAAAGTGAGCAGGTAGAGGCTGTGCAGCTGAAATTTGCAGAAATGAGAGCGATGAGCTTACTGCCAGACCTGATCACGTACAATTCTTTGCTAAATGGATATTGTAAGGCAGGTAATTTGAAGGAGGCTCTTTGGTTGTTTGGCGATTTGAGGCGTGCAGGTTTAGCACCAACAGTTCTGACATATAACACTCTTATAGATGGTTATTGTAGATTAGGTGATTTAGAGGAAGCTAGGAGATTGAAAGAGGAAATGGTAGAGCAGGGGTGTTTTCCTGATGTTTGTACATATACAATTCTCATGAATGGTTCACATAAGGTGAGGAACCTTCCTATGGCAAGAGAGTTCTTTGATGAGATGCTGAGCAAAGGTTTACAGCCAGATTGCTTTGCCTATAATACAAGGATTTATGCGGAGCTAACCCTAGGGGGATACTCCTAAGGCTTTCCAGTTGAGGGAGGTGATGATGTTGAAAGGAATATATCCTGATACGGTCACATACAATGTTATTATCGATGGACTGTGCAAGACTGGTAACCTGAAAGATGCCAAAGATTTGAAGATGAAGATGGTCAGTGATGGTTTGCAGCCTGACTGTATCACATACACCTGCTTGATTCATGCACACTGTGAAAAGAGGACTCCTAAGGGAAGCAAAGAAACTTCTTAATGGCATGGTCTCAGATGGTTTGCGACCCTCAGTTGTGACCTACACCATATTAATTCACACGTGTTGTAGAAGAGGAAACCTTTATTCAGCATATGGTTGGTTCCAGAAGATGCTGGATGCGGGAATTGAACCTAATGAAATAACATATAATGTGCTCATACATGCACTATGCAAGACAGGCAGAACTCTGTTGGCTTATCATCATTTTCACGAGATGCTGGAAAGGGGATTAGCGCCAAACAAATACACATATACCTTATTGATAGATGGGAACTGTAGAGAAGGTAACTGGGCAGATGCAATAAGACTGTATTTTGAGATGCATCAAAATGGTATTCCTCCAGATTATTGCACACATACTGCATTGTTCAAGGGATTTGGTGAAGGCCACATGTACCATGCAGTGGAGTATTTGGAGAATATTGTTTTGGGGTGAACAGATTGGCCTCTCTGAAAGATTGTCCTGCTGGCCTTGCATTGCAGATATTTCCTGTAAGAACTTTCTGATGTATTGCAAATTTCTCTTCATCAGTGGTTCATTATTTAGCTTTGCTCATTTCTTCAAGCGTATTTGACTCTTGAGTTCAGTCTGGAGATGATATGGTGTTTGTGGGCAATACCTTTTGAAAGGGAAAGAAAAAGAGTATGTATGCTCTCTGAGTTATGTTGCTGGGTGCACTTTCAAAAGATAGTTACGCACAAAAATGTCTCCTCTTGCTGCTCAGGAGATCATAGTTGGAGTTTGGGCCATTGGGGGCAACTCTATCAAAAGATGAAAACAAGATTCTGGAATCATGATATCTTAGTTAAGCAGTTGGGTGCTTTCCAAAGGAATAGTTGAGCACAAGCAAGTCTTCCTCTTGTAAACCGTGTCAGAATTCTTTGATTGGCATTATACTCATGGAGATATATTTTTTAATTGGAAACTGGGTGGCAGGAATTCACTCCGGTTTCTGAAGATATCTCATGATATTCTGCCCTTTTTATGATATGTACTGGAAACCTAACCGCCATGAATTCCTTATACCAACTATGTCAAATAGTAAATGTCTGTGGGCCTTCTGTGACTGAGCTTTCTTCAGTTATACATAGGATTTCTCTTGGCAAGAACATCCCAAGAATCTTCTGTAATAAATGATTCTTGTATCACCAATTTTGGCATAGGCATGTTACAATATATTGACCTGTCAGATATGCAGTGCTCTTGGACTCAAGCTTTCTCAATGATCTTATCATGTCATGCTCCTAAAGCACTAGAATTATTTACCCTTTTTATTGCCTCTTAGTGTCATTTGTATTTTTTTAATTTCTTCACTTTTTTTGCCTCTTGGTGGATTCACTTATTATTTAAGTCACTAATAGTCTCCAATGCACACCATTGACATTGATTTTTTGAATATCTATACTATAATGCTAGTAAACTTATAATGGCGTTGATGTAATTTTGGTGATGACTCATTAATGTTTTCATGTTCCTAAAGCACTAGAATTATTTACCCTTTTTATTGCCTCTGGTCTGGTTTATAAGGCATAGTCTGACATAGCACATTCTCTTAAATTATAATTTGACCATTCATTTATGTTAACTGTGTATGATTATAAACTTACGATTCTTGGATAGTATATTTCCTTATAAATCTAACAGTATCAAGTTTGTTTTACAATAGTAAAAAATGTTGGTCAAAATTTATAAAATTTGACTGTTGATGTACATGAAAAATGCCTTGTAAACTGGACCAGAGGAGTAATTACCAAATTTTGAATTTGTTGACAACATGCTTTCTAGGATGACATAAATTTTGGACCAGAGTTAGGGCAAGTACTGGCGTCACATGTGCTGTCTTAATTACTTAATATGCTGTAGAAAAATAGCTTCAGCTGACAGTATAGCTATATATTTTGAATTAGAAGTCTTGATGCGTGCGATTATGAACTCAGGGAAAAAAAATAAAAACTAAGTTGTTTGCAGCTGAAGTTCTCAGCATTTTGGAAATGGATCTACCGTCAACAGCTGAGGTCTCTTCTCCAACCCAAGAGTGCCTTGAGAATTCGCTTGGTCCATCTATCTACCAGCATGAACATATGTCACCTTGTGTGACTTCATGATACTTGATCCATGGAATGGAAGCTTCTTGATACAGAACTCTGATTTTGATGAACAAATTGGTAATATTCATTGGACAATTTCCTAAACTTCCAAAAGACAAGTAAATCATGGTGGGTTGATTTACAAAAAGCCTTGTTGCCTTGATTTATTCTGAATAAAATGAAATAGCAAATCATTGTTATGTCAACATATGTTAGAATGGGTCAGGTTATAACATTGATTTGCGGTCAAGTTTTAATACAAATATTTCAATTTTTTTTTTCTTCCTGTAACTTTCATGTTAATATATTGTTGTCTCTTCGGCATGAACACATAAGAAGCTAATCCTTGTATTGCGTGTTCAATTTACAAGCTCTGTGAATTACTATTTTGTGTGCTACAACCTTTTTCTATGTTTTATACCCGAGGCTGTGATTTTCCTCAATAGTTCTTGGCATTGCCATTATCTTCTGAAGAACCTCCATATCATGCTTGCGAAATATTTCAGGGTGGCGCCTGCAGCAGGGGGAGCCACCTCTGGGTCATCCACTAGTAGAGCAAAGAAGGTGTGTTTTCAATCCAGGGGTCAGAGGGACCTCTGCTATGAGTTA
This sequence comes from Hyparrhenia diplandra, assembly GCA_015847255.1. Classification (NCBI taxonomy): domain Eukaryota; kingdom Viridiplantae; phylum Streptophyta; class Magnoliopsida; order Poales; family Poaceae; genus Hyparrhenia; species Hyparrhenia diplandra. The sequence continues at coordinate 538,386 of JADLZK010000770.1, forward strand.
ATTTCTTGAAGGCCTGCCTGAACATTTTAAATGGGAAAGAAAGCCACCAATAGTTGATAGTTGGGACGATTAGTGCAGCATATACATCTTTACTCTGAAATCTGAATTCTGAGTTGCATATTTCACTGACATGTATTTGGTTGTATCTATTTGTTTGCCTGTGAGGTATTTACCGGCGATATGCCCAGATAGAGAATCGTCCCATCCAAACCCCATGACATACAACTTCTGCCCAAGATCCAGCTGGTCAGTGAGCTCTTGATATCCAGTTCTTTGCTCTTGACATCCCTCCTGGGATTCAGGTCACCTTCCCCATACTCAGCTCTATGAAAAGAAACTAAGTACATTCCCAATTTCCCCTTAAGCTCCTTTATTGGCAAAGAAAACAGTAAGCAAAATATGGAGAGAAACCAACATTTCACTTCACTTTCCAGTGCTCTATGACTGTGCTTTGCCTTGGAAACAGGCAGGGTAAAGTCCTCGTGCCTTCAAATGCATGTACTGTGGATCTTGTACCTGGCCTTGTCTTTCTTTATTCTGTCTTTTCTGTATGCAAGGTTACTTTCCATCCCTGAGCTTGATCCTGGTAGATGTCAGAGGATGCCCACCTGCCACCTGGTGAGCCAGAACGTTTCAGAGACTAGGCGGTCACTAGAGAGTTGCCGGAGTGCCTAGCCGAGGAACACAATTGGCAGAACAAATACTAATTTACGAGCCATTTTATCCAGATCTGGTGCTTTCAGGTGAGAGAAGACAAATGTGAATATAGCTTTGAGTGGCATGGAAAGCATGCATTGTTGGCTCTCCTTTATCCATTGCTGAGTGCTGATCTGTTTGCAACAGATGGCTTCCCATCACGGCTTTACTTATTTATTTGTGTCTGCATCTTTTGCTTTATTATCCTGATGACTTTTTTTCTCTCAAAAACCTTTATTCTGTTGATGATTTTAGACATCTACATGTTCTATCGGCGTGGTCTATTTAGACCCAGATCTATGTTTACAGTTTGAAAATGCAGCATAAATTTGAATATATGCTCTAATCTGCAGAATTTCAAATTTCCGTCATGCAAGCATGGTATGTGACTACTGACATGGCACAGAATTTTGCATGTTTTAGTGCAAGGATGATTGGCACGGTTTGCTTGACTTTACGGTGCTACTCCTGGGAGATGTGATGTTGCCTCCTGATGGTATAATGATGATACATTGCATTGAACTGAATGTGTTAGGTGGTTCGACCGGATCCTAAATTTTATTTATTTTTTCATGAATTGACTTATCTGACAGGTTTTGGTCCTGTGTTGTTGTTTTGTGTCTTGAGCAGGGTGGTTGCAATTGCGAGATATCACTGCTCTGAATAAGAGATAAGATTTGCAATGCAGTTGTAATACAGTCCTAGTCATCTCTGAGTTGTTGTTGCCTACCTCATTGCTGGAAGATCAAACATCAGAAGCTGCTTAGCTCACAGCTCAGTAAATTATTCAGAGAATCAGAGGCGACCTCTTTCTATCTGGTGATGATCAGAGCTGCAATCTGCACCCTGCATTCATGATCTCTGCTCTTCCTGCTGAAGGCGTTGTCTTCTTTCATGCTCTGCCTCTGCGAGTGGGTACTGAAAAAGGATCTCTAAAGTTCACCAAAATATTGACCTGGTGAACTTACTGAGCCTCTAAAGTAGAGAGGGACTAATGTATTGACTGCCTGACTGGTGAGTGGTGACACATCCTAGATGCCAATGGTCATTCAGAGGCTCCAGAAACTACTGACATTGTCGCCTGTCAGTGCACATTGATAGTGACACAGCACTGAGCTGATCAAAATGACCTTAGACTTGCAAGTTGGTACTGTAACCAACTGAACTGAATCTGTGGGCATCAGCTGATGGATCCCAGATAATAGGCCATCCATCCATCTGCCACTTCTGTGGATTCGTGTATAGGATCCCAGATCAGAGAGCCCATTCATCCATCAGCCCACTTTTGTGGATTGGTTTTAGGGTCACAGATTGGCACTTTGACCTCATTGTTGTTAATGACTCATCGCTCAGGGAATGCCCAAAACACTGGTATTCTTGCTTTAAGAGATCTGTTTTGCCATTGTAAGATTGCATTATGCATACAGAGATCAACCACGACTGGTGGGATTTTAGGGCATGTCAACTGCACACCCTGATGTTTCTCCAGTGCTCAGCACCCCATGTCCCCATTGTTGAATCGGCTGATCTGCATCTTCTTCCAGCTTGGGCCATTGACAGCTTCCGGTCATTAACCTTGAAGCCCTCAAATCCTAACCTTACTTCTCTGGAATCGACGAAGATGCTTCAAAAGCTCAAAGTGAGCATTAGTTTTCCCTAAGTTTAGGCGATTCAGAGGGACACTTGTAGCAAAACTGAAAAGGTAAGGGACACTTGTAGCAAAACTGAAAAGGTATCTTCTTGGTTGTCTTGTAACTGAGATGCTTGTTACGGGTGTCTCTTGCTCTTCAAGTTTGAATAAAATAATTCTTTTGGCTACTGATATGGTGAACTATGTACACATAGCACACTCATACACCTCTATTGTACACCACCAAAATAAACAAGCTGAGCAGAATCACTAAGATGTGGTTCTTAGAATCCTAGTCAGTATTGGATAATTAACCATATACTTTAGAAATCTCTCAAAATTAAAATGGTATACTTGATGAATTAGATGCTTACAAGCATAACTTCAATATAACCTCTATTAGCAGGATTGGATATGAGGACAAGACTCCATGCCACTTGAAGTGTGTGTTAGGATTTGACATAAAGATTGCTTGAAGATATGAACATACACTTGCTCTCTGCTAAACCTTTGGCTTGCCATCAAATGCTGTAGCATTTGACACTTCATTGCTTGAAGATATGAACATACACTTGGAGACTTGTACACAACCAGGAGGAGACACATTGATCCATGGAGATTCGTTGGGGGCATGGCCTCTTCCTTCCAAAGTCTTCATACCATGATCTGAATATCAAATTGCCTCCCTGCATTGCCCCCACAATGATCCTGCCGTCAGTACGGATGCAGTTGGTTGGTTGCCGCAATGGTCCTGCGTCAGTATGCTCAGTGGACGGCTCCTTTTTTGTCGAGGCACCTCAAACTAGTTGTCAAATAGCAGCTTGTGACAAGTTGACAAGAATCAAGAAACATCGCCATCTGCACCGAAGTTAAAAAAATGGCTGTTATGCCCTAAAGACAGATAAAAACTAACAAAGGATTTTTTCAAAAAACTAACTAACAAAGTTGAATGCTGATAAGCAACCTTTTTGTTTGTGTTTATAAATCAAACTTCCAAAGTTATGTTTTATTACAGAGCAAAGTTTCTTACCCATTTATGTTTTTTTTTGGTACAGGTTACAAGTCAAAAGTTATTGGAGAAACAAACATTGATGACCTTGCCTGCATGTGAAGCTTGCTCACATGCCAGCAGGCAACAGACAACATACTGACCAAAAGATGCATATGGTACGAAATTGGCCGGCCAAACATCCATTACTGGTAGCCTCTTAGTATTCACTGAGCAAAAAAAAAAAAAAAAAAAAAAAACATTGGTTATCTTTAAACCCCCAAAAAAAAAAAAAAAAAAAAAAATCAAGAAAAATTACTGAAATCAGTAATTAGTAAAATCAATGTAAAAAGCATTTGATTCTGGGATGAGAAAGCCCCAAGCAAATATCGCTACCACTGGTTGGAACAGCTACGAGATTCCATCACTATCCCAGCTAGGTGTCAAGCAAATATCATGGCATTTGGCCAGGGGCAGAAATTTGTCACCAAGCTGAACTTGGCTCCATCTCTGCCAAGCAGGCATGATGGAATTTGACCATAACAGAAGAATGCACAAACCTGTAATTGGCTCCACCACTTATGGAAATCTATAAAAATATTTTAATGCCTCAATCAAGAGGAACCTATGAACTTTGTATGATTGAATTGACTAGTCAGCACTAGACAGCACCTACATGATCAATGGAGTGGTGGCAGCACTGCATTCTGTTCCTTTATTCTCTTCAGTGACCTTTTACAGTATCCCAAAGAACAAAACAAACAAAAATAGTTCTAAATCAGATGCTATCACAGTTTGAGCAAAGATTAAGACAGTAACAGCAACTCAAACCTTCTCTTTACCTTAACAGAAAAGAGAGATAGCTAAATGAAGGTTGACTAAGCCAGCAAAGATGAACACCTGATCGTCGAGAGGCTTCCACGAAGGCAGTGCAGCATTTTTTAATTATCTCACTGATAATTTACAAAAATATTATAAAATTTTTTTGCGAAAAAAAATATTATAAAATTGGAGGATAAGAATATCAGAAACTTAAGTAAACATCAAATCAAGCATCCCAAATGCAAGTGATAGTTTCACCAAACAATGCATATAATTCCAAAGAATCATATTCCTTGTTTTTGTCCCATTTAGCTCGAGAAAGCCACACTTCCTAACTTGCCACGAACAATTCCATCCAGGTGTTTCTTCTTTTCACCATAAGGTATTTCAGTGTCTTCACTAATCACTAGGAATCAGATGCTAGTATATATATTTCGAAAATACCTCATATGCTCTTGTTCTTTTTTTTGGTTTAAAAAAGTGCAGAGCCAATAAACAAATTTGGTAAGATGATTAAGCATCATATTCTGCAGAGTGCAAATGCTTCCACGTTGACAGTGCGGCTTTTTTTTATTTTTGTCTCCAGTCCAAACTAATGAAAATAAATGTCCTCTTATTTCATTTACCTCCACAAAGCCATACAACTTGCACAAAAGTTACATCGAAGATGCATTTTTTAAGGGAAAATATAAAAATAAATTGCATGAAGTGTGCTCTCCAAAAAACAGAAGGTAGTAATGATTTTACGTGTTTTTCAAAAAAAAAAAAAAAAAGAAATTTTCAAAAAAAAAAAAAAAAAAATGATTTTTACGTGATATCTCACATGCTATTTTTGACAGGTACGGAGATAATGATACATAACAATTTGATATAACATGATTAAGCATCAAATCCTGCTGAATGAATTGTCATGTAAACCCTATCTACATGTAGGTAGGTGACCACTGTTTTCAACAATACCAGATAGTTGATGAGCACCTCAATCTTTACTGATCCACTTTTCCTGGGGATGTGTTATGTTCTAGTACAATGGTATTCTTGAGGACTCCATAGTGATTTTTTGAGGTTCTGATCTGGACGATTTTGTTTCAGTCATGAAAGAATATCTACAGTACGTTTATAACAATGATAAAAAAATTTTTGCACATTCCAAATGCTTTATCCCTAGAACTTGAAAGAAAATACATGAACCACTGCTTACATAGATTCTATCCGTAACTGTTAGAGAATTTTTTTTGACATAATAACTGTTAGAGAATTTAAACACCCTTTAGTTGCTTTCTGTGGAAAAAGGGGTACGTCTTTCATGTAGTCTTTTTAGCTGCAACCACAACACACCCAACCAAAAAAACACACATGCCTCACATCCTCTTTTGATCCCACAATTGGCAGAAGGATGGATCCAAACCACTATAAATAGAGGCTGGTCCCTCCCACAAATGCCCAATAAGCAGCTCAGGGAAACTCGTTGAGAGCATTAGCTTGCTGCATTCAAGAACATCGTCTGTGTGCAAAACAAAATACTTGACCCTCGAACCATGTCTAGATCTGTGGAGTCTCTCATAGTCGGTCGGGTGATTGGAGAAGTTCTCGAGTCCTTTAGCCCAAGTGTGCAGATGATAGTGACCTACAACTCAAACAAGCTTGTCTTCAATGGCCATGAGATCTACCCATCAGCAGTTGTATCCAAACCGAGAGTAGAGGTTCAAGGGGGTGACTTGAGGTCTTTCTTCACATTGGTTAGTAGTCAAATACTTCATCCTTGACTCCAAGTGTTCTTTACATACTATCCCTTCCCTAATTGCCATAGTTCCTAAAATTTCAGGTTATGATAGACCCAGATGTTCCAGGGCCAAGTGATCCATATCTAAGGGAGCACCTTCACTGGTAAATATTTGGCATTACTTACCTTGGGGTTGTCAGTATGTTGCAGAGGAATAGCACCACATCTTGCATATATACAAACAACATATTTTTTCTGAGGGTTTAAAATTACAATGCTGTGGCTAAGTGTTAGTATCATTTACATTTGCAGGATCGTGACTGATATACCTGGGACAACAGATGCCTCATTTGGTAGGTTTTTTCCTCTGCTTTGTGCTTAGTCTATTCCTTCCAGTTGTTCTTTGAATTAATAAGCATGCATCTTTCATATTGTAGGGCGAGAACTCATAAGCTATGAGAGCCCAAGACCTAGCATTGGTATCCACAGGTTCATTTTGTTCTCTTCAAGCAGAAGCGCAGGCAAACTGTAGCTGTGCCATCCTCCAGGGACCGTTTCATCACACGACAGTTTGCTGAGGAAAATGATCTTGGCCTCCCTGTAGCTGCTGTCTACTTCAACGCTCAGAGAGAAACTGCTGCTAGGAGGCGTTGAACATTCCAGTTCTCACTGTCCAAGTTATGAACATGGGCATCTCAATCTTCATTGTACTAAGCCAATAATCTTATTCCACATTAGATGCTCCTGTGTCCTACATTATAATAAATAAACCTGAAGCATTTTGCAGATTGTATTAGTTTGTTTGTAAGTGGCAAGATTGAGAACCATGAATGGTCCATGCTATTTATCAAAATTACATATATAAGACAATCTATCTCTGCAAATCTGAAAGCAGAGTTGGTGGAGATCCCCCACAGGCAAACATTAAGTTCGTTTATTGAATGCAGTAATGCCTCTTGCCAGCTTCACACTATGTTCACCTTTTTCTGGCATGCAGTCTCCTGGAAACAGAAAAATTATTGATTTCATCTTATCACCTTGTAGAACTATGAAGACACTTCTAACTGCATTGAACTGTCTTTTTCGTGAGCATGCCTTTGTGACACGTATTTCACTAAGTAGAAGAAGAGTGTGACTGGTTACAACATTCCCAAGTAATCCATAGATTAATGAGAAAGGAGGGAACCCCAACGCAACACTTAGACAAAGCAACCAAACCAAAGCAAGAAGAGAGAAATGAGATTAAACGAAAAAAAGACCCTCCCACCAACCCTAGCAAATTGACTTGTATATGAGAATTACATCAATGCTAAATGGTTGTCAATAGAGGTGATGAAGCCATGGTGGCAAAGTATCTACCATAGAGGGAGATCAAGCAACGGACGACAAAGCATCCGCCATAGAAGCAACGGCGACAAAGTATCCATCATGAAGATCCGCAAGCAACAAGCAACACGGCAACACGGCAACAAACCATCCGCCGAGAGACCATGTGGGCCAATTATCTACAAGAGGGGGGGCGACATCTGCGGCGAGTATCTACCTAGGAAGTAACGACGACAAAGCATCCACCAAGAAGAGCATAAGCGACCAAGTTTCTGTTGTGAAGAACCGGGCGACAACGACAACACATTGGCCGGAAACTTGAAGGGGTTACCACCGGATCGAAGGCGGAAGAACTTTTAAGGATTGGCTGGGGAACTATGAACTACTCCCCTAGTCCCATTGGCTGCACGGGGAACCCTATGTTATTAGAAAGTCTTCATTCATTCTGGATCTTTTAGAATATCGCTTATTACTTTATAATTGGTTTCCGTTTACTATCCAACATCCGAGCTGGACACACCAAAGCAAAGGAGCTGAAGCACACTCAACCATAGATAGGAGGAACTACTACGAGAGAGGAGAGGGTGGCGGCAAAGTGCTCCAACGGAGCCTCAAGAAGGGAATGATATCCACAAATATGTCAAGAACGTTGAACAAAGAGAAAGGGAAGGACTTCTATTCCAGAACCAAACATAATGACCTGCATGATGAACAGAGATTGTAATGACACCTTATCGGGGAAGAGTTTTTACCCAAGCAAAAACTATTTTGCTGGACCGCCAACCCAAAGAAAGGCCACTACTAGCCGCTTGAAACACTAGAGTGGTAGGACCAAAGCCTCCAGCGTTGACAAGTAGGCGATGAACGTAGGGGAGGCAGGGGATGGGGAGAGATAGGTGTTGTCGAGGTCGCACCCAAGCTACTGGTTGGAGCCTTGGAGGCTTTCGGGGAGTGTTCGCTTTTTGTTTATATCTCACAACACTGCTTTAAACTACCTCGGATTAAGATCAAGGTTGATAATATGTACTGTTGCTACCCATATAGTTTTTACTTCTTCACTATTAATACACGACTCATATGTCTTTTTCACAAAGTTTATTGGTTCTTATGTCCAAGCAGGTTGTAAACCTATAGCCTTCTCCTCCTCTTTATCTTTCCCTCTCTTCTCCATCTTAGCATACAACACCTATAGCCCTTTATTATACTTGCTAAGTTGTTGGAGACATCATATAGATGGGAGACATCAATGTATCTTGATGATTGTCCACAAGGTGTTGAAGGTATATAGATGTCGATGTTTGTGGGCTAGTGATATACATTGAGTACAGTTGATTTATTTGATTCTGAGTGTAAATTGAATGCTATTCATCATGTTGTCTTCTCGTTGTGCTCACCATTAGTACAACACAAAAACTAATTATTTTCTCTTAAAATTTAATTTGATCAACTGTACTTGTGTGTGTTTGTTGCTGGGAGTGAACCCTTCTGTTTGCTACTTGAAAGAACTCAATACTCAAGATGTGAAGTCATATGCCTTTTGGATACCCATGCCACTAGAATGCAGACAGACAAATGAGAAATAAAAAATAAGATATATCGAAAGGAATAATGCTAAAACTTTTTTAAAACTAGGACAATTTCTCACAAAACTATGAAGCGTATAAAGAAATATGCAATGGAAAACATTAGTCCACTTTGTAAACTCTTCTAAATTGAAATAATATTATGATTTGTTCAGATTTTTACTTGGATCTTAACATTTATGTGCAAGTGTGTAATCCACACATGTTAAACAATTGGCATACTACCTTTCTCTAATGAATGAATGCTACTCAAGGAACCCATTAAGTATTGTTGGCACAAAAAGTGGCAACTGTGCTCAACACAGCAACTCGGAAAGCTAGCTTCACACAAAGAGCCCAAGCGGTCAACTCCAGGACGTGCCAGTCAATTTGACCTGCAATTAAAAAAAAAGAAAAACAAATTAGTAATTTAATGCGGAACATGGCGGGTGTTGCCAAACAGTTCCAAAAATATACGACTCTGAAAGCCAAATTGGGTAGCAAACAAAGAGTTGCTTGTAAATCGGTAAAGCATCAAAATCGGCAGTTTCACATGATCTCAGTGTAAATCAGTAAAGCAAGTCGTTCTGCCAATCTAACTCAAAAGTATGTAATATAGGGTAACTCATAAATACAGATCTAATTCAGATAATAAATGAACGTGGTCTATTCCAACTTAGTCCACCAGATGACTAACCTTCCTAAACCCTTTTCGTTTACACAATTAATTCTACCTACTTCCTTTCGACTTACCGTAGCCTTAAGAGTGAAACGAGATGCATCTAGGATTTGATAGATCTATATACATGTTACTCGTGGAAACATAACCAAATTGGGGTCCATGAAGAAAGAAATGCTTAAGATGTAAACAAACCATTAAGCCAAGCTAGTCCGCACAACTATTTGACCCCTAATCCACTCATATCCAAGCAAGTTTTGAACCCATAACATGTGACAATCTAGATCGGTAAACTTTGGCCAATATGCACAAGATATCAATCGTCATGGTTAAACAAAACATACAAGAGGATAAAGATGATCGAGATTATTATAGGTTGAAGGCCAAAGCTTATCAATTCAGATTTGGCAAGAGAGTGTTGCAACAATAATAAAAAGATAACTAATTCTTGACTTGAGCCTGCATTTACCGCGATGACGCCCATCTTAGCAAAAGAATTGATTGTGTTTTGTCACCAAGCCTTCATCTACCGCATGATACCCAACAAGATGAAACAAAACCCCTTCTACCAAACCTATACGCGCATGACACCGAGTAACGCACAATAAGGCATCTTGATACAAAGCTCATGTCCACCGCATGACACTAAACAAAGTAACAAGACATGTCGGAACTTACAAGCAACTTAAAGGTTGACAGATCGAATGAGCCCCCTCAAGCGTTCACAGGAACTAGACGACTCGACTAGACTCAAAGTTGGCATGGGGATGGGTTGTTTGTATTGATTTTTGATAGGGAATTACAATAGCTAGGGCCTCAATATTTATACCCAAGGCTTGACACGAGTTCTTATATGACATGACTCAAAAATAACAAAAACTATCTTTAAACAAAGATAACTTGGTCTCCAATCGTTCCTTGCTTGTTTGGAGTCCGCATTGCATCCTTATCCGTCATGGCGTGCGAACCAGTATCGAATACCTTCATTCCCTTCTTCGCTCTGGAATCTGCTGATCGTTCTTTCCTCGGGCTCCAACTATCTTTGATTAGCTTATTGCCCATCTACAAGCTAGTGGCGTAAGCTCTGCCAAGTGCTAACCCTTCAGGCGAGGTCCAACACGCGGTGATCCGGTGATTGCCGATTCCTGATCCGATGACATCACTTTTGCCGATTACCATTCTTTCTCTGTTCAGCTCTTTCTGTTTGATTTAGTAACATGCTGAACTAATCTTGGCCTGTCTCGGAGCTCCTTTAGGCCCAAAATTTGGTGTTAACAGGTATATGAGCCATGCCTCCCCTGAAAGAGACCTAAGTAGTTGCTAGAATGATGCCACAAAGATACAACAGTACAAGCCCATATGTCTAAATGTATCTTTCAAATTTTTTACTAAGGTGGCAACTAGTAGAATATCCACAGTTGCACAGAAAATAATTAGGCCAACAAACCGCTTTCACCGGGGTTGAAATATCATCGAAGGTGTAGTGATTTTGCATGAAACTATTAAGTGAGTTACACACAAAGAAGCAAGACGGGATAGTATTCAAAATAAACTTTGAATAGGCTTATGATAAAGTCAAGTGGAGCTTTGTCCAAGCAAACCTTGCGGATGAAAGGCTTTTCATAAAGATGGTGTAAATGGGTGGAACACTTCACAAAAGGAGGTAACATCAATATTAAGGTTAACAATAGTTAGGAAAATATTTCTAGACAAGAAAAGGCCTTAGGCAATGTGATCCATTATCCCCTTTACTAGTGGTGGATATGTTAGCGATTCTAATTGCAATTGCAAGGGGCTAAGGAGGTGGGTCAAATAGAAGGAGTAATTTCTCATTTGATTCGAATGGGTTGTTTATCTTGCAATATGGATGACACAGTTCTCTTCATGAGCCATGATTTGGAAAAAGCAATAGTTCCTTTTAAGCATGTTTGAACAACTTTCAGGCTTGAAAAATTAACTTGAATAAAAGCGAGATATTTTGTTGTGGTAAAAGCAAAGGAATACGAGAAAACGTGTTCAACTTTTTTTGTGACATTACAAAATTCCCTTTAGATATTTAGGCTTACCTATGCACTATTAGAAACTTCAAAATAGTGATTGGAACATGATAGAACAAAGAATTAAAAAAATTAATTGGATGGAAGGGTAAGATGTTAACAGCAGGGGACCGATTGATTCTAATCAACTCTGTTCTTTCCGGCCTACCCATGTTCATGATGTTGTTCTTCAAGATCCGAAAAATGAGTTCTAAAGAAAATTGAATGTTTGAGATCATGTTTGTACATGCAAAATGATCAACATAAGAAGAAATATAAATTATTCAAATGGAGTGTTATTTGCCAACCAAAGTATTAAGGAGGACTAGGGGTCAAGAATTTAGAGATACAAAACAAGCGTTAATAAGAAAAATGATTGATCAAACTCTGTAATGAGGATGAGTTGTGGTAGGAGTTACTAAGAAATAAATACCCCATGAATAAAACACTGAGTGGTTGTGTTAAAAAAATATAGAATCCTATTTACGAAAATGCCTTATGAATGTAAAAACACATTTTTTTTTTGAGTACAGGAGCTTTTTAAGCTCAGCGATAGCTCTCAGATCCGGTTCTGGGAAGATAAGTAGATTGAACATGAGTTTTTTTTATTTCTAGGGTCCGACTTTTAATGTGAAACCATAGGCCTTATGGAAACTTATATATATACATTTTATGCAAATCCAAGGGTTTTTTATAATGAACCCACATGTTTAATTAGTTTATGGGTTGGGTTGAAACTATAAAACCATGGAGTGGGTTGGGTTGAGGAAGAGAGTTAATTTGTTGTGTGTTAGGTTGGGTATGTGGTGGGTCTCAACCCATTAGCAGGAGCCTAGGCCTATTCCGCTGAAAAACATGTTTCTAGATTTATTTAACATAGTAAGAAGAAAGCATGCTATTGTAGTTCAAGTAATCAGCTCTGCACCGCTAAATATTTCATTCCCGTAGATCTCTAGTGGGCAACAATCTATGAAATTGGCACAAAATAGTTTCTTCTTTACTTAGTGTCAATTTATAGGAGGGACGAGGTACCTTTATGTGGTCTTTACATTCATCTAGGCATTCAGTTAAGTAAACTTTATGCCGCACTAGTTAGTAATGGTGTTCATGTGTCACAAGAAATCGGGAGGGCTAAATTACCTTCAAGAATACCATTATTTATGTGGTATTTAAAAAAGAGGTGGTTTTGAAAAAGGATAATCTAGCGAAACACAATTGGGGGGGAGACAAAAATTGTTGCTTCTGTCATTCGACCAAAACCATACAACATCTATTTTTCAAGTGTGCCTTTGCAAATTCTTGTGGCAGCAGTTTAAATATTGTTTGGTATAATCATTCCGGTAAACTCAGATGACATGTTCACTAATTGGTTAAAACTGGGAGGTACTAAACATAACACTTAATTTACTATTAGTTGCGGTTGTTGCACTATGTTGGGCAATATGGCTAGCAAGAAATGAGGTGGTCTTTGATCAAGCGAAACCATTTTTGCAAGTACTCTTGCACGGACATGTCGGCCTTCGTCATCCCAAGCAAAAACCGTGTCGCGCCGTGCCGCCATGCTGCCCATGTTGTGTCTTGGCGTGCTTTCGTGCCTGTCCTCCAGCCCAAGGCACGCCCACGAGCCATTTTCGTGCCGTGCGCCCGGTGGGCATGGTTCTTTCCACCATGTCGTGCCAGCCCATGGCCTGTAAGGCAAAAACCTTCCATTTCTTCCAGTTTTTCAAACACAAGTTACACAAGGTCATTTTCACACATAAACATGCATAGTTAAACAGAATCAAGAATGAAGACACATGATAATATCAAAAAGGAGCTATATTTGTGCAATGTTAACTCATTAAAAACCTTTCTAGGTAAAACTCACCCTTATGAGAAACCCTAGAAAAGAATAAAGAGTGCAGCTAGCTCTAAAGTTTAGAATTCATAGTCCTAGACTCTTAGGTTCATGTTCATGCATGTACTAGTGCTATTACAATAGCCAACATCAGTGGCAAAATCATACTTGCTATCTTCTAAATCTACACAACATCGGTATCAAAAAGACCAAAAGTACCTCCACTCCTGGGCTGGACTCCAAACTCTAGCCAACTCCAAAGACCCGATGCAGAAGTAGCGTAAGTACCGCAAATGCACTTTGACCAACTTCATCAAGCTCTAGGTTCTGGAATGCTTCTTCCAGTTCATGGTCTTCTACTGCATATTGCTCTCTTGTTAAACCTAGCTCCCAGTCCTTGATGCAGTGAGCATCTCCACATGCTCAGCAACAATCGCCGCCCGTCCTATAGAATTCTTCCAACCAAGCTGAAAACAAGCCTTGGAGGAGACAATAGAAACAGGAACATACATAATATCTTGAGCTAAAATAGACAAGATGGGGTACTGCAGACTTGTGGTCATGCCACCAGTGAAGAATGTCAAAGTTCTCAGACTAGTTTGTAAGAGGGTCACTATGCAGGTGAGTTGTTAGCTCACTAGTAACAACAATTGGACTTGAGTGGATGATTGGGATGCACCAGCACCAAGACCTCCAAAGATCCTTCCCAAGCACGCTTTCTACTTACCAAGAGTAGTCGATGGCTGCATAGGCCTTTGAGACCTTGCTTCCCCAAATTTCTGTTGATACTTATCAAACAATCTTGTCAATTCATCTTTAACATCACTATATTATAAAGTGTATGAGCAACCAAGTGCCTTACCAAGTAGATCAAGCACATTGTAGAATCCTTTCAACTTACCTCTAGGATCAAGAATGAAGGCATATGAATAAAGCAATGGAATTTTCTCCCAGTACTTAGGGAATTTCAGTTCATAGGAACAACAATTGATCTGAAATTCACATCAGTTTTAGCCTTTTGCAAATGCTCAACAAGTTCAAAAATAGAATGAAAAACAAGTGGAGAAGTGGGGTAGTAAACACCAGAAAGGGTCACTCTACACTAATAAAATAGCTGAAGGAACACCATAATTTGTTCAGCAACATGCCATTGAACTGGAGTCAACAACTCTGAACCATAATTGGAGTTAATGAACACAAAAAAGACTTTCTTGTATTCTAGCATATGTTTAAGCATCAAATATGTAGAATTCCATCTCACATCCATATCAAGGCCAAACTTTCTAGGAGTCAAACCTCTAGCAACACAATAATTCTTAAACAATGCAATCCTTTGATTGGAAGAATTTAAAAAGCTAATAGCAGTTTTGATATCATCAGTAAAGGGTTTCAACCTTTTCAAGCTAGATTTAACAATTAGATTGATGATATGGCAACCACGGTGGTGCGGTGCTGATGCACATGAAAATATTTGACCTTGTTAGGATCATCATTGGTAGGTGCAAGGATAAGAACCCAAGTAACCAAAGAAGACATTAGCTAAAAATATCATAAGCCCTAGAATTAGAAGAAGCATTGTCTAGAGTCACTACAAAGATTTCATCAACCAAACCAAATTCCTCAACCACAGAAGCTACCCCTTTCAATAATGTTCTCACCACTATGCTTAACATCAATCAACACGAAACCAAAAACCTTTTTTACGCAATTCCCAATCTGAACTAACATAATGAGCAACAACCGTAATGTAGTCCTCTTTTTAGCATTACCGCACCAGATATCGATGTCAAAGAAACACTAGAAGCAAGCAGGCAACAAAGATTTCATAACAAAATCACTAATCGATCGCCAAAACGGTTTGCACATATCTCTAGTTATGGTCCGCCTAGACACCTTTTCAAATAGAGGGTTATGAGCATGCTTAATGTAATCCTCCCAAGCCCGAGTATCACCAATCCCTAAGGGAAGATCTAGCCTAGCAATCAAACGACACAACTTAACACAAGCAACCATTGGATCATACATCCAATTCTTCAAGCCATCGAAGATTCAAAGCAAGCCTAGATGGACTATACTAGCATGATTGCGTTTCTTAGAACAAGATTTCATGTGACATCTCAAATGGCTAGTGCTACCAACAGGATCAGCAGTATACCTAGCCCCGACAATGCATACAAATGGCAAGCAACATGGATCTTACCCTCCTTGATCTCATGGAAGTATGACCCACAATGATTTCTTACCCCCGGTAGCTTGAAGTACCATGTGTCTCGTGGAGCCAGCCACTTCACCGTCACTAAGGTCAACGCCCAACAAGGTTCTTTGCATCCTCTCGCAAGTCGTTGTCATCCTCAACCTTCACGAGGTCGCCCGAAGTTTAGCGCCAGTCCTCGTCGGCCAGGATTGCTGATCCGCCCCGTGTTGCGAGCCAGCCAAAGAACGAACCGGGGGCGGGAAGGCCAACCACTACTTTCTCCACCTCCCGCAGCCCCCTCGACGGGCGCTTGGCGGATGGCCCGCCATGTCGACTCTAGGAGGAGGAAAACGCGTCGCTTACTGAAACCTGCACACAAGTAGGGGAGAGAGTCGAGAGGGTCGAGGAGAGCGTAAATCAGATCTAGGGTTAGGGTTACGCCACCAACGTGCGTTCACGGAGCCCCCGGTGCCGGAGAAGATGAGGTAGGGATGGAATGTGAGAGAGAAAGATTAGAACACGACGGTGAGAGGCGGCGGCGGGTGTGACACAAAGCAACTCACATGGTTCACCGTAGAAGGAGGGAACCCGGAGAAACAATCAAACTCAGGCGGCGAGGTGGATGATCGGTGGCGAGCCAAGAGGACAGGTCGGGGCGGAAGCGGTGGCGGGCGGCCCGGATCCGCTGGGAAAGAGCGAGCAAGGCAGCGTGATAGTTTGGGGAGGGAATGAATGGCTTAGAGTTTTGGGGGGCCGGCGCGCCAGCGTTATACGGGCGTTGGGGCACCGGGCGGGTGCCGTGTGTTGGGGTGGCGGCCCAGCACGCGACTGGTGCCTCGGGCGGGCCGACACGAACGCGCTGCCACCGGGCCAGACCGATGCCTCGGCTGGGGCAAAAAACGCCGCCGCACCCATGGGCGGGCCGGGCGGGCGCCATGCTGCATGGCCATTTATAGTTGGGATGACGAGAAGGCCGTTTTAGTCTTGGCGTGTCGGCAACTAGAGGTGTCCGTTTTGGAATTCGTCAGCTATAGAGGATGGCTCTCTAGTCAATGGATTGGTTTTGTTTAAAATTGAACTCTAGTCAGTGTGTTTGCAAGTGCGGTTGTAAGCTGTCATGCTTTACAACTTGTGGAACCGGTTGTGAGTTAAACGTTGTAACAAGTGGCCTGATTCTACCCCTGGTATAGATGAAGCCGGATTTTAATCCTCTATCTAAAAAGAAGGCTTTTCTGGAACAAACAAACCGAACAACTAACTCGAGTTAAAAAGTCCACGCATTGTGGTCATTGGGACTTTAAAACTTCTCATTACTTTGTGGCACGGGAGAAATCAAAGACTTGCCTCCCTTTTCCTCCTCCGTCAACCTGACTGCGTTCACATCTCGGAGATGCTTATTTATGTCAAGCTGCATTCCAAATTGCGATTAGAAATTAATAAAGGCACACGTACCTTGTTTCCCGGAGACTCGCTCATATATACTCGAGTCAATGGCAGATTTTTTTCGAAACCGGGCGTTGCCTGTAAGTCAATGGCAGATTAGATACTTTATTTTAAAAAAAAAATATGTCTCTGTACCTTATGCTAGTTAGTTGTATTGTTGCATATTATGATTGCCATCCGTTCTGCATATCATATGTCACAGTTTAAAGATGGTGGTCATCGTCATCACAGCTCACACATACTACAGATATTCCATGGCAATATATAATGTAGAGGAGTATTGGCAAGGTATGTGTGAAGATGAATATATAAAAACCTATGCCTGCACTTCACTCATGTAAACTAGGCAGCATCCAGATCAGGTTGAATCTATAGGCAGCATCCAGATCCGGTTGAAACTAGGCAGCATCCAGATCAGGTTGAAACTATATGGGCAGTATCCAGATCAGGTTGAACTACCTCATGGTTTTTTTATTGTTGGCGCCTTGGGGCATGCAACTGCACATGACATGAAGGACCTCCACGGCTCCACCCCTTGGTATTTCTAGGCTAGTTTAACCTTCGTGAAATACGATGAGTTTGCAATTACTTTTAGTGGTTACGTACCTTGGGGACCATATATAGGAGTAGGAGCTAACCAGAAGCTGCAGCCCATGTAGTAGAACTCAGCTTCCCCGAAGCAACGTTCGAAAGATTGAACATGGCGACCAAAGGTTCTATATAGGAAAGGTTATATATAGTAGGAAGAACGGAACTTGCATTGGTCATTAATGACCATCTTGTTTTTAAATGATTTGCATTCTTCACTTTTTACGATCCCACGCTTTCTGTTATTATAACTAGTGGCCGGTGTTTCTCCGAGTAGGTGGTGTGTCCCCTGGGCTAGGGTTAAGGTCTATGTTAGGGTTTCCGACGATGGCGTTGAGGCGTGGCGGCGGCGTCAGGAATAATGTCCTCTTGCTCTCTTCCCGTCTCGGCGGTCGTCTCCGGTCTCCGGCGACGAGGTGTGGAGGTAAAAGGTCCGTTCTTGGATCTTGTTTAGGGAATACATTTGGCGGGGTCTTCGCGTCTTGGTGCGTGGAGGCTCCGGCCCTACTTTGCCGTGGATGCGGTGGTGGCTCTGCGGGTCTTGAGGAGGTGGTGGTTCGACGGTTTGAAACTTCACAGCGGCGGGAGGATGCTATCGTCGGCTCCACCATCGTCGTCTCAACTGGATAGTGATCTGACGGATGGGCGTTCAACGACTTCTTCGCTTTTGCGAGATCGAGCGTCTTCACGATCCCACCTCAGCTTGTGGGGTTTCCTCGACTTTTAGTGCTTCAGGTTTAGTGGCGGCCGGTCTTGGCCAGCGATTCTGGTGGTGTCGATCTGGAAGTCCTAAGGACCGGTTGTAATTTTCTTATTTGCTGGGGTCGCTTGTAGATTATAGGCGATTTAGCTGTCATACGTATCCTTATACGGTGTACTTGTATTGCTTTTTCCTTT
>JADLZK010000771.1:0-23337 GCA_015847255.1 Hyparrhenia diplandra
TGTAGCCTATGTAGGCATATATATATCTACGATGGGTACTCTCTTTTGATTGAGGAGAAAGTTTCTTTGTTCCCATGCAGTCCTGTTTCTCTGCATTATATGCCCTGTATGCGTATTCCCGCCAAGGGACGACAGCAACATTGTTGTCAGAGGACGACAGTAACAGTAGGAATGGAGAAGCATACGCTCATCGACGGTTTGCCGCTGTTGCTCTTGCTGGTAGCCTCACAACATTGATCTACTACCTTATCATATATCCTTGTGTTTGTACCTGTTGCTCTGCAGCTGGTAGCCTCATAACTGAAATCTGCTGAGCCGTGTAACCACCGTCGGCATGAGCAGGGCGATCGCAGGACATGTCAGTGGCTTGCCTATGTGCCAGAGCATCTGTGTGAGATAGAGTTAGAGGAGCGAGCAAATCATGAGCACGTCGGTTTCTCGGTCGTTTCATCAGAATTTGATGGCCTGAACAGTTGGTATAACGCTAATCCTATTCCTATATACGGAAAAAAGATAACGGCTCATGTCACCATCAATCTTACCAGCGCCCAACCGCACATAGATTGATCAAGCCAATCCATTATCTATGGATTGATGTTTGCATAGTAGTACTCAATTTAATTAAGACAATTCAAAAACTAGATGATTTCTATGTTCATTAGTTAGGATGCCAACTACAAATATGACGTGTCATTAAACGAGAGAGAGGTCAAGACTCAACGCAATGGCAAAGACCATTGGTTGGGGGCTCCCCACCTGTGGTTCAAATCTCGGTGCGACACTTTATCCCGGATTGATTTCGTGATTTTTCTACTGGCCGTGCATTATGGCAGGCGACGTCCCGCCGATAGCGAGGCGTTGAAGATCTCTAGATTGGTTTTGGCTAATTAGTGACATCCTAGGACTAAACTCTCTATGCTAAGTGTTTATATTAGTTGGAGATTGGTCAAGCCAAGGTTGGTGCATGGTATCATGTTGATGGGTCGAGATGATCCAAATAATGATCAAGTGCATGACTTTGAGGATCACGGATCAAAATGGGCTCAAGGCAAGGTATATCCATAGGCCATTTTGATTTTACACTCAAGACACCACAGAGGGTGTGAGTGATTATAGGATCGATAAGCCGCACTATAAAGAGGGAAAACTATCGTGATATATCGGTTCATGCGTGCCTCAGGTTCAAAATCATTTGCATGCATTCTAACCCAGAGAGCTAACTCCGCACTTCTGATGAAAAATGTTTTCAAAATGCTAACACATGGTGCTTCCGGATGTTCTTCGACGTGTCGGCAACAAGAATCAAGTGACGGAAGTCGGTTTGGAGCAAAGGCGAAGGAACGACAACACAACGACGGTTTTTCACGCTGACCGGGTGGATCGACCGCGATCGAAGCACGCTGGATACGATCGACGGTCCTGGTCGTTAAGCTTCCGGACGGGTTCCAGAAGATGTTTTTCATGTCTCTTTGAACTGACCGACGCACTCAATCGAATTTGACCGACGCACGCGCGCTGGGGTCAAGTGTGGGCCGTGGTTTGTCCGGGTGATCGGGATCCGCCGATCGAGCCCATCGACTCCACTCCCCACCGTGAGTCCGGGTCGGCACGTCCGGCCACCAAGCAGAGAGCGTGTTTTTGCCCCAACGGTTGGATTTCGTGTGATGGGGCTATATATACATGCTTGGCTGGCTTGGCTCGGCCGGCTTGGACATTTGAAATCATTCCTAACACCTCTAGAGTCGAAGACACCCCTCCTCCCTCACTCCCTTTGCTTGAGAGCATCATTCTAGTGAGTTGAGGTGATTCAAGTGCACTTTGCTTTGATCTTTGCATCTAGTGGCACTTGGGGATCGTAGAGCCAGGATTTCCTTTTTGGAGACACCACTCCTAGCCGGCTTGGTGATTGGTGGTGTTGGCAAGAGTTGGTGATTGTTCTTGGCCACCTCCTGATTTGTGAGAGGATTACGCACTTTGTCGGAAGACAAAGTGCAAGGAATATATTGCTCGTGGTCTTGGGTACCTCATTTGCATTGGGTGCAAGTAGCCTAAAGGCACTTGGCTAGAGTGAGCTCCACCTTGCCCCACACGTGAGAAGGCTCGCAGCACAACTGAGACTAGCTTGAGGGTGCTCAGTGAACTTCTAAGTTAAATTCGTGGCTCCACTTGTCTCTTGGTGATTGGCTTCACTTGGTTATCTCATCATATCATCCTTGGTGATTGATTGACTAGCCTCGACATTGTGGTATATCATCTCTACACTCTTGCACTACTTTCATATATTTTGTAGCAGTGTAGTTTGAGTAGACTTGCTTAGTTGCTAGAGTAATTAGCCTGCTCACCTAGAGGTAAAGTAGTAGTTAGTCCTTGTGTGTGAATTAGAGACTATAGCAACTAGAATTGTCAATAGAGGCTTGCCGACAAGTAGAGCTAGAGCAAACGCTTACGCTTTGTTCTTTACTAACAAGTTGTTCTAGTGATTTGTAGAAATTTTTATTAGGCTATTCCCCTCTAGCTATTTAGGACCTTCCAGCGCCAAGTGGTGACTTTTAAATCTTCAAGATTTGCCGCTCCTTCAAGGTGCTCATAGGGGTAGGGTTTAGCACGTGTGTTCATAGGGGTGAGTAAAAGGCGTGTTGAGCGTCCAAGGCGCATCAGGTAATCTCAAAAAAAAAAATGAGAGAGAGGAACTGATTTAAAAAAACTATGTTCACATATGGGAACCAAGATAAGAAGAGATATTATGAGGATCACGGAAGGGAATTCGGGAGTGAGAGAGGTGAGGTAGGATTGGGGAAACGGGGAGCTGGTGAGTACACCGCTGCAGCCTCGATGAACCTGCAATTGAGTTTAGAGTTTAATTCCCGCGTTAAAATTGTTGGATACATTTTCACCCTCTCCTTTCTCACTTAAGTACAAGTGGCCATGTCGCTGCCGCCAAGACGCAGCGCTATTTATCGGGCCCAATCTTTCAAGGTAGCGCGAGCTTGGCATCGTGGGCCTTCTTGGTCCCGGGGACGGCTACTTCCGTATGCGCCGGTCTCTCTTGCCTATCGGCACGCTTGCTTCACCCTCCTCCTCAGAGCCGGGCACAGCGTAACGACTCGACATCGCCCTTGACATTGCTTGCCCCCCAGCCTGCACAGGAAACTCTTTGACGGATTGAAAGGTCCTAAATGGTCGTAGGGGGGGTGAGCAGCCTAATAAAAAATTTCTACAAAGAACACTAATACAAGATGATTAGACAATAAGACGGCGTAGCGAATTTAGTGAATCCTCAACTAGCTATGCAAACCACCTATCAATTCTAGGTGAACAAGATACACTAACTAATTCTATCGCTTAGGAGCTAAACAAACAAGACACTACTAAGCAAGGGGGTAAAGAGCCAGAATACAATACCATCGAAAAGTAGAGGTTGATGCCAATCACCGATGTCAATAAGAAATCTCCAACGAGCAAATCACACTGACACAATGATTTTTTCCCGAGGTTCACGCGCTGCTTGCGGGCACGCCAGTCCCCCATTGTGGCGATGCACCCACTTGATTTAAAGCAAATGGCCGGGTGCCATATCCCGAGGGAGCCTACAAGAATCGCCACAAGATGGGATCCACAAGCCACGAGTTAATCCATTAACGATGTTCTTTCGCGATCTCCCGCGGAGAAGGCTCAAGACCCCTCACAATCCAATCGGGGGGCTCGAACAATCACGATCAAGCTCAACACCACTACCAACTAACCACGCTTAGGGAGCCAGAAAATTCCAAGAGAAACAAGAATCCCGCAGCCTTCTTCGAAGAACAAGTGTTCAGAGATGCAATGATCACAATATGCACTTGAATCTCACTCAATCTCACCAATGATTCACAATCAAGCAAGGGGAGAGAGTGGAAGGGAGTTTCTCAGCTCAAGATGATGTTAGAATGATCAAATGTGCAAGCGCGAAATCCCAAAGGGACCGGGCTACACTTCCTATTCATTTCCCCCAAAAAGACATATAGAGCCGCTTAGGGGCAAAAATCTAGTTTCGGGCGCACTGACGCCGCTAACAAAAGACCGACGCAGATCCGACGCTGCTCAACGAGTGCGCCTAAACCGATAGCTATTGGTATCCGACGCCACTGGCGCCCACCGGGCGTCCGGCTAGGCCGAGCGTGATCACCCCGCCGGGACTTTACCGACCGGCCGCGACACATCGGACGCGCAGGGCATCGCCAAAGATCCAACGAGTGTCCGAGCGAGCCGCCATCTTTACCGATCGCCTTCGCTGCGATGTTCGCAACAGATTTTGTCGTATCGTCATCACCTTTCGCTCAACTTGCTACCCAACAAGTATACCAACTTGAGCATGATGGTTAGCAAGATTCCTCCGACAAATTGCATCCAACAAGAATAGAAAATAGGGCACACGGTACCTCCGTTGATATTTCTTAACTAAGATACCAAAAATAGATAATAACCCATTTCCGGTAACAAGACTTTAAATGCTTGTTGGCACTTCATAGTGCAACTCTAAGAATAATATTCTCGGAGATCACGTTAAGAGATATCAGATGATAGATGGATTCATGTGTTTTATTTTTAGTCAATCCTCTAGCGCATTGATCTATCATTGTAGCATTTTCACCCGTGGTATTCGGTATCGTGATTTATATTTTCCCAAGGGAAGGCAGGCTTGTGTGGTTAGCTAGCATAATGATGATGATGATCCACAATGCATTTATGAATAACCATTAGTCAATTGCAGGGGGTAAGAAGAATAGATATTCGTGATAGTGACAAACACACATAAGCTACTACACCACTAGGGAGAGAAAAGGATAAAAAGAGAATCTATAATGAGAAGGTGGTTCTAAATATTGCACATGGGTGAACTCTAGTTTAACATGTGAGGAGGCTAAATCATGATGGGATTATTTATCATATGATGAGGAGATGCCCGCAGCTAGTTTGCTAGCCGATGGACACTTTCGAACTCCAACTCAACATCCGAACGTGGAGGAATACGATGGGCGGAACAAATAGTCGCCACCACCCGCCCCTACCACTACCGTGGATGCCGACATTTCGATGATTACTATAGACCTCGACACCACGTCCACGTATATAGAAAACTACCTAAATCCCCCGACTCCCGACCCTACATGGATCGACAAGCAAGGATAAAGGTAAACCCGAAGGTACACCAAAACCATCATAATCTACATAAACCGACCACTCTCTAGCGAGTCGACACATGACGGTTAATTCTATAATTAGCCAAGTTCTATCTACTAATATGTCAACTAGATCATAGTTCACACATTAATAAGATAACATGAGGGTAACTATACTCTAGTTCGAATGTATTGCAATATGAATATAAAGACTTGAATATTGAAAGGAACTCCATAATAATATTAATATTACCAAAAGATCCTTCCAAGGAGACAAGCCCTCCTTGAAGCTCAACCTTGCTCAAAACTACAACTAGGACTAAAGAAAGTGAGTGAAGTGCTCAAGGGTGTGTGTTGTGTGTTTTGAAGGGGGTGGCTCTTATTTATAGGAGAATGAAAGTGGTTTTTGGCGGAGTTTTACGCCAAACCGGTGAAAAGCACCGCCATGCACCGCCTCGCCTTCCGGCCGACACGGAGACAAGGCGCGGCGATCGGGCACGGTCGGCGCCGCCGCACGCACCGAGCGGTCGCCCAGTTTGGCCCGCCCCCGCCCATCTCGCTGCAGGTGGGCCGGCGCCCCTGTAGGTCGCTCTGGGGGTGTTTCGTCCGTTTTGCTTCTGCCTGCCCCGCCACGCCCCTTGGTCAAAGCGTATTTCCCGAGTTTGCACTTTACTCTTTATTTGGCGGATTTCTCACCTATGCTTCTCGTGTTTGTTCCCGCAAAACAATTATTCTCGAATACAAGTGGAACTAGGTGAGTAGTAACCATTTATTTGACATAAGTGTGTTCCATCTCTAATTAGAGCTAAGTTGGCGTATAAGATGTATGATAGTGACCGCCAACAAACTCCCCTGCTTAACTTGTCGTCCCGGCAAATAGCTAAGTATTTAGGTTGATGATCGAGTTGCTTCAATGCCGATATAAATCAAAGTGTACCATGTTTATAAATGCAGTGTTCACTTATTGTTTAAATAAGTTGGCAATTTTCATCTATCCTTATTACTCAAATCATATGGGTCTCATAACATTTTTCCACATTCTTGGGCGATTGCAAGATAGAACGGTTTAGTAGAGCTACTACTTTTTATTCTTTGAGTAACTATGCATCCGGGATTTTTTATTTAGCATATGTATGTAATTGCATACTTTTCTCTTTTTTTTTTTTTTGAATACTTGAGAGAGTGTGATATTCCTCTTTTTTTTTTTTTTTTTGGAGAGGTGGGGTTCTCACCCTAGACTTGTGTCTTTTATTTCCTCTCTTTTTGGAGATGTGGGCTCTACTCGCCTCTGACACTTGTCCATTTTTCATCTCTTTTTTCTTTTTTTTAAATTCGTGTTCCTGATGTGAAGTTCTCTCGAGAACAAAGTTATAGTAAAAAGTCTCTTTGTACCATATCATATCCGGCAATAACTTAGAAAAGGATCATGTTCTTGCAACCCATGCTTATCAAGTTTTTAGGACAAGATAGTATCAGCCAACAAACTTAAACATCAAGGGAATTCCAAGTTATAAACTAGGTGCAAGCTTCGATTCATAAACAGAAAGCAACTATTCATCATTTCATCTTAAGAGAAACCTACACCATCTTATGTCAAATAAAGAGTGGAATATATTTGTTGTTTTTATCATTTTTTTTATTGAAAGAGGAAACGACTTTGGGAAATTAAAGGTTTACCCGGTGGGGGTCCTCCCCCCGCTCAAAGCCTACGGGCTCGATTATATCCCATGTGGAGCCAAAGGTTCTCTCCCAGGCGCGGGGCGCTGATCCTCTCATGCACGGATGTCGGTGAACTCCCCGGGGTACCCGGTGGCGCCGACCGCGCAGACATAGGAGTGGAGTGTATCATGAATATTTTAGTACTCACCTCCGCACCGTGGATGCGTTGTGCCGAGGTCCCGGATCTGCCCGAGGCCCTCCGTGTGTCGGTGCCAAGTGTGGTGATGGAGGCAATCCTCGCACTCCTCCGTAAGAGATCCTTCATAGAGCCCGGCCGAGTCATCGCCTCGATCCGGCGGGTAGCCCGACCGGTAGCCCGGTATGTACTCCCGGGTTCCAGC
Source organism: Hyparrhenia diplandra (assembly GCA_015847255.1). Taxonomy (NCBI): domain Eukaryota; kingdom Viridiplantae; phylum Streptophyta; class Magnoliopsida; order Poales; family Poaceae; genus Hyparrhenia; species Hyparrhenia diplandra. The sequence continues at coordinate 7,220 of JADLZK010000771.1, forward strand.
AGATATTTAAAAGAAACCATGTACCGGGCCCGGCGGAACTGGTGGAGTCAAAAGTGGGTCCGCACAAAGTCTCGGTGGTGCGTGATCGTGAAGTTCCTGCCCCATCTCTTGCTACTCTCCCGTTGACCTCGCGACACAGAGTTTAGCCGGTTTTCACGAAAGATTCGAACGAAGGTAAGTGAACGGGACTTAAACAATGAGTATTCCTAAGTTAGAAGCGGAATTCCATTATATAGCCCTGAAAAGTAATAAATGACTTTCGCGGTCATCCCGCATCAAGCTTATTATGATGCCCTTGAACCAAGGATTGATTCAGATCTCGTGGCGCGGTCAAGAATGTAAAAGAACATTCTCTCGTCCTTCCAAATAAGACCAACACCAGAGCAACCGTGTCACAAGGGAAGCAATAAAAAAGGTGGTAAGCTTGATGGTTTCTAGCATCCACTAATCATTTTTTCACAGAGCAATTTTGATTCGTTTTTAGCATTGCAAAGAGACATTTTAATTCAGCATCATGACGCGACGATCATGTCTAGGAAAAAAATAGTGCTAGACATCCATTTATGCATAAATCTTAGTGATGGAAGTTGTATGTTTGCATTAATGTTTCAAATCTAGCACTAGAGCAATCAATATCGATATTTGCATGAAGAAGGCATCACGATTATACCCGCCGAAGGGCCGCATCAAAATCAATTAAGCACTTTGCTTTATCAAACCCCAAAATTTCAGCAATTTGTTTCCATGTGTGATAGTGGTGGGTATGAAAAGTCTAAGAAGAAATACCCTCATCATGAACTTTCAAAGTGCACAGAATGAATAGTGAGCATTTTAGAGCCTAACTCATCAAGAGGATCTACCTTGCCCATCCTATGGCTCTCCACATGCTTAGGAATTTAATCCATACCTAGTTTTTTGAGAATTTGGGAGAAGCTGCAGTGCTGAGCGAAGGGTCCATCTTTTGAGCATGTGGTATGCTTGTATTTCTCAGCATCTTGGAGGTCGAGGTACGGAGCATCACCTGGTCGATCGTCAAGTGTGGGTGGACTTGAGGAGGAGCCGCTCGCCTGCATCTGGAAGCCTCTGCTTCGGGCAGGGCGAGAACTTGAGCCTTGGGTGAGACTGAGCTCTTCTCGCCGTCTTGCTGAACGCCCGGCATCTTGCTTCCTATCCTCGCTTCATGTTTGATAAAAAACAAGAACAAGAATCTAGAACAAGGGTGATGTTAGCTTGAAAAATTTTACTAGCTCTTGATCTTTGACACGTTAATGTTGGAGTGCAAGAGGCTTTTGCACAAGCTCTGAGAAAAGATAGAATGGAGAGGTGAAGGGATAGTGAAAAATGTGAGAATGAGGGTGGTGAGCTCTCCCTGGCACTCGAGTATTTATGGGTTAAAAACACCGACACGGCCGAGAACAACGGCTATTTCTACCACGAGGCTGGGACACGGGCGGCAAGCTCGAGGCTTGCTGTCGCCGCATGGCGCGCACGGGTGGCCCCCCCCCCTCACGCCCAACTTTGGCAGTGGGAAGAATCTGGCCATGTGTCGTCCCGACCGCTGGTACTGTCGGTTTCTACCGGCATTCAAATTTTCGATTTTTCCCCAAGTTTATTTTTAATACTTTATGAAATGAAAAATTATTTTTGAATATGTTTTATATTTTTATTGGCGTAATAAATGGGGTGCTAAAATCAAGAGTTTTATTTTTATGAGTTAGAAAATTTTATTTATAGGTTATTTTATTTTTTTATATATTAAATTCAATACTATATAGTGTTGAAAGGGAAAATAAGAATTCATTTATATATATATATTTATTTATTTATTTATTTGAGTAAATAAATTCTCGTAAGGAAGCAAATAAATACTTAATTTATTATCGACTTACTTACGATGCTCTTTTGTCGGAAATTAGGTATGAGCTAACTTTTCACATTGTACCATCTTTCTACAGAGCCTTCTTTTCTCTGTCGTGAAGATCATGGTGCACCTGCTCGCTTGGGGCTTAAATTTGAAGGTTTCTTCGGGCCTTCAATATTGAAATGAATTTCTCCTTCTCTAACGCGATTTGTGCCCCAATGTACCGAGGAAGGGTCGCCCAAGGATCAAGGGTGCTTTTGTGGCCTCCATTTCCAAACCACAAAATCAACCGGTACAAAATAGTTCTAATTTTTACTTGGACGCCTTCGTTTACCCTCATGGGTACGATTGTTGAGTCGCCAGTTGCAAAGATCATGTCTCGTTGGTACTAGATGAGTGAAGTTCATCTTGTCAAAAACATAGCCTTTTGACATGACACTCACGCTGCACCAAGATCGATAGGGCATGGTCAATCTTTGGATCCTATGGAAATAGCCGATGGTGGGACATCCCCGATCTTTCCCTTTTTTCCTCGTAGGCGATTGAGTATAGCCACGCCTACATTCTTCCGTAAGCCTTACCACCTCGTCGTAGTCCGTGATTGGCACCTTCTTGTTGAGAGATGGCCCTGATGTATCTTGAGTATGATGACATGTGCAAAACATCCATTAGTGGCATGTCTATATGGATCTTGCCGATCATCTCAAGGAATTCCAAATTGGTCATCGGTGGTTGGCCTTTTTCTCCCGGATGGAAGGGTATGTGATTTGTATCTCCAAAATTCTTGGTAGTGACCCTTCTCTCCATTGATTCAATGATGGGTGGAATTTCCTCATCCTCCTCCCCGAGGTAGTGGCACTTGTGGTGTGGGAGGTTGTTTTGCGCTGTTATTCCTGCGTGTATGGAGCTGCGGAATCGAGGATACGCGGATCACGAGTGGCCTTACCTCCTCTCATGACCACCTCATTAACATTTTCATGGGTTGGCTAGAATTTTTTCCTTCTTCATTGATTGGTATAATAGTGGCCGATGGGATAACTTTGACTCAACCAATTTGTTAAATTTCTCGCTGATTTGTAACCGCACTTTTTGTAAGGTTATCAAGTTGTGAATTAATGTTCTCTTAACCTTCTATCATTGTAAGAAATCTTCTTATTAATGACTCATTAATCTTTTTGCTTGACCATAGACTAAATCTTTCAAAGAAGGTTGGTTTGAGTTATAATGAGAATTGTAATTGTAATTAAAACCATTACCTCCTTGTGGACGCCCTGATTGTTCCACCTATTGTTATTATTATTGTTATTACCATTGTTGTTACCTCGGATGGAACCCATTGTTGATGAAGGCAAGCTTTTCAAGGAAGCCGGGGCGCTTGTTGCCCGAATGTCCAAGCTCTCCACGTACTTCACAAGTCATCAATGCTTCTCGAGGTGGTAGAGTGTTGTTCATGACTTCCTTCTCGGTGGCTTGATCTCCCAATCTTTTGAGTAACAGTCCATCTTGCAACTAGCATGTCCGTTTCCTTGACGTTGTGCATGCCTCTTTTCGCTGGGGGCTCGCTCTTCTCCCATGCTTGGTTCTCGATCATCTTCTCGATGAGTGCTTCACTTTTTTTTCAACAAAGGAGGGATGTAAATGCCTCTCCAAAGAAGGGTATCAAGATGGACCTCGCCACATAGGTGTAAGACCATTGTAGAAGTTCTCTGGCACGAGCCATGTCCCCCATGCCGTGGATGTGGCAAAAAAGGATGTACTCTTGCGTTCTTCCCCACGCTTCAGAATTGGTTCATTTGGATTTCGCTAGAAATTGAGATTCCTTGTCATAGCTAGGCATTGGTTTTACCCATTGGGAAGAAACGCGGCAGGTGAACGCAAAGGGAGCATTTGCTCCGTGTGCCGACTTGAGCTTTTGTCTTTGTAAAACCACTCTTCGCCTTCCCCACTAGGGAGAAAGGGAAACAGCGGAGCTTGATGGCGTGCTCCACGTCCCTGATGACAATGGTATCATTACGTACTCTAGGAAATTTTGAAGGTGTGCGCCAGCATCCTCGCTGGTAATCCACATAATGGATTTGCCTCGGCGCCATCGTGATGAGGCCAAAGCGCGATCTCAAAATTCTTGTCTCCAACGTTGACTGGCCCAAGGGGGGACATTGCCCACCGCCGCTGAGTAGTCACGAGTGTCTTGGCCATGAGTGTTGATGAAGATGGTACGGTGATGATGGGTTCAACCTCCTCGTGGAGTAGCGATGTGCTCCAATCGATACCGGACCGCCTCTTTCGATCAACGCCCCGGATTGTCAACGGTTGTTCCTGAGGTTGGCGCATCGATCATATATTACTATCCCTGCTTTTCATCCACAACAGAAGAAAACAAAAAGAGTTGGGGCCTCAAAGACTAGGCTATCATTCATACATGTGGTTATAATCATCATATGCTAGCTTTTATGATTTTTTTTAGAAAACCATACCTTCCCAACGCTTTTAAATGCTTGATGATATTTCTTAACGACATTACCGTAAATAGATAATAACCCATTTCGCGGTAGCGGACCCAGAAATGCTTGTTGGCACTTCATAGTGCAATCCCTAAGAATAATATTCCTGAGATCACGTTAAGAGATATCGATGATAGATGGATTCATGTGTTTACTTTAGTCAATCCAAGAAGCGCGGATCTATCATTGTAGCATTTCACCCTGTGGTATTCGGGTATCGTGATTTATATTTTCCCAAGGGAAGGTAGGCTTGTGTGGTTAGCTAGCATAATGATGATGATGATCCACAATGCATTTATGAATAACCATTAGTCAATTGGGGGGGTAAGAAGAATAGATATTCGGGGATAAAGTGACAAACACACATAAGCTACTACACCACTATGGAGAGAAAAGGATAAAAGAGAATCTACAATGAGAAGGTGGTTCTAAATATTGCACATGGGTGAACTCTAGTTTAACATGTGAGGAGGCTAAATCATGATGGGATTACGATCATATGATGAGGAGATGCCCGCAGCCTAGTTCGCTAGCCAGATGGACACTTTCGAACTCCAACTCAACATCCGAACGCGGAGGAATACGATGGGGAACAGGTGTCACCACCGCCCCTACTCACTACCGTGGGATGCCGACATTTTCGATGATTACTATAGACCTAGACACCACGTCCACGATATAGAAAACTACCTAAAAAAAAAAAAAAAAAAAAGGACGACAAGCAAGGATAAAGGTAAACCCGAAGGTACACCAAACCATCATAATCTACATAAACCGATCACTCTCTAGCGAAGCTTCGACACATGACGGTTAATTCTATAATTAGCCAAGTTCTATCTACTAATATGTCAACTAGATCATAGTTCACACATTAATAAAGATAACATGAGGGTAACTATACTCTAGTTCGAACGCACGCAATATGAATATAAAGACTTGAATATTGAAAGGAACTCCATAATAATATTAATATTATTAAAAAGATCCTTCCAAGGAGACAAGCCCTCCTTGAAGCTCAACCTTGCTCAAAACTACAACTAGGACTAAAGAAAGTGAGTGAAGTGCTCCAAGGGTGTGTGTTGTGTGTTTGGAAGGGTGTGGCCTCTTATTTATAGGGAGAATGAAAGTGGTTTGAGGCGGGAGTTTGGCGCCGTCCCCGAAAAGCACCGCCATGCACCGCCGCCCCGGCCGGACACGGAGACAAGGCGCGGGGCGGATCGGGCACGAAACTGGGCGCGTCGCCAAGACTGCTGTGGTCGTCCCAGTTTGGCCCGCCCGATCCATCTCGTGGGCCGGGCGGGCGGTCTTCGATGCTTCTTCGGGGTGTTGTCCGTTTAACTTCGGTTACGGCCTGCCCACGTTCTCTTGGTCAAAGCGTATTTCCCGAGTTTGCACTTTACTCTTTTTATTTGGCGCATTCTCTTACCTATTTCGTGTTTTGTTCCGCAAAACAATTATTCTTGAATACAAGTGGAACTAGGTGAGTAGTAACCGCTTATTTGACATAAGTGTGTTCCATCTCTCTTAATTAGAGCTAAGTTGGCGGTATAAGATGTATGATAGTGACCGCCAACAAGTACCAAACCCAACTCAACCTCGGCAGAACCACCACTTTGCTTTTGCAAATGTGCCAACACCACCAAGTGTACATCTCTATGTGCATGTGTGTTAGCAATTTCACAATCAATTTCAAAGGCGGTTAGTGCGTCGGATTTAATGCATATGTCATAAAGTCACAATGAACCTAGAGGCACTTGAAATGCGGATTAGCCGTGGTATTCCCCTCTTGATAGTCGGCTATCTATCCAACATGTGATCACACTCTCTTTATATTGTCTCGATCACCAAAAGTCAAAGACCTATCAAGTATACATTTCCCTTGATCTTAGGGTCTTTGCTTTTCCAACGGAGCAGCTTGATGATCCATCTTGTACATCACCATAGTCCATGCTCATGATCATGTAGCTCCACACCATCTATGCTATCCTATCTCATGTAAGCACAATTTAAAGTAGAGGAATAGCATAATTAGGTTGCATCAATTGCCAAAACCAAACATGAGATTTTATGGATTGCTTCATAATCTTCTCAAGTCGCCAATGAAGTGGGCAAGTTGTTCCATTTGATCAAAACTTTTGCGCACCAGGTGACCCATTTGGCTCACGGCACGAGATTGCAACACTGCTCAGGGGTTAGATGTAAAGCAAAAGTCCGATGGGAGCATTGGTGTCACCTAATATTTCTGACCCACGCCTTCTTCAATTGTGAGACATGAAAACTTGGTGGATAGCCGAGTAAGGAGGCAACCAAAGTTTGTAAAGGACGGGACCAATTCTTTCCACTATCTTGTATGGGTCGAAGAAATGGAAGGCAAGCTTCGATGAGACCTCAAAGACCAATGACATTTGCACATAGGGGCTGCAGTTTTAGATATCTTGACTCACCCTCCGAGAATTCCTCGGCCCGAACGATGTCGGTTTCTGCTTGTTTGTTCATTCCGTTTTGGCGTGGTGTAGATGGTTTTGCAAGAAAGTCTCCATCCATGCTGGTAGAATGCCGCACCGACCGGTAGTGGTGTTAGGCTCAACTTCGGGGAGGCATCGCCATGAGACGGAGCGCAAGCATATAGAGCTTCAAAGGAGATCGCCCAATAACGAGGAATGTTCGGGAGGAATTGTACCGTAATTCCACCATAAATAGCCACTTCTTTTGCTTCCTTGGACATGCGTGCACAAAGCAGGTAGGTAAAGTCTCGAGACATTGGTTGACACGCCCGCTTGTCCATCGGACCGGGATGGTACTGTTGTTCAATTGCACATCCACCAAGTCAAAGAGTTCGACTAGAAGGAGATGGTGAAAATCCAAATCATGATCCGACACTATGGTCATCAAAGAACCCATGCAGAGATAAACTAAATTGAGAAACACCTTGGCGACAAACTTAGGAGTGAATGGATGATGCGAGAAGTATAAAGTGGCCATATTTCATGAAAAGATCAACGATCACCATGATGCGCTTATAGCCGTCGGACAACGGAGCCCCCTCAATGAAATCCATGTACAACACCGCTAGGCGCGAAATCAAGGACCGGTAGGGGATGCAAAAGTCCCGGTATCTTGCACGATCAAGGCTTCAACTATTGACACACCGAACAAGATTGCATGAAGGGCTTGAATGATTGCTTCATCCCGCACTTTGTGCAAAGTAGCGCTTCAACTTAGCATATGTAATGGGAAACCCCGGAGTGTTTTGCCCAATGCCGATCCATGAAATTCGACATTAAGAGGAGATGGATCGACCGACACGCCCACCCAAATCCTATTGCGTAACGCCAGTAATCTCGAACTACAGATAAATTGGGTAATTCGTCATGCTTCACAACTAGCTTGGCGATAATGTCATGCACAAAGGAGTCCGTGATCATAAGTTGCAAAGGATGAAAGAAATGCCCGATCCACGCATGTATTAGAGAAGACATAGCAAAACAAGCAGGTGGTTGGCGAGCAGAGTGGTGGGACAGAGCATCCGCCGCTCTATTTGTGGTACACAATCCGATATTGTAGTCCAATCAATTTAGAGAATACTTTATGTTGCCACTAGGTGTGCAATTGTTGGTCTATCACCGTGTCAAACTCTTCCTCGATCGGTAAGTATGATAAATTCTAGGAACCGTAAGTAGGATCGCCAAGCCCAACTACTAGCAAGATAGCCATGTATTCTTTTCGTGATGTAGACAAGCCGCGTGATTTCGTGCCTAAGGACTTGCCGATATAAGCTTAGTGGGTGCGATCCCGCAAAGAACACATCACCGATCCCGGCTATCGATGCGCGCCAATTTCAATACGTAATGGTTGAGCGAAATTAGGTAGTGCCAAAAGATAGGGACCGGGCAGAGAGACCGGCTTTGAGTTATTAAAAGCCATATTGTGTTCAAGTGTCCACACAAAATGAATGTGTTTGTTGAGAAGATTGGTAAGAGGACCGGCAATGATCCCAAAATGTCACACAAATTTGCGGTAGTAGCCCACTAAGCCAAGAAGTACTCATAGATCCTTGATGATCGAGGTGCGGCCGGTTGGCGTTAGCGTAAGCTTGAAAGGGTCGGTGCTAACTCAGGCCCCACTAATCACATGCCGTAGATACACTAATCGCTTTTGGGCTGCCGCACTTAGAGAGTTTAAGCGCCCACGATTCCATGACGTAAGGTGGAACACATTCAAGGTGATCCAAGTGAGAAGCCAAATTGGGGCTATAGATCAAAATATCATCGGAAGAAGACCAACACAAAACGATATGAGCGGAGGCTAATGTTGTGTTCATAGCATCTTGAATGAGGCGGAAGCGGTGGGCCAAAGGCCATCACCGGAATTTGAACCGGTCCGTAATGGGTTTGGAATGTCGTCTTGAACTCCTCTCTCCTTCATGCATATGAATTTGGTGGAATCCCGCTTGGAGATCGAGACTAGAGAACACCTTCGAAGTTCGACAAAAGTAATTCATCGATAATCGGCATAGGTATTTGCCTTTCTAGGTAATCAGGTTGAGATGATAGTATCCATGCATCGCCAGATCTGGCCCTTCTTCACCGCCAGAATCGGGATGCAAAGCACTATGGCTCTTCTAAATGGTACCTTGATCAAGCATTTCAAAACCCGACACTCAATCTCGGTCTTGAAAGGGGCATATCTATATGGGGTTGAACAAACACCGGGGGTGAGCACTGGATCGGTGGAATCGAAAGTGATCGTAGTCCCTCTTCCGAGGTATAGTAGTTGGTGGTTGGAAAAAGGTGGGAATACTCAAAGCAATACCAAACTCACACATAGCACTAGCTTGATTTAGAAGCACTTGGCCTTCTCGGTCAGAACATCGACGCTGAATGATCTGAACCAACTAGTAACTCGTAGAGCATCAACCATCAACATTACTAATTCTCCTTTGTATGGTATAGCCAACCAACGCCGATTCCAATCCATGCATGGGACTAAAGCTAGAAAGCCAATCCAAACTTAAGATCATGTCAAATGATTGTAAAAGCAATAACTTTAGATCGGTGACAAACTCACAAGCTTGAACTCGACCATATTGCATTTGGAATGTGCCGTAGCAAGACATAACCTCCCATTAGCCACCAACTGCAATTGATGCTCCGGCTTGGTGAACCCGGCGGCAAAGAAGAACCCAATGCGGACTTTAGAAAGGTATGTGCTACAGGAGTCAATTAGGATAAATCTTGCCATTCGGATAAAAGACTTTCTTTGCAACCGGCCCCTTTACCGGCCACACAAAGATATGAACCATAACTGAGAATGAGTAGGATGTTGGCTATCGTGATATTGTCTTCGTTAGCCTCGAGGAAACAAATCACGTAGTTCTTGTACCGGATGCAACTGAACCATTTCAAGACATTTGTGATCCCGACTCCAACGCAACACAACACATGCAGAGGCTTTTGAGTGCGTTTGGGCGCCGAGATCATAGAATTTGTCCACAAAGACAATACCGCCCGTTGGAGCCACACAAGTTTGTCCTCCACCATAATTTGCTTTAGTGGTGGAGGTTGCAAGGGTAGGGCGCCAACCATTGGAGCATCAAATCACCTAGGAGGCTGATGGTTGTCGCGGTCTCACACCTCTTCCCAGAATAAAAGCAAAGTCGCTAGCCGAATCCTAGGTACAAGGACGTTTCATAAGAAGTACAACCCGTGCTTGAGACCGGGTTTATGCAACGCTGGGTATAGTATAGAGGATCGTGGTTAGAGCATAGGCGTGCAAATCATCTAGGAGGCCGACGAATTTGTGGTTATACTTAGAGACGTATCTAGATTGGTAGATGTAAGAGACGCCGAATCAACAAATGTCCAAAACGCCAAGCACTAGCTCTTTTGAAGAAAAGCCATGGACAATTGGCGGTTGGACTCAACAGATTATTTCCAACAGTTTGCATCCTTTCTACAATGCATTGCAAAATACCTTGACCCATCTAAACTCAAAGAAAATAGAGGTCAAAATAATCCTCGCAATCCTTAAGCCAAGCCATAGGATGCTCACCCCTCAAACAATGGAAAGTTAAACTCAGCGTTTTAGACGAAGTGACTTTTAGTGCCTCCCTTTCCCAAACTCGAAAAACAACCATAAATGGGTGGTGGACAACCGTGAGACTTGATGGATGTAGTTTAGGGTGGGGGTGGAGGTTAGGATCCCGGGAGGAGGAAGGTGATGACCGGTTGTACCTTTGTAGAGGGAACTACTTCTTGTTACCAACCCGTAGCCCCTTGTTCAAGCGGTGCCCGTAGGGGCCCGGGTGGTTGGGAACTCCATAGATGGGTGCGGAACAACTTGGTACTCGACGTGGCCGCCTGACTTGATGTTCCGCATGAGAGGCGGCTTGTTGAGGACCGTGTGCTTGGCAAACGAGGAGTCGGCCGATTTGGGATGTAGGAGAGGTGCGCCTGTCGCTTGAACCAGCGCTCGAGGATGCTTGACCTAAGGGGCCATCATGAGCACGCTTTTGATGTGTGAAAGCGCACTTGGAGAGCCTCGCACGAGGGGCGGCTCGATGATGTTCGCCGATGGTGCTATGGGGAACACGCCATGGTGCGCCATAGGCATATCTACCGTGCAGTGCGCTCCATGAACTTGGTAGCCTTGCCGACCGTTGACACCTGTTATAGCATAATATTACTAGCCAACTAAACATGGAATAAGGGCATAAAATGAATAATCACATAATTAGGGGCTTTACTAACATAGTTCCACAAGTTTTGGTGATTTATATATTTTAGGGACTAAACTGAAAAGCCTAGAGTTTGCAAGACATATGAAGCATAAACATGTTACAAATATATTCCAAGATAGCACCATTGCAAAGAGCTCGCCGAGACGATTGAAACGGATATGTTGTTTGTTATATTCGAGTCCGTAATCAAAAGATATCAGTTCGCAACAGGAGTTCACTAAAACGCCATAACACCTCATCGGGACTGGGTTTCTCGCCAAAATACCAGTCATTACAAAGCTATCAACGAGATCTACGCACCCACGAAATTTGAACTCATTGTGATCCAAGGCTTGGTGATCGCCCGCCTTTCATGGCGACCACGGAGATTGAGCCCAAATCAAGTCAACTTTTTTTAGGTCGGTTTGTCCGACATTGAGGTTGTATCTACACCGCTGCTGGGCCTGGGTTTGATCCAAGGGCCATCGCTCATCGCCAAAGGCTATATAAGGCATCCCTCACCCCTAGCAAGGTGAAACCCCTAATTCATTATTCAACCCTCAATACTCAACAGCCGAGGTTTGACCTCTCCTCTCTAGTTCGAATCTAGACTAGAACACCATGTAGAACTAGAAGCCCTAGAGTGAGTTGAAGAGCAAAGCATCAAGTTGATAGGATTAGATCCAGAGTACCCCAAGAGAGTGACTATAGATCTAGTCTTTGAGAGCTAAAGAGTGGGGTGGAGGAAAAGAAGGGGAAGCAATCGACTGCCGGTGACTCTATGCTTAAAATTCCGTAGATCAAAGGCTCATGGCACTTGATCCCGAGACTTCTATGGCGGATCAACTTCTTTATTTAAGTAAGTAAATGTTCTTATTGTTCTTATTGTTCACAACTCTTATTTGAGTATTTTAACTGAGGACGCTATAGATTAGAGGGGTAGCTTAGGTTTAGGCTTGGTGCTTAGACCAAGGTTGCTTTTGAATGCACCCTACCTTCTGAGCGTGGTAGTGACAAGACCATTGATTCCTCTTGGAGTCCCACATCCCATTTGATAGGCCAAGCAGACCCCCGTTGCTGAGGATTGCATGTTTGGGCCCATGTTTTCCTTTGAGTACGTCCCCTTAAGACACATCGACATTGCTTACAAGGATAAGAACTAGACAAACCATAGGAATCTCTTTTTACCTCTTTATCCTCTCAAGTCCTTGATTGCTAAAGGGGATTAGTTATATGTCGCTTATCTTTTCACATCATTCTCCCCGTGGATTCGATATTAAAACCCCTCTCAGGAAGTGTCACCGCATCCGCTCGCTAACGGATTATACAAACTATAAATATTTTCGTGGAGGCTTATCATCAAATACCAACACCGACCTCAAACGAAGGCATGAATGCCTTCTTCACCTCGAAACACGATCGTCGATGAACTTCGCGTCCACTGGGCGCCATTTGTCGAACGCCTTGTGGGCATGCTCCAAGGCGCATAAACGTGGAAGAGGAATTCTCTGGGCTATGGTGTCCAAATTTCTTGTCGAGGTTGTCAAAACGCATCTCCTACGTAGCAAAACGCCATCGGAGCCTCGCGACGCAAAAATTGGTCGGAGGACCCCATGGCGCCACGGTGACGGTGAGGCGGGTGTAAGTGGTTGTGGGGGGTGGAGATCGGATCAAGTTTCTAAGCACAAACCGCTGAGTCCATGGATTGAATTATAGTGTCGGGGCGAAAAATAATCGCCCATAGGTAAAGTCAAAGCCATTTAAAAATGGCACGTACCAGGAGGCCCACGAAGAAGGATCGATGAGAAGATGACGGGCCCACAGGCCCAAGACGCCCTAGGCCGAGAAGACTTTGACCACAAGAACGGCCCAGGCCCTTACCGACAAATTCTAAGAAGGACTTGACGGACGGGACATCATTTTGGCCCTATCAGGCCATGACCCATCTCCAAATACTCATCTAACGAAGCCCAACTTACCAAATCGCCAGCCAAAGCCGGGGCCAGGGTGAGAAACCAGAAGCTGTAAAATACAAATAAAGAGCCGTTGGGACCATTGTGAGTATTGGGGAAAAGACTAGTAAAACAAATCTCCTTTAACAGGCCTAATGATGCCCATCGGCATATGGGCCGAATCAGCACAATGGTGCAAAGACCGGCCCACGTGACCGCTCTGCCACGACCTACTCTCTAACCCGAAGGTCGGAGCATCGGGGATAAAATCCCGCCGCCCGAGGGCGGGATCTCAGGAAAGGCGTCCCTACCTCGCCCGGGAGGACCAGTGACCCTTGACCGAGACTCTCCGCCCGCCCGAGGGGGGGAAACCCCCACCTTTGGTTCTTTCCTCTCTCCCGTATGTAACCGGGCGCACCTTGGGAAACCTAACGTGGTGGTGGGGACAGCCGTGATCACACCTATATAGCAGTCACGTAAAGCAATCGATTGCCCTGGCCGATTCACCGACAGTTATCTCCTCGCATCCCCCTGATGGACGTAAAAGGGAGAAGTTACCACACACGCTTACACACAAGGAAACACAACTTCACCGTTCAATTGTTTACAACTTCACCTCCTCGACACGAGTCCGAGGGACCCTCGGATGTCGATACACCACGCCGCGATTAAGCACCCAACAAGCTAAGGATCGCGATGGGATCGGAGGATCCCCATTGGGCCTCAGTGCCTTCCCTTCGGCAACGGACACGAACGCGGGAAACACCGAGACACGCATCACCCGGGGCATTCCCTGAGAACCCGAGGCCGGGCTCGGGCATGATACGTCTGACCCTGAGGCGGTAGACACCTTTAGCATTTGTACACGACACGTATTGTATACATTATCTCTCCTTTAGACTATAAAAAGGGGAGTGATGCCACAACGAACGGATCCCCTTTTCTAGGTTTTCACACTTAGCCATCTCATCTCGGGTTGAAGTTCTCCTTCATTCCCAAAACGACTATGCTTTGGTTCCGTGCACATTTGGTGCGGTATGTGAAAGATCTAGCTAGCGGACGTGGGGCCCCCATGGCTGAGCAGGATAAACTCTTAGTGCTCCCGGCTGCTGCACATGCATGTCGGGCGGGGCGCCGGCACCTATATTATTGCCGGTACCCAGGATACCACCGGTTCTCCGCTGAAGCAGTTGGCGGCGCCCGGGTAGGGGGCATTGTCGAAGATCATTTCCACCGGCCTAGATGAGAGCGTCTCTCACCTTCCGTCCTGCTCGTCGGAGGCCTTGAGTGCGGGACGAGGGGCAATGCTTTGAATTTAGCGACCTCGAATTGTGGTCTTGGGCCCGCGACTTCCGAGAAGGATCTCACTCCAGGAGCCCGGATCGGAGGACAGCAGCTCCCGGGCGCGAGGGGCTCAACCGACACCATGGTCGCTGCGCCGGAGGGCCATAGCGCCAACGACGGCAGCGTCTGGCAGCGTAAGCTTCAGCTTCGACCTCTTCCCCGTGTCTCGTCGACACCGAGCGGGGAGGAGGAGGCCGCTCGCGTTTTGGCAGCAGCAGCTACAATGGCCTACGCGAAGAGAACAGCACTGGAGAGCCCTACGAGGCCGGCGGCGCCCATTCGACACTGAAGGAGCCTGCGCGTGAGGCGAAGCGCCGTCTGGCGACAACGCCTCGAGAGATCTATGAGGCATTAGCACACGACAACCACCACCTACGCCCGGTGATCCCACAACCGTGACGCCATGGTGAACAGGGGTTTCCGTGCACAGGCGCTCGAGGGCTGATGAGCAGGCCGCGCCGCGACCTTCCCGGCGCCGCAAGTCGATGGGACAACTTGTTCTCCGGGCGAGGGTACCCCCTCTTGAGGATGGTCGGCGCCTGCCAGGAGCTCCACGATGGACATCCAAGCAGGATATCGCTAGGACGACCTGTGTTGTAGACTCTGAACTCGGTTTTTCAATGAATATTATGATCCCCTTCGGGAATGCTATAACGTTGAGCTCGTAGATGGTCATCTTCTTGACCCGGAGGAAAGTGATGACAGTACCACCGCAACAATGTGCCCGTGACACGGCGTGCATCAATAAAAGGTACGTCGATTAGCAGTCCCGCAGGGGGCAAAGTACGCAACTCTGAGACCATCTGAAGCCCAGCTTCAAGCTGAGGCCGCGCAGAAGTACGAAGGTTAGAACAAACCATTCGTTAGGAATGGGCACGGCGAGAAAAGAAACCCCACAGCGCCTCAAGCTGACGGCCAGGCCAATACAGGAATAGCTCCGCCCCGAGGGTGCCATCCTTCAGCAAACGTGCCAGCCTCATCGTAGCTGCCGGCTGCGTGCTTGTTCAATGCCCGAAGACCACTCCACTGCCACCGAGGGAGGAGATTGCGAGACGGGCTCAAGGGCACTCCTCGACAAAGCCGCGGCCCAACAGGCGATAGCCTAGGCGTTTTCGCCGGAAACTCACGCGACATCTAGGCATCGGGGAGCCAATACGCAGCCAACAAGCATCTGCCGAACCCTGAGCAAAGCCAAGCCCCGGCGCGACGCGTCGAAGGCGTCTAGTCGACAATCGATCCAACCATGGCGTTTGGGAACGTCTTGAGGAAAACACACCTAACCGACCCGAGGGAACAATCAAGGCGCGAGCCAACGGGACAATCGGACGACTCCCCAACCTAAGGAAGAAATTGAAGATTGCGACGGAACGACCGCGACGAGGCGAGGCGGCTCACCTGACCCCCAGGGCGCAAGTCTTCACCGAGGGAAGTCGAAGGGCACCGGCTCCCATCACGCTTCCGACCCCGGAGCCACATTCAGGAAGTACTCGGGGCTGCGCCCGAAATGCGCTGAATAATTTACCATTTGGCTTGCCAGTTTGCAGGTGCTCCATGACATGCAGGTCATCATCCGCAACCTGCCTCTCTACCTTTCGAGTCGGCGCGAGCATGGCTCGAGCACCTCCCCTAATCAAATCGCTGAGCTGGGGACGACTTGAGTGCGGGTCTTCGAGGAGGAACTTTCAAGGCACGTACTGCGACACGAAACCTCCTGGGACCTCGGGAGACGCCGGAAGCTCGAG